>CM035444.1:79757154-79844654 GCA_020310875.1 Ceratopteris richardii
CTTGGACAACTTTGGATAAATTTGGTTGTAACACACTCTATGAAGATTCCACTTAACCACAATCACTTCTTTAAATATATAAAGAACAAAACTTTATCAATAACGCAAATCTAACTACATAAGGATCCATAATGGCTCCACGGAGATGACACAACGATACAATGACCAAAGAGTAGATACAATGATAAGATGACCAAATGCCTTCAATTAAGATTATTACATCAAAGTGGGCTTGCTCTTATACTTACAAGATACATGGTCTTCCAAAACAAGTTAAGAAGAGATACAACCGATGTAAATTACTTACATCAAACATGAGTCAAGCATGTATGGGTACACTCCTCGGATCTTGAACCAAAATTGCCTATGAATCTCCACTTCTAGACCCTTGGACTTGTAGGACATGACCATTCTCCCCTCATGGTACATATGGGGTCACTTTAAGCACTCCTATTGTAGAGCTTTCCCACGAGTCTCACAATTCTCTTCACTCTTCTCTCTCTTGTTCTACATGTGTCTCTTGAAGTGTCCCATGTGCATCCTTTATATAGACTTTAGCTCCATACATTCTCCTAGACCTCCACATGCATGTCTATGGTGATGTATGAAGGGAGGAAGGAGCTTGCCCTAAAATCTCACAACCTTGTCAGCTTGATGGTGTATATGCCACAAGGAGGATAAGAAGGGACCCATGTAGGCCTGACTATCTAAAGGCCCCCCCCTTTCTAACTACTTTTGAAGATTTTCTCATGCCTAATCTTTTCCAATTGACCATGAATTATGTGTCTTCAGCATCCTTACCTTTTACCTTGGCCCATCCTAACCATCTTGGACCCCTTTAAACTTGATTCCCAATACCCAATGTATGTCAAGTTGATGGTGTACATGCCACAAGGAGGACAAGAAGGGACCCGTGTAGAACAAACTATCTAAAGGCCCCCACTTTCTAACTATTTTGAAGCTAATTCTCATGCCTAATCTTTTCCAATTGACCATTTATTATGTGCCTTCAACATCCTTACCTTTTACCTTGGCCCATCCTAACCACCTTGCCACTTGGACCCCTTTAACCTTGATTCCCGTCACCCTGATGTAGGTTGTTTACTTCAACATGTCCACCCAAGTTCCTTGTCCCTCATGTTGACTTTTGTCCAAGTCAACCAACAGGTCAACTTCTAACATGCACAAGTTGACCTTCTTGTCCCTAAGTCCACTTATCCCTCGAGCAAATAGGTTGAGACTCCTAACCTACAAGAAGAAGAGTTTGTCCTAGGTCTTAAGGTAAAATTATATGGAAGCAAGTTGACTTAATTCACTTGCAAGCCGACTTTACCTTGATCTAAGAAGTCAAGTTCTCGTCCCATTCTAGGTCAATTTCAGCTCTTCCTCCAAGTGCTCAAATTTCTCTCTCCCTATAGAAGCACATAGGATAAGTTCCTCCAAGCCAAATTCAAAGCCTTCCAAGTCAAGGACATCATCAATAAATCAATTTTCCAGCAAGTCAAACTAGTCGACTTCAACTCAGCTGGTCAACCTCAGCCAATATGTCAAATAGCCTTCCAGCACTCGTAGATCTTTTCTAGTTTTTGCCTCGAAAAAACAATACAAAGAATGGATAACAACATTATAAAAAAGAAGGTGACCAAGTTCAAGTTCCATCCCAAGCTTAACACATACATTTGTGTACTCTCATGAGCGGCTGAAGTCCCTTGTACTATATGATGAGTCGTCCTCCCCCCCTTCTTGAGTTAACTCAAGTGTGGGTGTATTTCAATTTTTTTCAAATTAAAAAACAAAAACCATGAAAAAAAAACATCAACAACACAAGAAGGATTGAAAGGAATAACAAAGGATATCAAAAAGATGTAATTTCTAGCACGTTATTTGTGCATGACAAGAAAGGGGAAAATCCAAACTACTATAGATGTGAGGAGAAGGGAAGACAATGTGATAATGCATGATAAAATATCGAAGAGCACGTGAGTAAAGATTGGCATGAAGACATGAATCCACCTTGTCTATCACATGATGTAGGTTGGAATGATTTTGGAAGTGAAATGATCAATAGAATGAAACACTCTGAAGATCATCATGACAGACATTTGTAATATCCCTAGTTTTATTGCCAAAAGGAATGGCTTCAAGGCAAGCCACACTATATTTCGAGAATCATTGGAGCATTCATATACCTTCTCTCCGCAATCAATGTGGTTAGAAAAAGATCTTGAAGGAGATAAAAGGGAGAATTGAAGGGCCATCTTCCCACCAAAAAAAAAAAATGAAAATAAGAGTTGAGAGTTATTAGTGAAACAACACAAATGCTGATACTATCAAAGCCTATTAATGATAGCCATGAACAACTGTGTCATCAGGAATGCATGATAAGATGCTCGATCAAGTGACATCCATGACCACTCCATAAAAGAAAAGACAAGAAACGAAGTATGGAGGTGAGAAACCGAGATAGGGAAAAGAGATGTTAAGACCGATCGAGCAGGTATAATAAGTAGAAGAAAATGGCTCACACACTTTGATTGGGCAGCAGTGCCATATTGTACTCACACGTAGATGTGGAGGGGGAGTTCATGTCATATATTTGAAAGGAGAAAAGCCTCTAGGCTTTTACCATTGCCTCAAAGTGATAACTAATCCATGAAGCCAATGGACCTACACATGGATTTCGTATCATATATCCACGAAAGTACAAGAACCTTAAAGGTATTCACCAGTGGCTGCAAGCGCAGCCGTCCAAAATTATTTCCGTTATTATTAGTTTATAGAATGGAAGTATCATAAAATGCATTCCGCTTCTTAGACACTACTTCAGTGAAATGTCAACAAAATTGCATGATAAGGCAATGTATTAAAATCTATCTCTCTCTCTCTCTCTCTCTCTCTCTCTCTCTCTCTCTCTCTCTCTCTCTCTCTCTCTCTCTCTCTCTCTCTCTCTCTCTCTCTCTCTCTCTCTCTCTCTCTCTCTCTCTCTCTCTCTCTCTCTCTCTCTCTGTGTGTGTGTGTGTGTGTACGGCTATGTGTATAAGTAGGTAGGATCGAAGACGTGACTTACTGAAACCTTCGTCGATGAGGAAATTGAAAGCAAGGCCTTCGTGCGAAAACGTTGACTTGCCATTGGCAGCCGGTAATCTGCGTAGAGATTCCTCTGCGATGGCTTTAAAATTTCCTGAGGGTAAAACTTTCTTGCTGGAAGAAGTGTACTCCGCAAGAATGTTGCCTTTCCTCGCTATGAAACTGTATATGAAGGCAGAATGATCCCCCATCGCGTGCTTGAGCAAGCCCGCGCAAGTGGGAAAGGAAGCAGGTTGGCGTTTCACAGGAGGACGTTTTTAAACTGTCCTAAGAGAGGGGGAATTAGTGTTCATGGAGGCGGATGCGGATTTGCAAACGAAAGATTATAACAAAGAGAAGTGAGTTCATGTGCCTAAGACCGGGTTCACACGAAATGGGTGAATCTAATGCATGAAGCATTGCACGGTGCCTCTCCAAGCTTCCATAGATCCCATGAGATGGCAAGACGAACTTAAAGACATGTTTTTGTTTGATGCACAAGAATCATGTTTTTGTTTGACAGATTTTCAAAGTTGAAGCACATGAAACATTGGAAGAGTCGTAATGTGGGGCTTATTATTTCAAGTTTTTTTGTTTATTATTTCAAAAAAATGATATATTTTTAGGTTAATGTGGGGCTTCTAGGTCCTTTTCATAGCCAATCGTTCATTTTGAGAGATATGAAACAAGTTTGTGGTTTTTGGGTCTATGCTAATAACTATAAAATATGAAGGATTATATTCTCCATATTGATATTCACTTGCTGAAGATTTCCCCCACAATTTTTTGTATACTTTTCTTTGTTCTCTCTCTCTCTCTCTCTCTCTCTCTCTCTCTTTGTATACATATGCCATTGCATGATAGCAACATCCACCATGGCATGATCACAACTTCTTCCATCATGTCACTTTCCATCATTGTTGATATGGTTGGTTGTTTTTGAAATTGATCATTGGATTTGATAGGTTTACTCTTGGAACTTGATAAGAAGTCATCCATTCCATTGTCCACATCCATTCCATTGTCTTATAGCCACCAACTACAACGAGATGAGGTTTACTCTTTTTGGATTGATATTTTGAAGTATATGTAGATATGGCTCAACCATCTATTAGGTAATATTGACCTTCAACCATCTATTAGGTAATATTGACCTACTCCCTAAGAACGATGATCCCTCCATCAATCTATTTTGAAACCATCTATCGACCTACTCAATACTCCATCCTTAAGATATAAGTCGGAAGAGATAAAATAGTCGATAAAATGTACTTTTTTATAATATCTCCATGACCAAAAGTATTACCATATTGACCGTATGGACTAGAGGTATCAAAGAAGGGTGCAAGCCCCCCTCTACACTCCCCCTATTAGGGTTCTATGGGGAAACTACACAACATCACAATGCCTGTATTTTTCTTGGAATGGAAACCCAATGGCACCAAAGTTTATGTCCTACCTAAGCCTCATGGCTCAGCTCACAAAGATCATTTATTACCATAAAAGACCACACATAATTCTTAACTAACTTTGAAGTTAGGGTTCCACAAATGTCCTCGCTCCCAAAATGGCTTCTTCTCATAATGGGGGCCTTACAACCTAGAGAACCATGGATCATTTGTGGTTACTTGAGGGTGGAATATTAAGTAGGTCAATAAATGGCTACCTAATAAGTTGATCGAGGGAGTACCCATTGTAAAATCTATATAAGTGTGGTGCCATAAAGTGATAGGCAAGAGATGGTTGAACCACACCTTAAGATAAAGGATTATGAAGTAATCATCAACCATGGCTTTCGGGGCATGTGATTAGCTTATCGAAGTCCTCACTAATAGTTCAAGAATTTGAGTTCCTTGTCGTTGCTGATGCATGCTACCCAATATCCATGAGTAACAACCCACACTCCAAAGGAGCTCCGTTAATGCTCAGACATAGCTCCATCATGCCGAGAAGAAAGCTTGGATATGGAGCTTGTCATCAGTTGTCTTCGCAAGCAAAGACATAGCTCCATCATGCTGAGAAGAAAGCTTGGAAATGGCTTGTCATCGGTTGTCTTCGCAAGCAAAAAATGGCGTTAGAGTGTTATGTCTTCAGTGTGCCCAATACCAATGAGTCACAAGCCATGGAGTGCAAAGGAGCTCCGTGAGCGCGAAGACACAGCTCCGTCGTGCTAAGAAAAAAACTTGGCTATGGCTTGTGTTTTAGTGACAGAAAGATATAAGTGCCACTCTATCGTTCACCCACGCACCCATTCAAGAGAAAGCAAGGCCTGCTATGTGGGATGAAGTTCCTTTGCATGCCTTATTCTCCTTCATCAATGCCTTTCTCAAGCATACCTCCTCCATGTGGCTCCATCAATGAGATGCATGCCTCTCTCCTTGCCTTCCTTTTGTTATCCATGATAAGGACTTGAAACTATTTGCCAAATCCACGTACAAATGAGAAGCGAAAGAGGGAGGGAGGAGATGAGGAAGAGGAAAGAAAGAGAAGATATCCTTTCCCCCTCAAGAGCATTCATGGATCTATACTCATTCTCGATATGAGTTTTTTTTCACACACTATTTCTTCTTGTTGATATACTTCGATAGTGATGTGTGTGGACACACTTAGGACCGCCGGGGCAATTTTTTCATCTTTAGGAGGTTTTTTCATGTGGCTTGTATATATGCCTATAACCCTAATGGGTTACTTATCTTTGTACATTCAATTGGTAATACATTCAATATAGTGTGTTGTGCTCCAAGCTTCTTCTTCTTCCTTATGTTGTTTGCATGCTTCCATAGACCTCAAACTCCAACAATTGGTATCATAGCATGTCACCGCTTCATCTAGGATGTCGTCAACAACCCTCGGGTCACAACCTCTAAATTGCATGAAAATTGGTGAAACTATTCAAAGCGATTAGGCGTTCAAAACAAGCTTTGCTTTGTGGTGTCAAAATTTTGATCTAAGCTCGTTCTGGCCTCCAAACACATTATCGCTATGCCTGTGTAGGTAATTTTGTCTTTTTGTCCCAATACTATATATGGGTTTCGCCAATATAAGTGACTCAAAGTCTACTACAGGTTTAGCAGAACTCGACAGGGTATTTCTGTTCAGGTTATAGGAAGTTTCATAGAGGCATGAGAGATACCTTTATGGTCATCTCTAATGTAATGAAGGTTTACTTAATTTCAAAAGAGTCTCACAATATGATTAGGAGACTATGAGGTATCATGAGGAATACCCAAAGAGTGACTAGTTTCACTGATGTACATCACTTGAGTAAGTAGTGAAGCATTTTTGCTACACTACTAAGGAAACCGATTAGATGGGATCACAGAGATGGGTTTCATGAAAGAGTATCCACAGCTCTTTCATGAAACCCATCCATGGGTTTCATGAAAGAGCATCCATGGGTTTCATCCACAGGTGCTTGTTGATATATTTAAGTACTGATGTGTGTGAACACACTAGGACCATTGGGGCACTTTTTTCCCTCTTTAGGAGGTTTTTTTCCCCCAACTTATAATGCTTATAACCCCAATGGGTCACTTATCTTTGAGCATTTTCTCTTGCTAATACATTCATTATTATGTGTTGTGCTCCAAGCTTCTTCTTCTTCCTTGTGTTGTTCGTGCGCCTCGACAGATCTTAAACTCCAACAATTGGTATCAGAGCAAGTCGCCGCTTCATCTAGGGCATCATCGACACCCCTCCAATCATAGACTCAGAATCGCATGAAATTTGGTGAGCATACTCAAAGTGATTAAGACTTCAAAACTGCTTGATATGTGGTGTCGAAATCAAGATCTTAGCTCGTTTCAGCCTCCGAATGCACTATCATACTGCCTGTGTAGGCAATTTTGTCTTTTTTTGTCAAAGATATATATAGGTTTCAATTTGCCAATATAAGCATCTCAAAGTCTGGTACAAGTTTAGCGGAAGCCGATAGGGTAGTTCTGTTCAACTTTTTGAGATACAATCATTTTTCTCCATCACAGTATTTTAGTCAGTGGCCATGGTTGAAAGTAGTGGTGTATTCTCCATGTTGGTTGTTGAGGATAAGTTGGATGGTACCAACTACCCATTATGGGCTTATATGATGCATCATGTATTGGTTGCAAAAGGATTGGGGAATATTGTGCAGGGTGTTGAAAAATTTCCTATTACACTTGCAAATACAATTACTGAAAGGTGAAGTAGAAGGCGTTGAAGATGGTGATATTCTTCAAGTTCTTGTTCGTGTTGTGGTTCCTACTACACCTACTGTAGAGCAACTTCATTGGGATGGCAAAAATGCTCATGCATATGCATTGATAGCCTTGTCTATCAAACATGCCATTATTCCTCGCATTCACTCTTGCATAATAGCAAAGGATGTTTGGCATACACTTACCACTTTATACCAGGCAAGGAATGAGGCTCATATTGCTTACCTCCAAAAACAATTGGAGAGTGAGCACATGAATGAAGAAATTCCATGGATAATTTTTTGACAAAGATCAAAGATTTGAAGGAGCAATTGATTTATGCTAATGAAGTCTTGCCTGATAATCCACTTGTGCAGACTGTTCTGAATGGTCTTCTAAATTCATGTCAGAGTTTTGCTTCTACTCTTTGACTGATGATGAAAGGCAATCCAAATGCCTTAACATTTGAGGAGTTAGTTTTTGTTTTGTTGCAAGAAGATCAGTCTAGGTAGAATAGGTCCATTATGCATGTTGCAGATCAAGCTTTGTTGGCTAGTTAGAAGGGCAAAGGTAAATGGAGCTCATCTACTAGTAACCAAAAATTTTCTAATTCTGCACAATGAAAGAAGGATGAAAAAGACAACAAGAAAATAGAAGAGTAGAAATTTTTTTGCAAGTATTGTAAAGGAAATGATCATGTCATTAAGATTTGTCCAACGCTAGCTGCAAAAGAGGCAAAGAAGAAAGAGGCTAGAATGGTTGTTGTAGAGGCCTCTACACCCAAAACAAAGTCTAATAATCTTGTGCAGAATGAAGAACGTGTTGGTGCAAAACAAGCCTACACACATTGGCTTGGAACATTGAAACCTTGGAAAGCTAAAGCTTGTACCCTTGGAGGATATATTTACAAGAATCAAGAACCATAGGAACTTAGTCTTATTGATTCTTACCTTTTATCTCATGTAAAAGTCTATATGACTTTAACAACTCATGTAATCACACCTAACTGAGAAAGTCGTGGAAACTTTGATTGATTGAGTGGGTGAATGATTGAGAGAATATCTCATTCACTTTTAGGTACATGATTCAAGGAGATTGACATGAATTTGAAATTCAAAATCTCACTCAATCTCTATATAAGTCACAAGTCAAAAGTCACGGCTTACTTCACTCCTCCCGAGGCAATTCTGAGTCAATCATTGAGTGTGTGAGAGCTACACCATAGCCTACACCTCTGAGTACCATTGAGCATCACATTCTATGCCAATGGGAATGTACAATCATTAGATTTAATCAATATACTTACATTCATAATCTCTGGTTTCTCTGAGTAACTACCTTCAACTCTGTCAACTTCAAAGAGGCATATCTCAAGATCTACTAAACCAAATTGGATGATTCAAAGTGCATTGATTCAGCTCAAAGTCTACTATACACCTACAAAGTTTCAAGGCCATTGGATCTACCATCACAGAGAAATCTCAGTCGGGGTGCTCACTGGTCTGTGACTGTAAGTCTCCTAAAAAATCGGGGGTACACCTTATTTTGCTAAAGTGATTTCTCTGAGTGTGGTTTATCATTTCCTTTCATTCCACTTGCAAATGGAAGCTTAATAAGCTAATAGAATATCTCTAGAAGGAATTTTGCTAATTGTAACTACACTGGTCACACTGAGCACAACACTGAGCAGGTATCAAGACCAAAATAGAAAGTTTTCAAGTATTGTGAGTTTCAAAGTAGTCTGTTTTGATCAAGTCATTACTCAAATCTTTTCCAAAGTACATATAGCATATTTTGGTATCATTTGAAAGCTCAAGGAGTCTACTAAGCATATCTGGAGTCAAAGGAGGGCAGGTGTGAAGCAGGTTTTGCAGCACCAACTCAACTCTTGAGTGCATCCAGCCATCACATCCAACAGAACGGGCATTTACTGCTATTTGCAGTTATGACCCATGTTCTCATGAACAGTATATTTCTGCAGTAGACTCAGATGTTTGGTACTTTGATAGTGGGGCAATCAAACATATTACCTCGCAATGCAGTTTCTTCACTTCACCTGAGCTTGCCCCTATAGGGAATACTATCACATGTGCCAAAAACTCCTCTTATCCTGTCATGGGAGTTGGTAAATCATTCGAACTACCGTTGATGGTAGTTCTTTTACATTCTCAGCTGCTTTATTTGTGCCAAGGATCAAGAAAGATTTGTTATGAATTTCAGCACTAGCCAAGATTGGCTTGATTGTGAAATTTGTTGATGATAGATGTATAGTTCATGACCTATCAAATGGTGATGTCATTACTGCTTTTGGCATTTTATGTTATGGGTTGTATGAGCTTATAGACTATGGAAAATTTGTGAATGATTCAGCATGTGCAGTACATGATCCTCACGCTATGTCAGATGCAAAGTTTTGGGATGCACCTCTGGTCATCTGAATTTTGGTAGTTTGCTACACCTGTAGAAATCTAAAATGTTGTCCTCTCTGCCCAAACTTGAGGCACCTAGTGAACATGTTTGTGAAGGCTATACTTTGGGCAAAATGCATCATTCCTCCTTCCCAAAAGATGGTTTAGTTCGAGCTACTAAGAAATTGTAGCTTGTTCATAGTGATGTTTGTGGTCCTATGCAAAGACCTTCTTTTGGGAACTAGCTTTACTTTGTGAATGAATTTCATTGATGATTTTTCTAGGCATGCATGGGTGTATCCACAAAAAGCAAAGTTCGCAGTGTTTATATGCTTCAAATAGTTTTTGGTTTTGGCTGAAAATCTATCAGCAGGTAAAATGGGCACCCTTCATTTTAATCAAGGGGGGATATATGTCTGGCGTTTTATCCCACATTCTGGTTGAACGTGGGATAAAACATCAGTGTATAGTGTTGTATACACCTCGACATAATGGAGTTGTTAAAAGGAAGAGCAGGTCACTCATGGTGATGGCGAGGTGTATGGTCAAGAGTCAGGCTTTACCACATAGTTTTTGGCAATAGGTGTCCCAGCAAAGCATTGTAGTGTATCACTCCATATGAGGCTTGGCATGGTCACAAGCCATCTATTGCTCATCTGTGTGTCCTTAGTTGTCTGGCGTATGCATTAGTGTGTGAACAACAATGCACGAAATTAGATGATAAAGCAGTGAAATATGTTTATGTTGGGTATAGTTCTGAAACCAAAGGCTATCATCTGTATCATCCATAGACTAAACGCATTTTGGTTAGCCATGATGTTGTTTTTGTGGAAGATGCTATTCAGCCATTACTTTCATGTCATAAGGAGAAATAAGTTAGCTGCAAAGATATGTATGACACTTTGCTGCCTCTTTTTATAGGTGGATAGTCTAGTGTTGGTCAAAATGAGGTAATTTCTCAGCCTTTATAGGTTTCATGTGATGATGTACATCATTCCATTTCTCATGCAAATTTACATGATGCACTTTGTTGATGAGAGATCTCATATTGAAGAGGCAAAAACTATGCCTAAATGGCTAGTGTAGACTTTGGGAGATAGCAAATTAGATGCATTTCTATCATATCATACTTTTTCAAGCTCTCATAGTGCTTCTTTTGCATCAAATTGTTATGTTATGGCTTCCTCTAGTCTTTGTGATGAGAATGAGCCTGTTTCATTTGATGAAGCACAAAATTTTGAAAATTGAATGGCTGCTATGCAATCAGAATATGATGTTATTATGAAAAATGGTACCTGGTCTTTATGTGACTTGCCTCCTTGTTGCAAAGCGTAAAGATGCATTGATTTTGATGAGATCATTGCATCTACATGCCAAATGACTATTAGCATATGTGCACTTGCTGCTCATCATTGTTGGAATGTACATCATTTTGACATTAAAACTGCATTTTTGAATGGTGACTTGCATGAGGAAGTGTATGTTTTTTAGCCCCATGGTTTTGTGCAAAAAGGACATGAAAACAAAGTGTGCAGGTTGAAAAACGCATTATATGGTTTAAAAAAGCAAGCACCACGTGCTTGGTATGAAAAGATACATGCCTACCTGATTGCACATGGTTTTGAAAATAGTCCAACTAAGAGCACCTTATATGTTAAGCATGCAAATGATGTGCTTTTGATCATTGTTGTCTATGTTGATGATATGCTACTCACTGGTCCTCATGAGAAGCATATTGCTGATTTTAAGGCTGATTTTCATGCCTCATTTGAGATGTAAGATTTGGGCCATTTGCGTCATTATTTGGGCATTTAATTTATGCAAGTTGGTGGTGGACTAGCTTTGCATCAAACAAAATATATTGACACATTATTGCAGTGCTTTGGCCTTGAAGACTGCAAACCTATTTCCACTCCTATGGAGATAGGCTTACAATTGAGTCTTCATGATGCTAGAGATGCATTTGATGGAGATGCATTTGATGTTGTTCTTTATCAGGAGGCTGTTGGATGCTTGATTTACTTATGCATTACTCGGCCATATATTCAGTTTGCTGTCTCACAAATGAGCAAGTTTATGCATTGCCCAGGTGTCAAGAATTGGTAGGCAGTTAAGTGCATCTTTCTCTACTTGAGTGGTACCCGACTACTTAAAATTGTTTTATCCCAATGGGGGATCACTATTGCCAGATTTACATGTTTTTTAAACTCTAATTGGGTTGGTTGCTATGACACCAATGGTTTTTGCTTCATGCTTAGTAGCTCATGCATATCTTGGTTAAGCGAAAAGTAGCCTACTGTGGCCACTTCTAGTTGTGATGCTAAGTATAGGACAACTTTCACAATGACTGTTGAGTGTGTGTGGCTCAGACACCTTATGGCTAATTTGGGTGTTGTTCAGTCTTTTGCCACCACTATCTTCACTAAAAGTCAGAACGCATTGGCAGTTGCAAGGAACCCTGTGTTCCATGCTGGCATTAAGAACATTGAGGTGCACTATCATTATATCAGGGAGAGGTTCTCTAATGGAGAGATCAGTTTGGCATATGTGCCCACACAAGAGAACATTGCAGACCTTTTCACAAAGGCTCTACCTAGGGAGATGTTTGAAGCTTTCCACAAAGCTTTGGGATTACTTCCTTTTGTGGATTGATTCCACATAGCTTGGCACTTCCTTATACATGAGTGCCAGCTCCTTGTTCATTGCATCACTCCCAGGGGGGGATTTGTTGATATATTCAGGTAGTGATGTGTGTGAACACACTAAGATCACTGGGGCACTTTTTCCCCTCTATAGGAGGTTTTTTTCCCTGGCTTGTATATATGCCTATAACCCTAATGATTCACTTATCTTTGAACATTTTCTCTTGATAATACATTTAGTATTGTGTGTTGTGTTCCAAGCTTCTTCTTCTTCCTTGCGTTGTTCGCCTGCTTCTATAAACCTTAAACTCCAACAATGCTTATGTGATTCCAATGATGGTTGCAAAAGGCCACAGGCATGGCACTAGCTCTATGAATTAGATCATAGATCCCTGAGTCAGGAATAGTTGGGGTACCCAATACATATATTTATGTTGGGATCTAGAAAGAGGTACTTAGACTCAGTCTTGGCTCCTAGGAACATGCTAGTTTGGAATAAGAAAGGGATATCCATTATCACATGTTGAAAAAAACCAAACTATGCTAGTTTGAGGATATGGGATTCATTAGAGTCCATCTACATATTCCATTATATATATATGGAATATATATATATTTGATTGTGTACATATATCACCATGAATTGGAAGAAGGATCCATTGGTATGGGACAGTGGAAATGGCTTCCCTTTTGAGCAGTTTTAGGAAGGATAATTCCATTAGTTTGATTGGATCATATAGATCCATGCACAGAGGATGGTTGGCAGAGATAACTCCTTAGTATGTACATGTGTTTATTATGGTATCATATCATATCATTGCTGACCATTTCGAAAGAGGGCTTTGACCCTAAAAGGAATTTATTTTCTCCACTCTTCACCACATACACCTTCATTATTTATGGGATATTTGTTCTCCATCTTCATAGCAATGTATGTAATGGGGGATTATGCATTAATTTATGGTAGGGAGGACCAAATAAATTCATAAAATTCTCTTTTAAGGAAAGGTGAAAGTAGGAATTAGTTCAAAGATTGAGGAGAGATCTCACTTTATCTCATAAGTCTCACTTTAGCTCTTGTTTCTTAAAAGATAAAAAGGAAAGGAAAACATAATTTCTTCATAGGAGAAGAATAGAATCTGTTTTCCATTAGAGAGAACATGTGTTTAGAAAACATCTTTTGGTCTACATTTCATAAGCAATTCATTTAATCTACTTTTTAGTGTAGTTTTCCTTCACATGGGAGTTTGGTCTCCATATTTTGGAAGGAAAAAACATGGAGAACTTATGTGAATGTTCTCAAGTTATGGATGAGTAAAGCAATTAGATTCAATAGAATCTCTTTCAAAGGGAAAGGGAAAGTGAAATAGATTCCAGTACTAGAGGTTTTTTCCCTAGATGATATTAGAGAGAGAGAGAGAGTTTCACTTTCTCATTTTTTTAGATTGTCTAGATAGGAGTGGCACTTTTCTATCAAAGGCAATAGGGAGATCAGTTAATCATGATGGTTAGATTGAGTCTCATCTGTAGACTCTAGAGAGAAGTAGTTATGTTTATTTCTAGTGATGGTCCTTGACTAGATGAGATGATTTAGTTATTGACATTGGTTGGATTGGGAATACAATTATGACTCCTCTCTTTAGCGTTTATATGGGATAGAGATAGATCTAACCTATTGGGATACCAAGCTCTTTGTTGGTGTTACATTATGAGGATGATGTGTGAACATCAATTAGGAGGATGGATACTTAGGGATTATCTGAATCTCAAAGGGAATACTTTTTGCATTCATGGAAAACTACAAGGAAGAAACATATTAAACTTTGCAGTAGTGCCAATAGATGCTCTTCCAATAGAACTAAGTCCAAAGGTACTGGATAACAAACCAAATATTTATTGGTTGTCGGAATGTAGAGATTTCATTTTACTACCAAGAAATTCTTATATGTGAGCTAGCATGATGGATTTGCATAGTTCATAAGCTAGTTTAGATTAAACTATTACTTGTAAGTACACTTAAGGTTAGGAAGACCTAAAGTGTTATGAAGGCAAATCTATCACTTAGTCCTAGCTGAGTTTGGAGCCACTTTTGATGGGACTTTGTTCTATATTTTACAAGATTTTGTGGCTTACTATCTCCATTATGCTATGGTCAAGCCTATAACCTTGGAACTTTATACTTGTTTTTCATATTATTACTCCATAGAGGATACAAGATATGGAATTAGCTCTATTTAATGATGTTATACGTCATGGGAGTGATAGTTTGGAAGTGGAATGTACATGGGAGATAGTAGGCACCACTCAGATAGTTTCCCAACTTTAAGATGATCTCAGATGAGGCTTCTTAAGGGGAAGGATGAAGGGCTTCGGTGTGTTGAACAAGAGGAGCAAGGAGGAGATGGAGAGAGAGAGAGAGAGAGGGAGAGGAGAGGAGAGATGCACACATATACATGGGAGCCTCGAAACCCATAATGATCTCTCTTGAGGTGATGCTCTATAAATGATGTATATATATGAATATAGGGGTAAGGTCACATGATCCTTATATCCCCAACAATCTCCCACTTAAGGGTCAATGCGAACATAAGTGGTGACACATACAAAGAATGATGTAGTAGCAATTGCCTCAAACAAGGTGTATCCATGCACCTCAAGCTGATCTAGATTCATACCAACAAGAGTCGAACTCACATGATGTTGTTTTTTTGAAGATGCAATTCAGCCATTACTTTTGTGTCCTAAGGAGACATCGGTTAGCTCCAAAGATGTGTACAATATGTTGTTGCCTCTTTTTACAAGTGGATTGTCAAGTGTTGGCCCAAATGAGGTAAGTTCTTAGACTTTATAGGTTTCACATGATGATGCAGATCATTCCATTTCTGATGCAAATTTACATGATGCAATTGTCGATGAGAGGGCTAATATAGAGGGGGCAAAAACTATGCCTAAATGGATGGTGCAATCTTTGTGAGATAGCAAATTAGATGCACCTATGTCATATCATACACGTTCATACTCTCATAGTGCTTCTTTTGCATTAGATTGCTATGCTATGGCCTCCTCTAGTCTCTGTGATGAAAATGAGCCTGTTTCTTTTGATGAAGCCAAAAATTAAAAAAATTGCTTGTATATATGCCTATAACCCTAACGGGTTACTTATATGTGTACATTCACTTGGTAATACAAAGGACAATGGTGTAATTATTCCTCAAAAATATTACATACATTAAGCTTAAACATATTAAACAATATCAACTTTGGCACGAGCCTAAGAAGAGTCCATGTTAGTGAAGGATGGTAGCCTTCAAAAAATTCTCACAAGATGCTCAAACTTGTTGATATATTTTAGTAGTGATGTGTGTGAACAAACTTATGATTGTGAGGGCACTTTTTTCCCTTTTTAGGAGGTTTCTTTCCCCTGACTTGTATATATGCCTATAACCCTAACGGGTCATTTATCTTTGTACATTTCACTTGGTAATACAATCAATTTTGTGTGTTGTGCTCCAAGATTCTTCTTCTTCTTCATTGCGTTGTTTGCATGCTTTGGTAGACCTCAAACTCCAACAATTGGTATCAGAGTAGGTTGCCACTTCATCTACGGCATCGTCCCTCCAATGACAGTCTCAGAATCGCTCGAAAATTGTGCATGTATAGGAAATTTTGTCCGTTTGTGCCAAACATATATACATGTTTTGGTTCACCAATACAACTGCCTCAAAATTTGCTACAGGTTTAGTAGAGCTTGATAGGGTACTTATGTTCAACATTTTGAGGTATAGTCATTTTTTTGCATCAGGGTATTTTAATCAATGGCCATGGCTAAAAGCAATGATGTAATTCATATGTTGGCTATTGAGGATAAGTTGGATGGCATTAATTACCCATTATGAGCATATATGATGCGTCATGTATTGGTAGTAAAAGGATTGTGGAATATTGTGCCCAATGTTGAAAAACAACTTGCTACACCTTCAAATTTAGTTATTGTAGGTGATGCAGATGTTGTTGAAGATGACCATCTTCAAATTCCTATTTGTGCTACGATTCCTACTACACCTACTACACAACAACTTTGTTGGGATGGCAAAGATGCTCGGGCACATGCATTGATAGCTTTTTCTACCAAACATGCCATTATCCCTCATATTCGCTCTTGCAAGGTAGAAAATAATGCTTGGGATACACTTACCACTTTGTAAAAGCAAGAAATGAGGCTCGTGCTTACCTTTGAAAATAGTTGGAGAGTGAGCATATGAATGAAGGAGATTCTATGGATAATTTTTTGACAAAGATCAGAGATTTGAAAGAGCAGTTGATTTTTTGCAGGTGAAGTCTTGCCAGAAAGTTCACTTGGGTAGACCGTTCTTAATGTTCTTTCAGATTCATATCAGATTTTTGCTTCTACTCTTTGGTTGATGATGAAAGGCAATCCAATAGTGGGGAAACCAAACATATTACCTCGTAGTGAAGTTTCTTCAGTTCCCTTGAGCTTGCCCCTATAGGGAATATTATCACATGTGCAAAAAACTCCAAATATCATATAATGGGAGTTGATAAGATCATTTTGACTACTGCTGATAGTAGTTATTTCACATTATTAGATGCATTGTATGTGCCACAGATCAAGAAAATATATTGTCAATTTCAGGATTAACCAAGATTAGCTTGGTTGTCGAATTTGTTGATGACAGATGTACAATTCATTGTCTCTCAAATGGCAATGTCATAACTACTTTGGCATTTATGTCATATGCTATATAAGATCATAGACTATGTAAAATTTGTTAATGATTCAGCATGTGCAGTTCACGATTCTCAGGCTATCTTAGATGCAAAGCTTTGGCATGCATACTTTGGTCATCTGAATACTGTTACTTTGTTATGCCTGCAGAAATATAAAATGGTGTCTTCTCTGCCCAAATTTGAGGCACCTAGTAAACATGTTTGTGAAGGTTGTATTTTGGAAAAAATGCAGCATTCCTCCTTCGCAAAAGATGGTTCAATTTGATCTACTCAAATTGCAACTTATTCACAATGATGTCTATGGTCTTATGCACACATCTTCTTTTGGGAACTACCTTTACTTTGTGACTTTTATTGATGATTTTTCTAGGCATGCATGGGTGTATCCATTGAAAACAAAGTCTGAAGTGTTTATGTGCTTCAAACAACTTCTGGTTTTCAGTGAAAATACGTCAGCATGTAAAATGGGCACCCTCCATTCTGGTTGAGGTGGGAATACATGTCTTCTCATTTTAATGCATTTCTCAATGAATGTGGGATAAAAAATTGGTATATAGTGCCATATACACCTTAAAAAAATGGAGTTTCTAAAAGAAAGAATAAGTCTCTCATGGAGACAGTGAGGTGTATGATCAAAAGTTAGGCTTTACCACATAGCTTCTGGATTGAGGCTATTATGTGTGCAAAGTATGTACTTAATAGGTTGTGTCCCACCAAAGCACTGTAGTCTATCACTCCATATGAGGCTTGGCATGGTCCCAAGCCATTTGTTGCTCATCTCTGTGTCAATACAAGGAATACGGGTGCATAGTGATGGTTGACATGACACGCTTTCATCACTACGTGATGACGCACTTCATTGCACTAGGCATGGAGCATGCATTGTTGCTTGAATGGCACTACTTTCGAGGTTGTTAGTGATGTAATTGAAGCTTCACTAATGTGAATGTTGTATTTGTGACACATAAGTAACGATGCATATGCGATGCAAATTAACGTTGTATATGCAATGCAAATTAAGATCGCATATGTGACACTAAAATGGTGTTGATATATTTAGGTAGTGATGTGTGTGAACACACTAGGACCGTCGAGGCACTTTTTTCCCTCTTTAGGAGGTTTTTTCCCCCCAGCTTCTATATACGCCTATTGCCCTAATGGGCTACTTATCTTTGTACATTCTCTAGTAATACATTCAGTATTGTGTGTTGTGATCTAAGCTTCTTCTTCTTCCTTGTGCTGTTCGCGTGCTTCCGCAGATGTCTAACTCCAACAATTGGTATTAGAGCAAGTCGCTGCTTCATCTAGGGCATCGTCGACACTCCTCCAGTTGCAGTCTCAGAATCCCACGAATTCGGTGAGCATACTTAGTGTGTTTTAGAGATCAAAACAGCTTTGTTGTATGGTGCCGAAATCGTGATCTAAGCTCGTTTTGACCTCCAAATACACTATCATAGCACTTGTGTATGCTATTCTTTCTTTTTGTGCCAAAGTTATATACCAATTTTGGTTTGCCAGTATAAGCGTCTCAAAGTCTGCCACAGGTTTAGCAGAATCCATCTGGCTAGTTCTATTCAACTTTTTGAGATACATTCAATTTTTTGCATCAAGGTATTTTAGTCACTGACCATGGCTGAAAGCAGTGATGTATTCCGTATGTTGGTTGTTGAGGATAAGTTGGATGGTACCAACTACCCATTATGGGCTTATATGATGCAACATTTATTGGTTGCAAAAGGACTATGGAATATTGTGCAAGCTGTTGAAAGACATCCTGTTACACCTTCGAATACAGGTATTGCAAATACAGGTGCTCGAGCTCATGGAGATGGTGTCGAAGATAATGATATTCTGCAGATTCCTGTTCGTGCTGCAGTTTTTGTTGCACCTACTGTAAAGCAGATTCGTTGGGATGGCAGAGATGCTCAGGCACATGCATTGATAGCTTTGTCTATCAAACATGCCAACATTCGCTCTTGCAGAACAAGTAAGGATGCTTGGGATACACTTACACATTGTACAAAGCTAGGAATGAGGCTCGTGTTGATTACCTCCGAAAATAGTTGGAGAGTGAGAACATGAATGAAGGTGATTCTATGGACAATTTTCTAACAAAGATCAAAGACTTGAAGGAATAGTTGATTTCTGTTGATGAAGTTATACCAGATAGCTCACTTGTGCAGACCGTTCTGAATGGTCTTCCTGATTCATATCAGAGTTTTGCTTCTACTCTTCAGTTGATGATGAAAAGAAATCCAAATGCCTTGTCATTTCAGGAGTTAGTCTCTGTTCTGTTGCCGGAAGATCAGTCGAGGTAGAACAGGTCCATTATGCATGTTGGAGATCAAGCTTTCCTGGCTAGTCAGAAGGGCAAAGGAAAATGGAGCTCTTCAATTAGTAAATAGAAATCTGCTAATTTTGCACATTCGAATAAGGAAGAAAAAGATGAGAGAAAATCAAAAAAGCAAAAAATTGTTTTGCAAGCACTGTAAAGGAAATGATCATATCATAAAGAACTGTCATAAACTGGCTACAAAAGAGGCAAAGAAAAAAGAGGCTGGAATGGTTGTTGTAGAGGCCTCTACTCCAAAAACAGGGTCTGCTAACCTTATGCAGGATGAAGAATGGGTGTTTACTACCGTTTGTAGTTTTGACCCATCTTCTCATGAGCAGTGCATGTCTACAGTAGACTCAGATGTTTGGTACTTTGATAGTGGGGTGACCAAACTTATTACCTTGCAACACAGTTTCTTCTCTTCACTTGAGCCTGTCCCTACAGGGAATACTATCACATGTGCCAATAACTCCTCTTATCTTGCCATGGGAGTTGGTAAGATCATTTTGACTACTACTGATGGTAGTTCTTTCACTTTGTCAAATGCTTTATTTGTGCCAGGGATCAAGAAGAATCTGTTATCAGTTTTTGCATTAGCCAAGATTGGCTTGGTTGTGATATTTGTTGATGACAGATGTACAGTTCATGATCTATCAAATGGCAGTGTTATTATTGCTTATGGCACTTTATATCATGGGCTATATAAGCTCATAGATTATGAAAAATCGGTGAATGATTTGGCATGTGCAGTACATGACCCTCAAGCTATGTTAGATGCAAAGCTTTGGCATGATGCTTTGGCCATCTAAACTTTACTAATTTGCTATGCCTGCTTAAATTTGAAATGGTGTCCTCTTTTCTTAACCTTGAAGCACCCGGTAAACATGTATGTGAATTCAATATTTTGGGCAAAATGCAGCGTTTCTCATTTCCAAAAGATGGTTCAGTTCAGGCTACTCAAAAATTGCAGCTTGTTCATAGCAATATCTATGGTCCTATGCAGACATCCTCTTTTGGAAATTATTTTTACTTCGTGACTTTCATTGATGATTTTTCCAGGCATGCATGGATATATCCACTCAAAGCAAAGTCCGAAGTGTTTATGCACTTCAAATAGTTTCTGGTTTTGGCTGAAAATATGCAGCATATAAAATGGGCACCTTCCGTTCTGATCGAGGGGGGGAATATATGTCTTTTGATTTCAATGCATTTTTGGCTGGATAAAACACCAGTGTACAATGCCATATACACCTCAACAGAATGGAGTTGTTGAACAGAAGAATAGGTCACTCATGGAGATGGTGAGGTGTGTGGTCAAGAGTCAAGCCTTACCACATCACTTTTAGCTTGAGGCTGTTATGTGTGCAGCATATGTACTTAACAGGCGTCCCACTAGAGCAGTGCAGTCTATCACTCCATATGAGGCTTGGCATGATCGCAAGCCATCTGTTGCTCATCTGCGTGATTGTCTGGCATATGCATTAGTGCCTAAACAACATCACATAAAATTGGATGATAAAGCAGTATAATGTATTTTTGTTGGGTACAATTCTGAAAGTAAAGGCTATCATCTGTATCATCCACAGACTAAACGTATTTTGGTTAGTCGTGATGTTGTTTTTGTGGAAGATGCTATTTAGCCATTGCTTTCATGTACTAAGGAGACATCTGTTAGTGCCAAAGTCATGTATGATACTTTGCTGCCTCTTTTTACAGGTGGACAGTCTAGTGCTGGTCCTAATGAGGCAACTTCTCAACCTTTGTAGGTTTCATGTGATGATGTAGATCATTCCATTTCTAATGCAGATTTATATGATGCACTTGTTGATGAGAGAGCTGATATTGAGCAAGCAAAAACTATGCCAAAATGGCTGGTGCAGTCTTTGCATGATAGCAAATAGATGCACCTCTATCATATCGTACTCGATCAGGCTCTCATAGTGCCTCTTTTGCATCACATTGCTATGCTATGGCTACCTCTGGTCTCTGTGATGAGATTGAACCTGTTTCGTTTGATGAAGCACAAAATTTTGAACATTGGATGCCTGCAATGCAATCTGAATATGATGCTATAATGAAGAATGGTACTTGGTCTTTATGTGACTTGCCTCTTGGCAAGAAGGCCATTAGCACAAAGTGGGTATACAAGTTGAAGCATAAACCTGATGGAACAATTGACAGGTATAAGGCTAGGCTTGTTGCAAATGGTTATGCATAGGAAAGAGGGATTGATTTTGATGAGACCTTTGCACCTACTTGCCGAATGACTACTGTTCGTAGCATCTGTGACTTGCAGATGATCATGGTTGGAATGTACATCAGTTGGATATCAAAAAAACATTTCATAATGGTGACTTTCATGAAGAAGTGTATGTTTTTCAGCCCCGTGGCTTTATGCAAAAAGGGCATGAGAACCAGGTGTGCAGGTTAAAGAAGGCATTATATGGTTTAAAGCAAGCACCACATGCTTGGTATGAAAAGATACATGCCTATCTGATTGCACATGGTTTTGACAACAGTCCAATTGGAAGCACCTTATATGTTAAGCGTGCTAATGATGTACTTCTGATCATTGTGGTTTATGTTGATTACATGCTGCTCACTGGTCCTCATGAGAGGCATATTGCTGATTTTAAGGCTGATTTTGCGTGCATCTAATCAAAGAAAGACCCAACATTCGTATCTATGTTGCGCATACAAGCTCAAGCTCTCTCTTTCTCAATCTCTCTCTTCTCTACTCTCTCTCTCTCTCCTTGTTTCTTTGTCTTTCTCTTTCAATTTCTATCTCAGTCTCTCTCTTTCTCTCTCTTTTGATCTCTCTCTCTCTCTATGTCTCTCTCTCTCTCTCTCTCTCTCCCTTTATTGCAGATTATTCAAGAAGTTCAATGAGCATAGTATATGTCCAATTATTGTAAATATAATTTTCATTGTTTGTATATCATTTAAATAATTTTGTTTTCATTAATTAGCATACTCACACTTAAACATTTACATGCACATATACACATATAATTGCACATGCACCCTCATGCATGCACATACACACATACACATACTAAGACACATACACATGCACATACACACATATACACACACATACACATACACATACACATACACATACACATACACATACACATACACATACACATGCATATACACTTACACATACACATACACTTACACATACACATATGCATACACACACATACACATATACACATATACACATATACATGCATATGCACAAATATATCTACATGCACATGCATGGACGTGCATGCATGCACATACACATACACATACACATACAAATACACATACACATACACATACAAACATAAACACACAAACACATAAACACATACTTATACAAATGCACATGCATGCACATACACATGCATGCACATACACATGTATGCACATACACATGCATGCACATACACATGCATGCACATACACATGCATGCACACGCATCCACATGCACATGCATGCTCATACATATACACATGCATATACACACATACACATACACATGCATATATACACATACACATGCATATATACACATACACATACACACGTATACACATACACCTACATATACACATACACATACATATACACATACACATACACATACACATACACATACACATACACATACACATGCACATGCACATGCACATGCACATGCACATGCACATGCACATGCACATGCACATGCACATGCACATGCACATGCACATGCACATGCACATGCACATGCACATGCACATGCACATGCACATGCACATGCACATGCACATGCACATGCACATGCACATGCACATGCACATGCACATGCACATGCACATGCACATGCACATGCACATGCACATACACATACACATGCACATTCACATGCTCATTCACATACATACGCATACGCATACGCATACACATACACATACGCATACGCATACGCATACGCATACGCATATGCATACGCATACGCATACGCATACACATACGCATACGCATACGCATACGCATACGCATACGCATACGCATACGCATACACATACGCATATGCATACACATACACATACACATACACATACACACACACATACACAGATACATGCATATACACACACTTACACAAATATAGATATATACCTACATGTGCATACATACATATACACACACAAATACACACACATACATACATAGGTACACACAAACACACATATAATATGAACGAATTATACAATTAAAGTAAAAAATCACATGTTAAATATAAACTATGATACAAATCATTAATACATTTTTGACATTAATTAGTACTATAGACACAATTAAAAACATAATTGAAATGAGAAGATATATAAATATAAAAAGATGTATTTGTGTATCAATGTAAATAATACATCGAATGTAAAATGTCAATCATTTGAATCCCCTCCTTGATCATGATCATCCAAATAATCATGATCATCCTCATCATCATGATCATCAGCATCATCATGATCATCTGAAGAGGCATCATGGGTAGAGGGGTCAACACTCTATGATGATCTATATTGTTCCTCCTGTGTCTATCTCTCCACCTCATACATATCTACCTCTCCATAATAATCCTATATTACATATAACAAACATAAATAAATAAAACATATACATCATCAATAAAATAAAATAAATTATATGAAAATTAATAATACTCACAAAAGCATCTAGATGATCTCACATGTACTCACTCAGACATTGATATCTACAATGTGTAGCATTCGATTTCATTTTTCATAGGATATCAACCATAATCCTTTCGCTACATTGGAATAAATAAAAGAGATTAATGATTAGTGTTTTAAATAAAATAAAAAATATAGTTTCAATAATACACATACTTACAAATGTAGTAACAAAACCATGATAGCCCATTTGGCCTAAGCGTGATGTATGACCTAACTCAACTCTCTTCTTTGTAGTAGCCTGTGTTTATGTAATGAAACAAAAGTACATAGATAAAATGAAAAATATATAAAACAATATGAGAATTATAACTCACAATAATTTAAACTATTTTGTATACTTTTGTTGAGGAAATGATTCCTGAAGATGTAGCTGTCTGTGAAAATACTACCATGTCTTAGGTGGAATGTTAGCTTTTCTCTTATTTTTTCTACCATATAATATCTCTTGTTATTTTAATCTCAAACAAAAAAAAGGACCAATACATTAGAAAAAACTTTAAATTTATAAACATGCATACACACATACATACACTTAGACATACATACATATACACATATGCATACATAAATATACACATACACACATACATATACACACACATATACATACACACACATACATAATAAATACATACACATTTATAAACATGCATGCACACATACATACACTTACACATACATACATACACTTATGCATACATACATACACTTACACATACATACATATACACATATGCATACATACACACACAGACACATACACACACGTATACATAATAAATACATAGACATTTATAAACATGCATACACACATACATATACATATACATATACATGCATACACATATGCATGCATACACATACACACACATACATAATAATGTATAAGACAAAAAGGTTTGTACATGGAAAGGTGTCTAGATATAAAGCTAGACTAGTAGTCAAAGGATATGCTCATACACAAGGTATGGACTATGATGAAACTTATAGTCCAACGGATAAAATTTCTACCATTGAAACACTAATAGCTATTGCAGCTTGCAAAGGATGGAAGTTATCACAATTAGATGTTAAAAATGCTTTTCTAAATAGATGCATTGCAAATGAAGTATACATGGAGCAACCAGAGGGCTTCAAAGATCCAAATGGACCAGATTGTGTGTGTAAGCTCAAAAGAGCTTTGTATGGCTTGAAGCAAGCCCTAACGGCTTGGAACTACAAGCTTGTGAAGTTTTTAAATGAACTTGGATATTAGGCTTCAAAGGTAGATAGTAGCTTGCTAGTGAAAGCAAGTGAAGATGGGTACATACACATTTGTATCTATGTTGATGATATTATACTTATAGGTATAGATGCCAAAGGAATCCAAAAGCTCAAGAAGCAAATGGAGAAGGAGTTCAAGATAAGTGGCTTGGGAAATTTTATCTTATTTCCTAGACATGAAGATCATTTACACTCAACATGGAGTGTATGTTACACAAGAAAGGTATTTGAAGAATCTTCTGTTAAAGCTCAACACGGAAAATTTCAGAATATCAACAACCGCACTGGAGATAAATCATAAGCTAAGCAGGTATGGAGGTGAAGAGTTCAAAGATATGAAGATGTATCAAAGTTTGGTAGGTATTTTGATTATGCTACCTTGACAAGACCAAATCTTTCATATGCAATTGGTGTTTTATCAGAATTTATGCATTGTCCAAAGAAAACTCATCAGATTGTAGCACAAAGAGTGCTAAAATACATCAAATGAACTTCTAATGAAGGTTCGTACTATGATTTCACTTCTGACACTAGAATCAAAGTATTTAGTGATGCAGTTTGGGCAGGTAGTACATATGATAGAAGATCTACTCATGGATACTGTAGCTCAGTGATGAGTAGCACCTCCTTTAATGTCAATCCGGGAAGACGTGAGGATGGTATGATGACCTCGAGCAAGTAAAGGCACAAGTGCTTGAGTGCGAAGCACACTAACATGCACACACATACACACACGCGCACACAAGGCAAGACAAAGAGTGAGAAGCAATGGAGTTCTTTAGATTACTTTCAAAAAGCTCATACAAGTTCAAATCAATTACAAGCTAGCCCCAAAAATGAGCTCTCTAGCTCTATTTATAGTTTTTGACTAGGTTTTGGCCGTGTCCAGACCTAGTGTCCGGCCTAGTTAAAAATTAGGTTCTAGGTCCCATTTGAAGGCTCAAATGGAGTCTAAAAATTATGAAACTGGTAGGTAGCTACTTCTAATGCTCCTCAAGCTCAAGGACTCCTTGGCTTGCACAAAATGGAGCTACAAAAATATGAAATGGTATTTACAATGGCTTTTAGTGATGAAAATCACTATTTTTGTAGGGATTTCCTCTAACGATTTGACATACACATCTTCGAGCTCCCTACTTGCTCCTTCTCCTTATGTGTCCACCTCTTTGATATGCTTTAGCTTCCTGAAAAAATAATGGCCTACTTGCCCGATCTTCTTTGACTAGTCTGTCTGCTTGTACCTTCTCTTCGCTTCGACTCCCTTCGTTGACTTCCTTGTCTTGTGAGTCCTTCAGTTCCTTGACTGCCAACACCCCCCCTCTCTCACGTCTGTCGTCCCTGACAGACCCTTGTTGGGTGGGTCGTTGGATGTAGTACTCCACAACGTCTTGTGCTAAGTGATGTTCCGCAATTCTCAATCCTTTGGCCAAGTCAGTGAGTAGGGCATCCCAATCTACAGGCCCGGGAACCTCTGGATGTGGTATACGTAGCTTTTCTGAATGGAGAGCTTGTTCTACAGCAAATAACTGTAATAGATGAGATGGTCTGGGAATGAATATCTCTGAATGATATTCCCAGAACCCCGTGATAAACATTTCTTCAAACGTCTGTTTGAAGCAAGCAGGTAGATACTTTATACGGGCATGCCAGGCATAGATGACGTTAATGGAGGGCATGGTGCTCATGTCATAGACAAGGTCCTGATTCCCTTCATTAAATCCAATAGCCGAAAGATGAGGTTCTTTGATGTTCTTAAATGTCTTGAATGTAATCAGCATGAGCTAAAAAATTTTTAGGCACATCTATGCCATGACATCTGGGACATTCTTGAACCGGACTGCCCAGTGTCGGATGGTTGAAATCATGTAGTTGACTGTGGGTTGGCCATTAGGAGGTGCTAGGTACACATAATTTAACCACTTTTCACATCCTTTAACCATCAAAACTGTTTTTGTGTACTCTGGCCAAGACCTTCTTCGAAAGACAGGGCAGTAGCAGGGATTATACTTGATATATAGAGGCATGTTATTCCACGTGCGATTCATCTCAGGGTAGGTTTCAAGCAGGCAGATCCTCCAAGTAGGTTGATGTATATTCCCTTGCTTGGCACTTGCAGGGATATCATCCGGTGCAAACTGTGTCGCCGAGGTTGGTTCTTTTGTTGTGCGTTGCTTGATTTCAGCATTGTAATCTGCCATTAATACACAGAATGGAACATACAGATCATCAGACGTGCCAATCCACCTATGATGGGAGAGGTTCCTGAAGTAATCCGATTTAATTAAAACTTCTTCCAATCGAGACATTGATGCTATCTGTACTGCAACTCTCTCATCATGGGTTGTGGCCACCTTCTCTAACCTCTGCATCCATTCAAGGGCCTTGATCTCAATGGTGTCCATTCCTTCTTCTGTTTGCTTACCCCCAGGTGTTGGCATGGGAACGTATGGGTCTTCAAAGATCTCCTCCACTTGAATTGGCACTAAGTCTTTAGGTTCTGGTTCCGCCAGGGGAGGGGGTTGACGCTCGTATTGTAGAACTTTATTTCGTAGTTCTTCTAATTCTGCTCTGAGTTTTGCGACTTCCTCAGATGTGTCGGCTTCAGTTGTGACTTTGCTTGGTGACTCCTGCTGGGTTGCCAATTGCTTTAGTAAGTCATCTCTTTCTCTTTCTAATGCAGCGTGGACTTCTAGGAGGTCGGCATGGGTTTCCAAGACGATTTGCATATTTTCAGATGGGATAGCCTTGAATTTCTCTGGGTCAATTTCTTGTGGTGAACCCTCCATTGTTGCTTCCAAGTTTTCTTCATTTTGTCACTGTAGTCGCTTATTTTCCTCGAATGCTGTAGACATGTGTTTTCGTAATAGGGCCAGGTTGCATCAAAGCTTGAGGTTCTCTGTTATCTGGGAGTGTAGCAGATCATCAAGTTGTTGTTTTTCTTCCACATCTGACTGGGGTGGATTGGCCACTAACTGCTCATGTTGTTCTTGTAAAGTGATATACTGTTATTGTAGTAGCTGCTTTTCCTTCTCTAAGTCAATGAATCATCCTTGTAATGTTTCATGGCTTCTGAACAGACTTGTATGCTGAGCATCTAAGTGCTGATAATGCTGTTGCAGCTGAGACATACACTAGTACATGTTATTAAATACATTATTAATGGGAGTGGATGCGGGAAAGGTGTTGAATGCAGAAGGGAAGGGAAAGGGGAATGGGGGCGTGTATGTTGTGCTCGAAAAGGGTGAAGTGGGTGGTGGGGGAATGGGAGATTGTGGACGTATGGGGGGAGGGAGAGGTGCGAAGGTGGGTGATATGTCCATGAGGTCAAAAGTGGATGCAGTCGTGGGAGTGATTGTGAACATGGGAATTGTGGGAGCGGTGATGGTGGTGAAAGTGTAAAGTGGTGTGTGGAGTTGTGAATATGAACCGCCAGGAAGTGTGATCGGGGGAACGGGGTTTTCCGTGACTACGGTTAGAATTACAGTGTCAGTGGTAGTGTATACAAGTGAGGTGGTGATAGGGTGTGTGGGTTGTGTGGGTTGACTGACAGTTTGTGCTTCGGTATGGGCAGTGGACTCTGAGGCGGTGATAGTAGTGGTTACACTGGTAGTGGGAGGTGAAGTTGGTGGAGTTGGAGGTAGGGGTGGTAAAGGGGGTGATGGGGGTGCACTAGTTGTATGGGCCTCCTCAGTTTCCTGAATGATATGAGTTGTGCCCATGGTTGTGGATGTGGTGCCCTGTGGTTCTGATACTAAGATATTCATTTGTTTTCCTGATCGAGGGGGGCATCTGCCATATCGTCGCTCTGATCTTCTCGAGTGTGCAAGAGCTGTATGCACCGTCTCAGGTACCCCCAACGCATCAAAAATCATATCCAGGGTTGCTCGGTATTGCTCGTCCACACCTTCCTCTTCAAGGATTTGGTTCATGAGGGCTTTTCTTGCTGCTAGGGACAGTTTGTGCTGTTCTTGAACTCTGTTGATGGTATCATATAGCTTTTTCAAATCCTTCATATAAGCCGGGGCACCCTCAAGTTCCTGTAGAACTTCTTGTTCATATTCCTGCTCTTCTTCCTCTGTTTGTCCTCCTTGTTCCTCCTCCTGCTCTTCTTCTTCTTCATCCTCCACTTCAACTACTCTTGGTTGGACTGGATGGGGTTGGTCTGCGACTGTCTGCTGGCCGCTTGCTTGTTCTGCCTCGACTTCCGCGTTAATAGCCTCGATTATCTTGGCTACCTCCTCATCAGTTAGGTCTTCTAATGTGAATCCATGAGGAAACTCTAGGTTGGTTGGTACAGGTGGAAACACTAGATTCGGTCCATCAGTGCTGTGTCTTGGTAATCTGATAATGAAGGGTTGTACATGCCTCGAAAGTCGTGGAGTTGTCTCAGGTGTCAGTGTCGCACCGCGGGCTTGTGCACAGGGCATCTGAACTACGCCTCTCATTTTCTTTGATGGCGACCCTGTGGTTGATAGTCTACGTTGAAATTCCTGTACCCTGGTCCAAATTAATGCCCTTTGAACTGGCACATCATAAGCCAAACATCTATACACAATCCTGGTGAGGGCACAGCATCCATACAGTACCGAATTTTGCTTTTTATACCACCATTGATGTGCCAAGTGGATTTGGTCGATAATCCAATGTGGCATGTTGATTGTCAAGTTAAAGGCATCTGCCAAATATAGACTGAACCATATCTTCTTGGGTGGCATGTTGAATCGCTCTTGAGCTGGGAACGTGAAATGTTGCATGACCATTCGCAAGTGGATGGCGATTGTGGGTGTCATTGCTACCATGTCTTTGAGCTTAGTCAGGTTCCTGTTTTTCATGTTATCCGGGACCATCGTCTCTTTTTCGGTGGGGATATGCATGCCTTTCATGTCAAGAGCTTCCCTCACCAAGTTGTTCGTCAATTTGAAACACTTTAATTCATTGCCTCTGGTCAGTGATGGTAGAACAAAGGTACTATATCCCTTTTTCTCTTTACTAGGGGTCAGAGTGCTAACTAAGTAGGAACACCGTAGAAAATCTGGCTTGGGTAACTGAGCCTTGAAATAGTCGTAGAGTCCAGTCTTCTTCCAGATGGGTTTCAGACCTTCATCATTCTGAAGCCTCTCAAATTCTCTGGTGAAAAAATGATATCTGCCCCATCGCCCCTTGAACTCTATCTCGGCCTCCCACATGTAAGTGCCTTCACCCAGAGATCCGGCCACATCACTGAACCAATGTGAGTTTTTGTTGACTGGCATTGTGTGCCCCTGTGGAGGATTCTGAATTGGTATGGCGTGTAATGACCTCAATGCCAAAGGGCGTTCCTTCAATTCCTCTTCAATGGGACGACTCTCAATGTCCACGATTTGGGGGCTGGTGCCTGCCTGGGAGCTAGTTCCTGCCTCGGCCATGGTGAAGAGACTGGTCACCGGTTCTGTGAGAATAGACAAATGAATGTTAACATTGCCAATGGACACCAAGTGTTCATGCGTCCCCATTACAACATTAACATGATTTTAGTGAGAGGTTAGTAGGTCAATAAGTGCTTGGGGATCATGTGTGTAGTTAGTGAATGGATATTCCTAAGAGGTAAATGGAAAGATGCGGTGTATGAGTGATGTAGTGAGTAAGTGTTTATGAATTTACAAATGAGGGTCGGGGGGTTTATTACACGTTTTGGGCTTCCAAACAAACTGATTTGCTGTTGGTCTTGATTTTGTGGAGACTCTGGAGGGCTTTTCAGGAGTGTCTACTTGGAAATGAGGCTTTTTAAGGACCCATTTACAAGTGATTCTGATTGTGCTCATGGACCAATGTGTGTCCGTGCATGTTGTATAAGAAAGGGTATCAGATGTTCGAGTGAGTGAACCATGTTGTACAGGGTGTGGCCTCGGTGTAAGTATTTGAGCCCGCAAGCAAGCCTTAGGCACCCAAATTTATCGTGATTGTGGGATGGCCTTCATCGACTTCTTGGGTACCCAAATAGACTTTACTTTCGCAGAAGAATTTCTAAAAGACTTCTTATTAGTGTCGTGTTGTTGATTATTAATAAGAAGTTTTGCCCATGTGGTTGGCTTGATCGCAACAGGGTGTTTGCCTTTCCGCACCCACACTTGTTTCAATGGCTGAGACATTCTGCTTCGCACGTTCTTTTGACCTCCAGCATAGGTATTACTCTGCTCCATCTGTATTTGATCTTCCTTTGGTTGCTGCATCCCTCTGGTCTCTAGAAAAGAAGGGAGTTCTGTTGCGCTCCTGACTTCTTGATTGAAATCATCATTCCTCTGCATCACACAGTTTTGGACAAGAACAACATGGTCATCTTCATGTGTACCCCTAGAAGGACCAGGGGTGTGTGCCTTGTCTAATTTGTTGAGTGCTTCATTTTCTAAAGCTATTGTAATGTGATTCTTATTTACCCAGACCTGAAGGAGTCCACTTCATAGGTTTAGGTTGACTGCATGATCATAGATCTAGTCTTGACCGAAGACAAGAGGCTCAGTGAGGTCCTCATCTTGACACACTAGCACTTTAATTGTCATTAAAACGTCTTGAATGTAGAGGGGAAGTTCCACCTCGCCTATGCAAGGGGTTTCCACACCTCGCAATCCTATGAGATATGCTTCTATAGGATTGACATTTAATTTCAATTCTTGACAGTAAGAAAGTTTAACGGCACTAGTGGCTGCACCTGAGTCAATCAAGGCCCGTGTAGTCCTTGCACTCTTCCCTTGTCCTATCTCCAAGGTTACAAAAGGTCGTCTATCAATTATTCTATGAGAACTTATTCCTGAGACTTCACACATTGCCATACGATAACCTGCGTCCGCATAGTCATCTACCCTTGGCTGATCTCGTCCTTGTCTTCTCATCTTCATTTTTTGGATGCGTTCCAAGGCTTCTGCCTGTGCTTCTTCTCGGACTCGTTTTTCCTCTTCCTTACGTTTCTTGGCAGTGTTGAGTCGATTTAGCATCTCCTCTGTCAGGGGTTCTTGATATAACTTGACTCTACATCCGCTTATATAGCTAGGGAGAACATCACCTTCTAGTGTAGCGAGTTTAACTGCTCCACTGGTTGAGATCCTATTTATGATCATAGGTCCATAACCTCTCTTTTCGAGCTTTCTTGCATGTTGTTTCAGGGTATACACCAACACTAAGTCTCCAGCCTTCAAGCCTTTATCCTTAACATGGGCATCAAAGTATGCTTTCTGTCGTTTCTTAGCTGCATATATCCCTGCAACCGCCCTCAGTCTTGTTTCTCCTAATCGTTCAAGGTCAAAGAGTCTAGAGGAGAGTTCATGACCCGTCCATTCATGCTCTTGTGCTATTGTTAATGTAGGTATCAAGAAGTCCAACGGTAGTACTGCATTTTGGCCAAATACCATTTGAAAGGGGTGGCTTGGAGTACCATTTTATAGGCAACTCGGTATGCCCAAACAACATGGTGTAGCTGTTTGTCCCAATCAGAGTGTTTATTATTCACTAGTTTGGTCAACACATTGCACATAATCTTATTTGTGCTTTCGGCTTGCCCATTAGCTTGTGGGTGATAGGGAGCAGACTTCTTGTGTACTACCAAGAACTCTTGGAGAAGATTTTCAATAACTTCATTCAAGAAGTGTGTGCCTCTATCACTGACTAGCTCTATGGGTAGCCCGTATCTAGTGAACACATTCTCAAATAAGAACTTAGCAGTCGTCTGAGCATAGTTCTTTGTCGTAGCTTTTACCTCTACCCACTTGGTTAAATAGTCCATGGCCACAATGATATATTCAGCATGTGAACCCTTAGCTGGGGGATTAATCGGACCAACAAAGTCTATTCCCCACTTAGAGAATGTACGTCCACCCATCATAGGTTTCAGTGGCATCTCATCCTTACGTATAGGATACTGAGTTCTCTGACAAACATCACACCGTTTCACATAGGTATGTGCATCCATGTGAAGGGTCGGCCACCAGAAGCCCACAAATAGTATTGCCTTGATCACCCGATCTGGTCCAAAATGTCCTCCTGCTACACCTTGGTGAGCTGCTTCCAAGATCTTGAGATATTCGCTCTCATGGACACATAGTCTCAGGTAACCGTCTTTACCACACTTGTATAGATTATCACCAATGAGTGAGTAATCTAGGGCTTCTTGTTCTAGACTTCTTTGTCTGGCCAGTGTCATATCTTGAGGGAATGTTCTCGTCCTCAGGAAATATACTAATGGTTCACTCCAATCTGGCACTATGGACACTTGATAAAGAGTGGCATGCTCCACAGGTGGTTTAGTGCAACAGATTAGGCATTCTTTACACATCTTATGTACATCAACTTCCATAGTAGGCCAATGCACTCCAAGTCTCCTTAGTGTGTGTAGGGTTCGTTGTTTTGAGTAGTGTTGCTCTAATGCACCTACATGTGCCAATTGCAACCATTTAGCGTACTCATCCTCTTCCACACAACAAGCTAGGATCCCTTGATCTGTTTGTTTGTACATGCTTCCTGCCATGATGTGGTACTTCTGGGCCTTTACTACCTCTCTATCTTTAGTGTTTATGACTGGGTGATTAGGCCCGTATGTCAATACTGGCACTAATGGCTTAGCCCACTGAGGCACAACTTCTAAGTTAAACAAGTAAGCGTCAGGGAGGTCATTTGATACTCCCTGTGGGGCTTCTCTAGATGTGAGCCTAGAGAGATGGTCTGCTCTCAAGTGAGTTTTCCCTTTCCTCACCACTACTTCAAAGTCATATTCCATTAGTAAGAGAAACCATCTTACTAATCGGCCTGTATTGCATGGTTTGTTTACCAAGTACAATAATGCCTGATGATCGGTAAAAAATTTAAACTTATTTGCAAGCAAATAGTGTCTAAACTTTTTAACTGCATATACCATGCCTAATCCTTCTCGTTCGGTGGTGGTATAGTTCCGTTCAGCTGCATTCAACTGTCTACTAGCATAGGCAATTGGAAGGTCCATATTACCTTTGCCCGTAGGTTGTGCGAGTACACATCCAATAGCATAATTAGATGCATCCACGTGAACATGAAATGGCTTATTCCAATCTGGGGTGGTCAAGATTGGTGCTGAACATAGTCTCCTTTTGAGCTCATTGAAAGAGTCCTCACATTCATTAGTCCACTCAAAGTTGGTCAAAAGTCCGTACAGTGGCTTGGCAATGATAGCGTACATGTGTATAAAGCGTCGGTAATAACCACAATGCCCCATGAAAGCTTGTACTTCCTTGACATTCTTTGGCCTAGGTAACTCGGCTATGGCTCTTACTTTCTCTTCATCGGTGGATATGCCATTCTTTGACACTATGTGTCCTAGAATCTTGCCTTGCCTGACCATGAAAACACACTTTTCTGGGTTCAAGCAGACTTGATACTCTTGACATTTGTCAAAGATTTGTCTGAGTTCAGGGATATGGGTTTGTCTAATGTTGGAATGAGCGCAGAGATCATCAACATAGACCTCTAAACTCTTCCTCAGGAACTCTTTAAACACGTGACACATCAATCTTTGGAAGGTTGCAGGAGCATTGGTAAGCCCAAATGGCATTACTCGAAAGGCAAATATGCCCCATTATGTGGCAAAAGCTGTCTTATGCTGGTATTCCGGAGCAATGGCTACTTGATTGTAGCCCAGAAATCCATCAAGGAAGCTGTAGACTTCCTTGCCTGCTACCCTTTCTAATAGATGCTCGGTAATTGGAAGTGGATAGTTATCTCGAATTGTGGCTGCATTAACCTTCTTCAAGTTAATGCACACACGTAGCTTTCCATTCTTCTTGGGCACAACTACAATGGGGGATACCCACTCAGTGTGCTCAATTTCATAGATGAATCCAGCTTCTACCAGTCTATCTATCTCCTCTTTGATCTTGGCAGCATAATTATCATTGTATGTGTATGGCTTTTGCTTAGAAGGTTTAGCATCTGAGGTCATGGGGATTGTGTGCGAGCATATGTCCGGGTCTACACCTTTCAAATCCTTGTAACTCCAAGCGAATACATCTCTGTATTCTCTTAGCAAGGCTATTAATGCATGCTCTTCTTCCTCTGTTAGGTCATGGCCTATGCACGTGCATCTCTCCTCTCCTTCTTCTAGGGCTACCACTATTTTTTTGGTGGTTTCTTTGTTATCATAGGCCTCTCCTGATTGTGCCTCTCGTTTAGGCATTCTTATCATGACTCTCCTATCGTCTATCTCATACTTTTTAAAGTTTTTTGGGACCTCAAACAAAGATTCTTCTTCCTCCAGGGGGACTTCTTTCTTCTTCCGTTTCTTGCTATCATTATTAGCAGTCACTTGTGTGGTTAATCATACATTGTTCGTTATCTCTTCGTGTCTCTGAGGTTGGAATTCTACTTCATAGAAGCATTCTTCATCTGATGCAAAAGGTGGGTCCATAATGATTGACTCTAGATCGGAGTCACTTGCGTCCTCAAATGCATCAGGGCTAGGTTTGCACTCTTCTAAAATCGCATCTCCCATGATTGGCTCTATGGAGAACATTGAAATGTCATAGCCATCCTCATCACAGTGTGGTGTCCATTGTTCTTCATTGATGGCTACATCCATGGTTGCTAAGATCTCTGCCCAGCCGTGGGGTTCAAATTCTTCATCAAGAAATACTATAGGTGCATAGGCTGGGTCTTGAATGGATCTATGGGTTTCTTTTGCACCTATCTCTCTGGCCTTTTCTCTCTTCTCTTCTTCCACTACCACTTTACACATCCATAAGTGAGTGCCTTCATGCATCCATGAGGATCCTGATCCCATGGAGTGCACAGACTCTGTATCATCTTTGGCTCTATGAATAGGATTCCATTGGATAGGAGGGACATCTCTATGAGAGTAATCTTTGAGATTAACCTTGGTCGTGACACCTAGGTGTTGCAAATACAAGGAATTGGTTCCCCAATCTTGTACCACTTGCAACTGGCGCATAAATGGTCTTCCCAAAATCATCTCATAGGCATGGTTCTTGCTAAAATCGCAGATAGCAAACGTGTGCTCAAACTCTACACCACATGTAGTGAGAGTTATTCCTTCTAGTAAACCTAGGGGTCTCTCTATGTGACCATCAGCCATCTGCAATTTCATCCTCGTAGGCCTGAGTGCTGGCTTGCCCCAACGTTTCCATAGGGAAGTGGTAGCAATTGCAACTCCTGCACCAAAGTCCAGAATTGCCTTGGTTGTGTATCCTTGATGGGTGATGGGAAGATAAGTATTTCCTTCTTCCCCTTCACTCATGTCTCCTATCTTGTCCAAAGGTATCTCTGGCACTGTGCGATGAGATCCAACCTCGGAACGAGGTTTTGCTATCTCTGGTACTTGTTTGGCTACATGTTTCCATAGCTCTAGCCTTACTTTGAGTAGTTCTTCTAAAGTGAGGTTACACTGCACTTTAGTGTTTTTCACTGCCTCTGTGTTCCTAGGTATGACTGAATCTTCGTTTCTTACCATGACCGTGGGTGCTCTCATACACGTGGACTTTGCTTCCCATGGGCCTGTGAAGTGGGGTAATTCATGTGAAGAATTAGACTCAAAGTCTAATCTCTCTTGAGACTGAGTGCTCTCCTGCTCTTCATAAATGGATGGGATATCTTGTGGGAATTGGTCGTGTGCATCATCCACAAGTTCCATGGGAGGAGGGACTTCACTTTCTTTAGCCCATTTGTCTTCTTGAATCTCTCGTAGGAATTATGGTGTGAACCGATTCATAGAAGAAGATGTGTCTGGCTCCGTAGAGTTAGGCACATAGGCTTCCTAGGCAAGAAGGCTTGCCCTCATACTTGCCTTGCCCTTACTTGGAGGGGTGGGTTCCTTTTCTGATTGTGCAATTAACCTCTCCAATCTTTCTAGCAGTCCATCAAAGTGCAACTGCGTCTTAGCTGAACTAGAGATGTTGAAGAGGCGACTGGCTTCAAACATGGTTTGAGCCAATTCCACCATCTTAGCACAGATTTTGGTTCGTTCAAGCTCTAGTTCTACTTTCGGGTAACACTTTTCATGATCAATTACGGTTGGCCCTTCTTGGATTCTGGCCTGATATGCCTTAAGCATCATGTTAAGGTCCTCGGGAGTGGGATCTGCTAATACTGATCCTACTCTAGGGGGTGGTGGGATTATGTGAGGTGGGTTGGAAGGTGTTGGATCGGATGGTGATGGGAATGGTGGGGGTGGGGTAGTGTGAGAGGGACTTTGAGATATGAGTTCAATTATCCTGGCTTTTGTTTCCCTTAGGCTTTCCTCGAGTTCACTCATCTTCTTAGCCCATTGCCTCTTCATTCTTTCTCTACTATCTCTCCAGGCTCTAGTTCTCTTCTTAGTTATGCTCTCAGTTTCACTAGCCTCCGAGCTCTTCTCCTGGCCTACCCCTTGGTTTTGCTGCAATGCCTGAGCTCTAGTGACCACCTGTACTGGTGCAGTGGACATCACACTTCCTGTAGAGTCCACTACTAACCCAATAACATTGATAGGAGTAATTTTTGGCATATTATTGGGGTTCTTTGGGCAATCTCGTAAGAGATGCTCCTTCCCACAATCTTGGCAAAAGCCTTGAATTGTCACTGACTGGGGTTGTGTAGGTGGAGGTAAGGGGCAATCACGAATGAGGTGATCTCCCTAACATCTGTAGCATGGTCCTCTAGGGAATGGGGGTCTTACCTGCCTAGGTTGGGGTCTAGAGTTAGGGTTTGTGTACATTACATTTGTGTACTCTGGCTCCCAACTAGGTTCACTTGATTCTTCACTGTAGTAGGACTCACCATGTTTAGGAGATTGCATATAGTAAGCCTGGGGACTATCAATATGTGTAGAATCAAAGCTATGGTCACTGGGATCACTTTCTGAAAGCAATGGTGTTACTGGCACTATAGCTCTATTCAAATTCTCTTTTGCAGCTGCATACTTTACCAAAATCACATTAGCAGGGGTTGGAGGTTGTTGAGCTAACACAGGTTGAGGCCTTTGTTGGTTTTGGTATTGTGGTTGGTAGGTTTGTTGAGGCCTAGCATACTGCTGCGGTGGGTACTGATTCTGGTATCTTCCTTGTTGAGGGTATGGTTGTGGGTACGTCTGCCTAACTGCTTGCTTATTGTAGGGGCAATCTTGTGCGGTGTGATTTGTGTACCTCCGTTCTATGGTGCAGTACTGGCTACCAGGATTTACTTGGGGTTGAGCCATAATGGGACATACGTTTGCCATGTGGTCACCACCGCAAGTATAGCATCTATTTACTAGGGCAAATCTTGGAATTTGTTTGCTATAGACACCTAGATTTTGAGCTACCTTTTCTGCGAGTTCCTCAATAGATGTAGATTGCGAGGAAGAGAGGCTAGAAGCGCTATCGAAATCTTTGTAGATTTTTGAAAGCTCTAGTTCCTCCCCTAGGTTATCCTCTATGTCAATGCACATGCATACACACTCTTCTATGGTCCTAGGGTCCTTCAAGTACACATAGGATTGCAACTTTGTACTTAGCAATCCATCCAAGAATAAGGCCACTTGTTTGGCTGGTGTGGGCAACTCAGGACCAAGGCATCTCTCAAGATATTGCCTAAACCTTCTTCCTGCAAGTCTCACAGTCTCCTGAGGGGTCTGCTTGAAGCTATGTATCAATGAGGACGTATTATGCCTTATGCCGCTTTTAGAGAATTCAATGATGAAAGCCTCTAAGAGTTGGTCTATGCTCCTGAACTGTCTCTCATTCAATGGTTGAAACCACGTAAGGGATGTGTTCCTAAGGGTTAGACCAAAGGCATTATATTGCGTGAATAGGTCCTCAACTTGTTCAGCTCTCAAGACTTGCCTAAACTCGGCCACATGATCATATGGGTCTCCTGTGCCATCAAAGTAGTTCTTCATGGACTTAACTAGTTGAGTCGGTCTCAATGTTCTGGTGTGTTCCCTAGGCCTTGGCAGAGGGAAATCATCAGCATTCCTTTGGTTCCTTGGGGCTCTAAGTCCCTCAGGTTCCGCTCTATTTGTTTCCGTTCTCGTTCTTTCTCTCCCCACTGGGTTGGCAAAGCTTACCTCAGGTCTATCTCTATGTCTGTCTTTTTGAGCTCCATGAGCTTGGGATGTTCCAGCTCCTGGGTGACCAAAGGACACATTCGATCTTGGTTGGGGGAAAATAAATTCACCTTTCCAAGTGTAAGCATGCCTATCATTTTCTGTAACCACAAAGATCCTCTCTGAGGTGTGATCTAAGTAGGTCACTCTGCCTGGGCTATCAGGATCCTTGAACTCATATATCATGATTGTTCCTACCTCATTTGGCTGATTAGATTTATACCTCCAAAAGGCTTTGTCAGTCTCTCGGTTCAGGAGTAGATCTATGCTCTTATTGTCCTGGGGAACCCACTCGGGATTGAGGATTCTAGTAAGAATAGATTTTCCTCGATGGGTCCTCAGCTCTCCTCCTATGTTCCCTTGCTCTAGGTCACCTATGTTCGTCTCAGGGATCACATTCCTGAATTCATCTGTCATGTCTGGGTGACTAGTGACCACGTATATGGTTCCTTCTTTGTCCAATTAAGCTCCGTTTTCAAACTTGACTGCTGGGTGTTCCAGTCCAATGGATTTATCTGGGTTTTTGATCTGTACCACAGACCTTCCTAGGCCGTCCTCATAAATGCTAGCACCTAATCGGTTGGTCCTAAGGTATTCCAGCTGAGTCTTGTAGGGGCCTTCCACCCTATACAAGTATGGCACACCTGAACTTCCTGTAGGTCTCTCCATACCGTGGGACATCTCTGACTCACTAGTTTCAAAGCTAGGGTAGTGCGAATAATGGCTCAACTATTGGGCCCAAGACCTAGCAGTGTGATTAACACTAGCCTCTGAAGACCTAAGACTTTGTCTATCCCTCCCTAGATATCGTCCTGATCTAAGGTTCATATGCTTTATTGAGCAATCCCAATCCCCAATTTTACCCAAGTACAACCTCGTTGCTGAGTTCTTTTGTATCAGTTACTTGATTTTTTTTAGTCGATTATTGTGGTTATGATCTTGTCTGATACCACGTCGTCAGGAATACTTGAGTTAATTTCCACACTTGAAGTTGATCGTTCCACGTTAAGTCTTTTCCTTTAAAGTTATCGATCGTACAAAGATTATGTTCTTAGCTTGAACTTGAGTATTTAGGTAGTCTTCAACTTGATTAATGCCTATCGTTGCCCTGACTTACTTCTAGTACTATTCGTACTTAGCCTAAGCTAGGAATTGACAGAGGGAGTTGAGAGTATTCCAACCTCGCTTGCTGATCCCTTGCCCTTTGGTGCTCAAGAACTCGGTTCTCAAGCTTGCAGATTACCCTTGCTTTGGATGCCTTCTAGTGCTCTTAATGGACCTATAAAAGTCCCAAAGTTAGCTCAAGACTTAGATTCAAAGGGCACAAAAAATCACTTTCATTCATGTAACTCAAAGATCAACTATTCTTTTGGTTTTATGGAAAACAACCCTGAAAACCCCTTAGCTTTTCTTCCCCTCGATATAGTCCTCTTAAAAATACTATGGCTAATAATCCTGATATTAATTTTACCGTAACCAGTGGAAGTTTTGGTAGTACTCCCCACGAGCTTTCCAACAAAACAAGAATCACAGCAAACAGATTTTGTATGAGAAAGTTAGACCAGTTCAGGGTTTTGGGGTTAAAACAGGGCTCAAATAGGCTGACAAATCCCAGGAATTTTCTCAAAACACACTTGTAGGGACCTCACAAATCACTAATTGGTTGATAAGTATGCCAAAAATTACCCCAAAACTTGGTATTGAAAACCCTAGAAATTTGGCCGAAAATGCCTGTCAATCGCGATCGACAGGTCTGTCAATCGCGATTGATAGAGGTGTCCGTCGGGCTTGTCGGTCGCGATCGACACGTCAGTCACGATTGATAGTGTCAATCGCGATCGACAGAGTCGGTCATGGGTCCTGTCAATCGCGATCGACACTTTTTCCGGGATTTTCACCGTGATTTCAGTCAATCGGGGATGTGTCCGTCATGATGGACACGTGGCAACGTGAGAAATTTAGTCAATCGTCAAAAATTCAGTCGGTCGCGATCGACGATGTCAATTGCGACTGCCAGGGGTGTTGGTCGTGGCTGTCGATCGCGATCGATGGTGTCAATCGCGATTGACAGGGTCAGTCGGTCATCTCTGTCGGTCGCGATCGACAGAATCTTTCGATCGTGGCTGTCGGTTGCGATCGACGGTGTCAATCACGAATGACAGAAAAACACGGAATTTTTTAGTTTTTTCTAGTGATTTGGAATGTGCTCCTTGTGCATGTCATTGTGGTGTGCTTTGTTTTACCAAATGAGCGATTTTTCTGTCGATCGTGATCGACAGAGGTCTGCGACACAGAGATAGTTTCGAGCTTGTCCGTACCTACACAGCGTGCTGGAGGGGATGATACAACTATACCTGCAAGATCACTCACAAAACAGACAGAAAAACAATGCACACAATTCGCTCTGTCGCTCTCTCTCACAAGTGGAATGAAGGAAATGGAAGGGAGAAGGTGATATGATCAAAAAACTAAAATTTTTCGTGATGATGGAGATGGAGATTGGATATGGTGAGGATGATGATGGTGATGATGATGGTGAGGTAAGAAAGAGAAAAATAAGAAAAGAAATTACCTACAATGCCAATGTCTCAATTCTATGTCTTACCATCACACGCTCGTCCTCAGAGCTCGATCCCCGGCAACGGCGCCAAAATTTGGTGTAGCTCAGTGATGAGTAGCACCTTCTTTAATGTCAATCCGGGAAGACGTGAGGATGGTATGATGACCTCGAGCAAGTGAAGGCACAAGTGCTTGAGTGCGAAGCACACTAACATGCACACACATACACACACACGCGCACACAAGGCAAGACAAAGAGTGAGAAGCAATGGAGTTCTTTAGATTACTTTCAAAAAGCTCATACAAGTTCAAATCAATTACAAGCTAGCCCCAAAAATGAGCTCTCTAGCTCTATTTTTAGTTTTTGACTAGGTTTTGGCCGTGTCCAGACCTAGTGTCCGGCCTAGTTAAAAATTAGGTTCTAGGTCCCATTTGAAGGCTCAAATGGAGTCTAAAAATTATGAAACTGGTAGGTAGCTACTTCTAATGCTCCTCAAGCTCAAGGACTCCTTGGCTTGCACAAAATGGAGCTACAAAAATATGAAATGGTATTTACAATGGCTTTTAGTGATGAAAATCACTATTTTTGTAGGGATTTCCTCTAACGATTTGACATACACATCTTCGAGCTCCCTACTTGCTCCTTCTCCTTATGTGTCCACCTCTTTGATATGCTTTAGCTTCCTGAAAAAATAATGGCCTACTTGCCCGATCTTCTTTGACTAGTCTATCTGCTTGTACCTTCTCTTCGCTTCGACTCCCTTCGTTGACTTCCTTGTCTTGCGAGTCCTTCAGTTCCTTGACTGCCAACACCCCCCCCTCTCTCACGTCTGTCGTCCCTGACAGACCCTTGTTGGGTGGGTCGTTGGATGTAGTACTCCACAACATCTTGTGCTAAGTGATGTTCCGCAATTCTTAATCCTTTGGCCAAGTCAGTGAGTAGGGCATCCCAATCTACAGGCCCGAGAACCTCTGGATGTGGTATACGTAGCTTTTTTGAATGGAGAGCTTGTTCTACGGCAAATAACTGTAATAGATGAGATGGTGTGGGAATGAATATCTCTGAATGATATTCCCAGAACCCCGTGATAAACATTTCTTCAAACGTCTGTTTGAAGCAAGCAGGTAGATACTTTATACGGGCATGCCAGGCATAGATGACGTTAATGGAGGGCATGGTGCTCATGTCATAGACAAGGTCCTGATTCCCTTCATTAAATCCAATAGCCGAAAGATGAGGTTCTTTGATGTTCTTAAATGTCTTGAATGTAATCAGCATGAGCTAAAAAATTTTTAGGCACATCTGTGCCATGATATCTGGGACATTCTTGAACCGGACTGCCCAGTGTCGGATGGTTGAAATCATGTAGTTGACTGTGGGTTGGCCATTAGGAGGTGCTAGGTACACATAATTTAACCACTTTTCACATCCTTTAACCATCAAAACTGTTTTTGTGTACTCTGGCCAAGCCCTTCTTCGAAAGACAGGGCAGTAGCAGGGATTATACTTGATATATAGAGGCATGTTATTCCACGTGCGATTCATCTCAGGGTAGGTTTCAAGCAGGCAGATCCTCCAAGTAGGTTGATGTATATTCCCTTGCTTGGCACTTGCAGGGATATCATCCGGTGCAAACTGTGTCGCCGAGGTTGGTTCTTTTGTTGTGCGTTGCTTGATTTCAGCATTGTAATCTGCCATTAATACACAGAATGGAACATACAGATCATCAGACGTGCCAATCCACCTATGATGGGAGAGGTTCCTGAAGTAATCCGATTTAATTAAAACTTCTTCCAATCGAGACATTGATGCTATCTGTACTACAACTCTCTCATCATGGGTTGTGGCCACCTTCTCTAACCTCTGCATCCATTCAAGGGCCTCGATCTCAATGGTGTCCATTCCTTCTTCTGTTTGCTTACCCCCAGGTGTTGGCATGGGAACGTATGGGTCTTCAAAGATCTCCTCCACTTGAATTGGCACTAAGTCTTTAGGTTTTGGTTCCGCCAGGGGAGGGGGTTGACGCTCGTATTGTAGAACTTTATTTCGTAGTTCTTCTAATTCTGCTCTGAGTTTTGCGACTTCTTCAGATGTGTCGGCTTCAGTTGTGACTTTGCTTGGTGACTCCTGCTGGGTTGCCAGTTGCTTTAGTAAGTCATCTCTTTCTCTTTCTAATGCAGCGTGGACTTCTAGGAGGTCGGCATGGGTTTCCAAGACGATTTGCATATTTTCAGATGGGATAGCCTTGAATTTCTCTGGGTCAATTTCTTGTGGTGAACCCTCCATTGCTGCTTCCAAGTTTTCTTCATTTTGTCACTGTAGTCGCTTATTTTCCTCGAATGCTGTAGACATGTGTTTTCGTAATAGGGCCAGGTTGCATCAAAGCTTGAGGTTCTCTGTTATCTGGGAGTGTAGCAGATCATCAAGTTGTTGTTTTTCTTCCACATCTGACTGGGGTGGATTGGCCACTAACTGCTCATGTTGTTCTTGTAAAGTGACATACTGTTGTTGTAGTAGCTGCTTTTCCTTCTCTAAGTCAATGAATCATCCTTGTAATGTTTCATGGCTTCTGAACAGACTTGTATGCTGAGCATCTAAGTGCTGATAATGCTGTTGCAGCTGAGACATACACTAGTACATGTTATTAAATACATTATTAATGGGAGTGGATGCGGGAAAGGTGTTGAATGCAGAAGGGAAGGGAAAGGGGAATGGGGGCGTGTATGTTGTGCTCGAAAAGGGTGAAGTGGGTGGTGGGGGAATGGGAGATTGTGGACGTATGGGGGGAGGGAGAGGTGCGAAGGTGGGTGATATGTCCATGAGGTCAAAAGTGGATGCAGTCGTGGGAGTGATTGTGAACATGGGAATTGTGGGAGCGGTGATGGTGGTGAAAGTGTAAAGTGGTGTGTGGAGTTGTGAATATGAACCGCCAGGAAGTGTGATCGGGGGAACGGGGTTTTCCGTGACTACGGTTAGAATTACAGTGTCAGTGGTAGTGTATACAAGTGAGGTGGTGATAGGGTGTGTGGGTTGTGTGGGTTGACTGACAGTTTGTGCTTCGGTATGGGCAGTGGACTCTGAGGCGGTGATAGTAGTGGTTACACTGGTAGTGGGAGGTGAAGTTGGTGGAGTTGGAGGTAGGGGTGGTAAAGGGGGTGATGGGGGTGCACTAGTTGTATGGGCCTCCTCAGTTTCCTGAATGATATGAGTTGTGCCCATGGTTGTGGATGTGGTGCCCTGTGGTTCTGATACTAAGATATTCATTTGTTTTCCTGATCGAGGGGGGCATCTGCCATATCGTCGCTCTGATCTTCTCGAGTGTGCAAGAGCTGTATGCACCGTCTCAGGTACCCCCAATGCATCAGAAATCATATCCAGGGTTGCTCGGTATTGCTCGTCCACACCTTCCTCTTCAAGGATTTGGTTCATGAGGGCTTTTCTTGCTGCTAGGGACAGTTTGTGCTGTTCTTGAACTCTGTTGATGGTATCATATAGCTTTTTCAATTCCTTCATATAAGCCGGGGCACCCTCAAGTTCCTGTAGAACTTCTTGTTCATATTCCTGCTCTTCTTCCTCTGTTTGTCCTCCTTGTTCCTCCTCCTGCTCTTCTTCTTCTTCATCCTCCACTTCAACTACTCTTGGTTGGACTGGATGGGGTTGGTCTGCGACTGTCTGCTGGCCGCTTGCTTGTTCTGCCTCGACTTCCGCATTAATAGCCTCGATTATCTTGGCTACCTCCTCATCAGTTAGGTCTTCTAATGTGAATCCATGAGGAAACTCTAGGTTGGTTGGTACAGGTGGAAACACCAGATTCGGTCCATCAGTGCTGTGTCTTGGTAATCTGATAATGAAGGGTTGTACATGCCTCGGAAGTCGTGGAGTTGTCTCAGGTGTCAGTGTCGCACCACGGGCTTGTGCACAGGGCATCTGAACTACGCCTCTCATTTTCTTTGATGGCGACCCTGTGGTTGATAGTCTACGTTGAAATTCCTGTACCCTGGTCCAAATTAATGCCCTTTGAACTGGCACATCATAAGCCAAACATCTATACACAATCCTGGTGAGGGCACAGCATCCATACAGTACCGAATTTTGCTTTTTATACCACCATTGATGTGCCAAGTGGATTTGGTCGATAATCCAATGTGGCATGTTGATTGTCAAGTTAAAGGCATCTGCCAAATATAGACTGAACCATATCTTCTTGGGTGGCATGGTGAATCGCTCTTGAGCTGGGAACGCGAAATGTTGCATGACCATTCGCAAGTGGATGGCGATTGTGGGTGTCATTGCTACCATGTCTTTGAGCTTAGTCAGGTTCCTGTTTTTCATGTTATCCGGGACCATCGTCTCTTTTTCGGTGGGGATATGCATGCCTTTCATGTCAAGAGCTTCCCTCACCAAGTTGTTCGTCAATTTGAAACACTTTAATTCATTGCCTCTGGTCAGTGATGGTAGAACAAAGGTACTATATCCCTTTTTCTCTTTACTAGGGGTCAGAGTGCTAACTAAGTAGGAACACCGTAGAAAATCTGGCTTGGGTAACTGAGCCTTGAAATAGTCGTAGAGTCCAGTCTTCTTCCAGATGGGTTTCAGACCTTCATCATTCTGAAGCCTCTCAAATTCTCTGGTGAAAAAATGATATCTGCCCCATCGCCCCTTGAACTCTATCTCGGCCTCCCACATGTAAGTGCCTTCACCCAGAGATCCGGCCACATCACTGAACCAATGTGAGTTTTTGTTGACTGGCATTGTGTGCCCCTGTGGAGGATTCTGAATTGGTATGGCGTGTAATGACCTCAATGCCACAGGGCGTTCCTTCAATTCCTCTTCAATGGGACGACTCTCAATGTCCACGATTTGGGGGCTGGTGCCTGCCTGGGAGCTAGTTCCTGCCTCGGCCATGGTGAAGAGACTGGTCACCGGTTCTGTGAGAATAGACAAATGAATGTTAACATTGCCAATGGACACCAAGTGTTCATGCGTCCCCATTACAACATTAACATGATTTTAGTGAGAGGTTAGTAGGTCAATAAGTGCTTGGGGATCATGTGTGTAGTTAGTGAATGGATATTCCTAAGAGGTAAATGGAAAGATGCGGTGTATGAGTGATGTAGTGAGTAAGTGTTTATGAATTTACAAATGAGGGTCGGGGGGTTTATTACACGTTTTGGGCTTCCAAACAAACTGATTTGCTGTTGGTCTTGATTTTGTGGAGACTCTGGAGGGCTTTTCAGGAGTGTCTACTTGGAAATGAGGCTTTTTAAGGACCCATTTACAAGTGATTCTGATTGTGCTCATGGACCAATGTGTGTCCGTGCATGTTGTATAAGAAAGGGTATCAGATGTTCGAGTGAGTGAACCATGTTGTACAGGGTGTGGCCTCGGTGTAACTATTTGAGCCCGCAAGCAAGCCTTAGGCACCCAAATTTATCGTGATTGTGGGATGGCCTTCATCGACTTCTTGGGTACCCAAATAGACTTTACTTTCACAGAAGAATTTCTAAAAGACTTCTTATTAGTGTCGTGTTGTTGATTATTAATAAGAAGTTTTGCCCATGTGGTTGGCTTGATCGCAACAGGGTGTTTGCCTTTCCGCACCCACACTTGTTTCAATGGCTGAGACATTCTGCTTCGCACGTTCTTTTGACCTCCAGCATAGGTATTACTCTGCTCCATCTGTATTTGATCTTCCTTTGGTTGCTGCATCCCTCTGGTCTCTAGAAAAGAAGGGAGTTCTGTTGCGCTCCTGACTTCTTGATTGAAATCATCATTCCTCTGCATCACACAGTTTTGGACAAGAACAACATGGTCATCTTCATGTGTACCCCTGGAAGGACCAGGGGTGTGTGCCTTGTCTAATTTGTTGAGTGCTTCATTTTCTAAAGCTATTGTAATGTGATTCTTATTTACCCAGACCTAAAGGAGTCCACTTCATAGGTTTAGGTTGACTGCATGATCATAGATCCAGTCTTGACCGAAGACAAGAGGCTCAGTGAGGTCCTCATCTTGACACACTAGCACTTTAATTGTCATTAAAACGTCTTGAATGTAGAGGGGAAGTTCCACCTCGCCTATGCAAGGGGTTTCCACACCTCGCAATCCTATGAGATATGCTTCTATAGGATTGACATTTAATTTCAATTCTTGACAGTAAGAAAGTTTAACGGCACTAGTGGCTGCACCTGAGTCAATCAAGGCCCGTGTAGTCCTTGCACTCTTCCCTTGTCCTATCTCCAAGGTTACAAAAGGTCGTCTATCAATTATTCTATGAGAACTTATTCCTGAGACTTCACACATTGCCATACGATAACCTGCGTCCGCATAGTCATCTACCCTTGGCTGATCTCGTCCTTGTCTTCTCATCTTCATTTTTTGGATGCGTTCCAAGGCTTCTGCCTGTGCTTCTTCTCGGACTCGTTTTTCCTCTTCCTTACGTTTCTTGGTAGTGTTGAGTCGATTTAGCATCTCCTCTGTCAGGGGTTCTTGATATAACTTGACTCTACATCCGCTTATATAGCTAGGGAGAACATCACCTTCTAGTGTAGCGAGTTTAACTGCTCCACTGGTTGAGATCCTATTTATGATCATAGGTCCATAACCTCTCTTTTCGAGCTTTCTTGCATGTTGTTTCAGGGTATACACCAACACTAAGTCTCCAGCCTTCAAGCCTTTATCCTTAACATGGGCATCAAAGTATGCTTTCTGTCGTTTCTTAGCTGCATATATCCCTGCAACCGCCCTCAGTCTTGTTTCTCCTAATCGTTCAAGGTCAAAGAGTCTAGAGGAGAGTTCATGACCCGTCCATTCATGCTCTTGTGCTATTGTTAATGTAGGTATCAAGAAGTCCAACGGTAGTACTGCATTTTGGCCAAATACCATCTGAAAGGGGTGGCTTGGAGTACCATTTTATAGGCAACTCGGTATGCCCAAACAACATGGTGTAGCTGTTTGTCCCAATCAGAGCGTTTATTATTCACTAGTTTGGTCAACACATTGCACAGAATCTTATTTGTGCTTTCGGCTTGCCCATTAGCTTGTGGGTGATAGGGAGCAGACTTCTTGTGTACTACCAAGAACTCTTGGAGAAGATTTTCAATAACTTCATTCAAGAAGTGTGTGCCTCTATCACTGACTAGCTCTATGGGTAGCCCGTATCTAGTGAACACATTCTCAAATAAGAACTTAGCAGTCGTCTGAGCATCGTTCTTTGTCGTAGCTTTTACCTCTACCCACTTGGAGCTCCCTACTTGCTCCTTCTCCTTATGTGTCCACCTCTTTGATATGCTTTAGCTTCCTGAAAAAATAATGGCCTACTTGCCCGATCTTCTTTGACTAGTCTGTTTGCTTGTACCTTCTCTTCGCTCCGACTCCCTTCGTTGACTTCCTTGTCTTGTAAGTCCTTCAGTTCCTTGACTGCCAACAGATACTTATGCTACATTGGAGATAAGCTAGTATCATGGTGTTCAAAGAAGCAACATGCAATTGCTTTATCATCCATAGATGCTGAGTATAAAGGAATGGTAGAAACAATAAAGGAAGTCATATGGATGAAGAATTTGATGAAGAGTGTTGGAGTTGAGCAAGGAGTTCCAATTATACATGGTGACAACATGAGTTCACTTTACTTGGTAGCTAATCCTGTTTTTCATGGCAAGAATAAACATATTGAGATTCAATATCATTTCTTGAGGGAAAAGGTACTTAATAAAGAAATTGATGTCACATATACTCCAACAAAAGAACAGGTAGCATGTATGTTAACCAAGAGTCTAGATGGACCTAAGCTACATAGATTCAAACATATGGGAGGAATAAAGAAGAAGAGCATAATCACAATTAGTGGTTGAGAAGGAGTTGTTGGTGCAGACCAATCACAAATTGGTGTTTATGAAGATTGATGACGTCAAGCAAGATTATGGATAAAGATGAAAAGAATTTTGGTGCAGATAAAGATCAAGAAGAATGAAGGAAGCAATGGATAGAAAGCATGAGACATGACTGAGCATATATTCACTTTAGAGGATCCTAATTATTGAATTATAGTTAGATTGCCAATAAAGAAAGTGAATAAAAATGTATTGGTCATGATCCACTTACAAATTAGTAGCATATAAGCCAATTACGACTGTAGAAATCAAGAGAGTTCATTGTCATAGATGAGGTAGAAGTGTCGGGTGAAATTTGTAGAATTAGAGCTCAGTCTAATTCACATTTCTCTTAGGATGATAATGTGGATAAGAAATCTTTGTACACAGATCTTGTTGGGGATGTAAGGGTCATGTGACCTTACCCCCATATTCATATATATACATCATATATAGAGCATTGCCTCAAGAGAGATCATTATGTGGGTTTCGAGGCTCCCACGTATATCCGCCCGTCTCTCCTCTCTTCTCTCTCCCTCCATCTCCTCCTTCCTCCTCTTGTTCTGCACACCAAAGCCCTTCATTGGTATCAGAGCATCCTGAAGGCTTGTGTGCAAGAAGTTTCAATGGAAGCTTAGGTCAGAAGGAGTAGAAGTGCAGGTCGGCATCTCTTAACAACAGTTCAGTATTTCGACCGTAACTTGAGCTAGGAAGCTCGGATTCATGCGTTTTAAAGTTCTGTGCGTAGCTAACACAGAGCAACAGATTTTTGTCAAATGAACCCTAATTACTCTTGGAGGTTGAATTTGCTTTGGAACTTCTTCGAGAGAGAATTTATGGTGTGCAAGCTCTTATTCGTAGAGCTTGAAAGCATTGTACATGTATGATCATTGTGGTAGCTCCTCCATATGAGAGTAAAGCATGATCTTGTCACGTGTTTGACATGTAAGATGACATTGTGGTATACTCTTTTTTGAGGTTTTATGTCATCATGAGTTCGATCATGGATGTATAGTGGCATTGTGGTCTATATCTTGCTTATGCCACTTGGTTATGGATTTACTTATCGATTGCACATCTTTTATGAGAGATTGTTTGGATCTAGATTGGTACTTGTATCTTTGTTTTCTTTGCAGGTACATGATCCAGATTGGAGCCTCAGTTACACATTTGTTTGTCACCGTCATTAGCATTTGGTCATTGATTGATATATATTTGCCAGTGTGATTCTTGGCATATGTGGATGGTGATTCCCACATGGTTATTTTGGTTCTAGAGTCCATTTTACAGAGGAGATGCTGCCGAAATTTCATCGGCTTTTATGCTAGTAGAGAGCTCTAGTGGATCTTGAAGCTTGTGCGATAGCTTTGGATCATTGTCTATCTCCATTCACTTGGACTTGGTCACATGTTATTTGTGATAGGTTGGACCATCTTACAGGATTCATTCTTGAGTGGGAGGTGCATCACCATTATATTGGCATATATTTCTATCACTTTTTGGCATATGTAGTTGCCATTATCTTTGGTTGGATCAGTGACAGGTGGTGGCAGGTTACTTATTGTTCTTTGGTTATTGGTTATCTTGTTTGATTGCTCAGTTTACAGGGGATACTCTGCCGAAATTTTCCCAGGATTCTTTCATATCTACTTGGTCACTTTGGAGACTTGGTGAGCAGGCTCATGCTCATGGTTTTATGTGCATGCTAGATGCATGGTTATGTGATAGGTGATTCACATGGTTCGTTCTCCATCGAGACATTTGTGATGTGAGTTATGCATATGGATATGCAGGTGTGATCCTATTCAGGATAGAGTATTGTTTCTAGTCTCTTGTTATATTGCTAGTCTATTGGATTGCCAGCATGGTGTCTTCTCGATTCGATGGCATTGACTTTCCGAGATGGAAAGCTCAGATGTGGCATACATTGGTTCGTGCAGGGTTACACATGTATGTGCATAGAGATGCACAGAGGCCTCGTGACATGCCCGACCACGTATGGCCAGCTCCACTATCCGATTATAGCTTGCGGATTCTATATGAGTCTGTTATGTATGAGGAGACGAGTAGTGCATTATGGCAGAGACTACATGATATGTATGCGAGTCCATTGACTCATGTAATGAGGGCCATATTCGTTCTGCTGGAAAATTCAAGTTACGATGGTTTGGTCCTTATCGAATTACTGAACAAGTGGGCCCAGCTACTTTTCGATTGACTACTTTGACCGAAATTCCTCTTCCAAAAGTGATAAATGGTTCAAAGTTGCGGCTGTATCATCAAGCGCCTAATTCGCACTGAAGTGTTCTATGGTTGCCCACGTATTTTTTCTCTTTTCTTTTCTTTTCTTTTTTAGTTTTGCGTGTTAATTGCTTAAAATACCATAAACTCCTCGTTTTGCTACATTGCCATGAATAATAGCCACCTTTTGTTATTGATTCTGCTGATGCATGCACACCGTAGTTATGAAGGTGATCATCTCAACATCGCGCGATGATTAGCATTTTTGATCGCCTCCCGTTACCAAGTATCTACTTAATCTTTTGCTTTCCGCTGTTAGTAACTATTGTGTCTGTGTGTTTTGTGTGATTTGTACTTTCCGTAAGCCCTCTGTATTCGTGCTTTTCGAGTGCGATCATGGAAGCTCTAGCAAAATTTGCTACCTTCTGTGATGGAATTCCTCCAGACGTGATTGAATTCCTGCGTGTCCGTGGGTTGTCTAATTTCGCAGAATTTCCTTGGCATTCAGTGGAATGTCACCCATTTTACGCCCAAATCATTGCCACCATCGCTGCCACACCTGCTACGGAGCAGAGTTGGCCAATTACCTCTTTACCATCTCGTACTGTAGTCACTCTATAGTCATTTGTTGATGCTTTCTGACTCTCTCCGCAAGGACGAGAGAATGGACCCAATCTTCCCATCGCTACGATGAATCAGTTGTTTCCCATCTTCGGTTATTAAACAGGTTAACAAAGGAGATTTGTCGCGATCACGTCTCGCACATAATCACTTTCATGTTTTCGACCATGTTAGCAGCGCAACCACCACCCAGAGGTCCAGTTTTATATCATGAAGAATCTACTCAAATACTGGAAGATGACGAAGAAGATGACGAAGAAATCTTCCAGCTCCTACGCCGAAAACGCATCAGGATTAGTTCGTCTGACAGTCAGGTGCAAGGGTCTACCGCAGGTGATAAAGCAGACAACAATGAAGAAGAAGGGCATGAAGAAGAGACTTTCCACGACACAACTACATCAATGCACCATGATTTGTCTGCCCAGTCATCTCCAACCAAGCAACAAGAGCAAAGTGTGACCAATTCTGATGACTATTCTTCTCAGCAGCAGTCCAAATAAGAGGTACAAGAAGATACGCAACTTATTGTTGCAGAATTTTTACAGGAATTGATTACGACAATAGAAGCTGCAATTGCCCAACCCAAAGTGACTACAGAGCAACTTACCAAAGCAGCTAATACCTTGCAACCCATTCCTCCCCCCATTGTTCCTGTTCCACCCCTTGCTCCTGAGGAACCTACCGCTTCATCCTCATCACTCAATTACTCTCCACCGGATTCCACTCATCTTTTAACCTCTTCATCACAACCACTTCCTCCTTTACTTCCTCCAATTCCTATGTTCACAGAATTAGAATCTATGGGACGCATGATTATTCAGTTTTCCCAGCAGCTTCCGGTGCAATTAAGAATGGTGACAAAAAATATTCGTCAGGAATTGCAGCATAAGGTAGATACCCTTAAAGCAGATATCACTCCATTGCAGGAAGAAATAGATTGAGTCAAAGTAGAGAATCATAATCTGCACTTCCAGATTAGCCAGCTTCAAGCACAACTTGCTCAACAGGAGACTGTAATCAATCAAAGAGATGCTGCCTTGGCCGAAGTCAGAATAAAAGAAGATTTATTATGTACTACTGATGCCGAAATTCTTCAATTATGGCAGATAGTTAAAGATAAAGAAGATGCCCGCATAGCCCTAGGAGATTTGTTAAAGGAAACTAGAGATCAATTGGCTAAAGCAGTGCAAAAAGGATAGCAAATGTCCATTTTACTAAAACAAACCAATACAGAGCTAGAGTTCGCAAATGCCACCCTGACTGAATCTAATTCTGCTCTTAAAATGCAGATGATGTTGGTCGCTCAGCTCCAGAAAGAGACCCCAACAATTCGAAGAGAGCGCGACGCTTACTACTGAACTATACAATTTCAGAATCAAGAGTTGGAAAGAAGAGAGAATCAACTGGGTGCTCAAGCAGAAAGACTGTCTCGAGTCGATAAACAGATTGCAGACATGAAAGTCAACCGAGATGCAGCTCTGTCAAACGACTTTTATATGTAGGAAGCTTTTTTGCAGACACAAGCAGAAATTTTGATGAGCCAGGTTATTGCAACCAGTTCAGTAAGAACTGTTGCTAAGCTAGTAGAGCCCGAAGTCCTCAAACAGATGTTAGATTCATTAAAAAAGAAAATTGCCCGAACGTTTAAATTAGCTAGAGCAATGTATCTAGAAGGTATAATAGATGAACCGTAATATTTTGTATACCTACGGGTTCAAGTCCACCGTGCGTGCCAGTGTAAGCCGCCGGATTGGCAATTGTAAATCCTTTTTCCTTTTCATATTCCGCACGAACTGAGAAGTCGCTGCGAAGAGATGTAACTTTTTATAAAGCAATGAAAAGACACTTTCGGTGACGACCAGAAGAGTCGCCAGACTGGCTGTCTGTACGAGATGTTCTGTGGAGTTCCCGTAGTGTGTGTTTGAGAATTCTGCGTACTGTTGTGTCCTTTTGTTTTGTTTGATTATCTGCACATGTACGGTAAAGATTGGGTTACGGTAATGTTACATTAAGGGAAGTATTGAATCGCTGTTCTGAAAGTTGTTTACTGTAAGTCTGTGTTGCGGTAATGTTAAACCTTGCGTTGTGTACTGAGATGTATTGATTGGAATACGAATAGTAATTCTATAAAGGAACGAGCCAGAGTTTATTAGAAAGTGGATTAGTAGAGTTGTTTTGAACGAAAGGTCATGTGAGTGAGTTGATTTGGGAAAATCAAGTATAGGGCCTCTGATTATTCAGACCCCTTCCACTCCCAAGAACCCGGAAAGAGCTTAAATGCGCTTCTGACGGCAAAAGCGCGTTTAACACTTACTAGTAGAAGAGCTCCATTTACCTTTGCCCTTCTGACTAGCCAAGAAAGCTTGATTTGCAACACGCATAATAGACATGTTCTGCCTAGACTGGTCTTCCTGCAACAAAACAACAACCAACTCTTCAAATGACAGGGCATTTGGGTTGCCTTTCATCATCAAACGAAGAGTAGAAGCAAAACTCTGATACGAGTCAAGAAGACCATATCAGAACAGTCTGCACAAGTGAGCTGTCCAGAAGGACTTCATCTGTAGAAATCAATTGTTCCTTCAAATCTTTGATCTTTGTCAGAAAACTATCTATAGAATCACCTTCATTCATGTGCTCACTCTCTAACTATTTCTGGAGGTAAGCAACACAAGCCTCATTCCTAGCCTGGTACAATGTGGTAAGTGTATCCCAAGCATCTTTAGTTGTTCTGCAAGAGCAAATGTGAGGAATAATGGCACATTTGACAGACAAAGCTATCAATGCATGTGCCTAAGCATCTTTGCCATCCCAACAAATTTGCTCTATAGTAGGTGCAAAAGAAACAGTATCACAAACATGAATATGGAGAATATCACCATCTTTGACACCATCTCCATCAGCTCCAGTACCTGTATTTGCAGTACCTGTATTCGCAGGTGTAACAGGATGTCTTTCAACACTCTACACAATATTCTACAGTCCTTTTGCGACCAATACAGGATGCATCATATATGCCCACAATGGATAGTTGGTACCACCCAACTTATCCTCAATAGCAAACATACAGAATACATCACTGCTTTCAACCATGGCCACTGACTAAAATACCTTGATGTAGAAAAATGATTGTATCTGAAAAAGTTGAACAGAACTACCCAAATGAGTTCTACTAGACATGTAGCAGACTTCGAGACTCTTATACTAGCGAACCAAAACTAGTATATATCTTTGGCACAAAAAGATGAAATAGCTTGCACAACACTGCAATATTGTGTTCGGAGGCGGAAACGAGCTCAGATCATGATTTCAATACTACACAATGAAGCTTCTTTGATCTCTAAAACACCTTGAGTATGCTCATCAAATTTCGTGCGATTTTTGAGACTACAACTGGAGAGGTTTCGACGATGCCCTAGATGAAGTGGCAACCTGCTTTGATACAAATTGTTGGAGTTAGACGTCTACGAAAGCATGCAAACAGCACAAGGAAGAAGAAGAAGCTTGGAGCACAACACACAATACTAAATGTATTATCACTAGAATGTACAAAGATGAGTAACCCGTTAGAGCTATGGGCGTATATACAAGCTGGGGGAAAAAAACCTCCTAAAGAGGGAAAAAAGTGCCCCGAGAGTCCTAGAGTTTTCACACATATCACTACCTAAATATATCAACATAAGCAAAATTGTTTAAAGTCATAAATCTGTGTAAGGTGTTGAACTTGAGGCTTTGGAGTATATGCTTCAAAAATCAGCACAGATAGTATTGGAAAAGTAAAAGCATTATGGTGTGCCAATGTTGTATATTATGGAATCATGGAAGGTTAAATGGATTTTTAATGTTTTAAATGTCCAGAAGGTTTTAATGTGGTTGTGTTTGATCTAGCAGGTGAAGAAGCATGAGGGCGTGGATACAAGTGGATGCACGTAAATAGATAAATTCGAAGACTAAATCGAAGACTTCTAGAATAGTTATATTTAGGTTTATCTTGTTGAAAAAGTAGTGGTTCGCTTAAGAAAACGACACCTTTTGTAAATAAAGTAGTTTTTCTTAAAAAGATGCTTCTAAAAACGATGGCCCTCATGTAACTTCTATTTTCAAGAGATAATAGAAATAAACCTATAAATATGTATACTCTGAGAGACTCATCCATTAGAGTACACGGGGGGAGATTGCACCCAATGTCGCATCGATTGTTTCTCTATTTCTGATTCCTGTATCGTCTTCTTTCTGCCTGTGTGTGTGTGTGCACTGAAGGTCCTGTTAACAGTGGTATCAGAGCCTGGCACGTATCACTCGAGAGGAGATTGTTTGCCGAGGGGATTGTTTGCATTTTTTGTTTGCAATCCGCATCCACTCTGTTTGCGTTCTTTGTTCGTGATCCGAGTCCGAATCGGCATCCGCGTCCGCTTTCGCGTTCGCTTCCGTTTCTGTTTCCGTTTTCGTTTCCATTTTTGTTTCCGTCTCCATCTCTGTTTCAATTTCAGTTTCACTTATAGTTACAGTTTCAGTTTCAGTTTCTGTTCCAGTTCCAGAACCAGAACCTACGTTTACACCTACGTTGAGTTATCACTCTATCTCCCTTTTGTGATATTTCCATCAACTTTCACCTCCCTCTTCCTTTTACAATTCCCAAGTTAAGCTCACACATGTGGAAGCGCCCGTCGATTTTCCTAGGGGAGCGCATCACAAAAAGGGCATAACTTTCACTATATAACTCAGATTTTAGCATATAATATATGGTTGGAAAGCTCTCGAAACAAGCGTTTTAAATAATCTATTAAATTCAGGATTCAACATAGTTTGAAAGAGAGGTTTTGCTCTCTAGTTATGGACCCTACAATAATGGAGGATTTTGGTAATTCACCTTTACATGGGGTCTCACTCTAGCAACAATTAGAGATTATGCGACAAGAACTTCAAGCAACTCAACAAGCTGTACAAGAACGTGATGCTATGCTCCATCAAGTACAAAGTGATGATCGTAGCTTAATCAGAGTGGTGAAAGCGATTATCACTGCACAAGAAGAAGGTGCAAGTTCAAAGATAGGTGCTAAGAACTTCCAATTCTCCAGATTCAATGGACGAAAGGATGGCCAATTTGTCCTGTCATGGCTCTCTCAATTCGACAATTTCTACTCCGATGAGTCATATTCAGAAAATGAGAAAGTCAAGTTTGCTACCAATTATTTGGTAGGAAGAGGGCAACTATGGTGGAATGTTTTACGGAATAGTTCCAACCATCCTACCACATGGGGCGCATTTCTGGCAAAAAATTAAGGAGTCTTTCCTTCCTTCCCAGTTCCATCTACATGCGGGTCGTGCATGGACAACTTTTGGATGGAGAGAAGGAGATAATGTATCCATTTATACTGAACATTTTTGGCAATGTCTTTTGTTACTTCGTTCACTTGAGCAGGTTCCGGAAGCAAGCTTGCAATGAAAATATGAAGATGGCTTGGAGATGGGAATCCAAGCAAAGCTCCATACCCTCCGACCGACAACCTTGTATGAAGCTATCTCTTTTGTGCATGATGCTGAAAAGGAGTTCTAATCTATCACCAAAACCCTTTGCTTACAACAAATTTGTCAACGTCAACCACCCTTCAAAGACAATTTTCCTTTTTAGCATCCTTTTACTACATTCACTTCATCAACTTTCCAATGCCTTCCTCAATTCCATTTATTACCATCCAACAAATGAACCCTTGGCTAGCCTCACAAACCTACCACTCTTCAAAATCCGATGATGAATGCTCAACAAAAATGACCCCGTATAACTTGTTGGAATTGTGGAAAGATTGGTCATACCAAAGCTGCCTGTTGGATGAGATTACTAATAGGCAACCCAATGAAGCTAAAGTACACAACATGGAGGTTGTTCCTTCTGATACTGAACCTAACTGGTTTGAAGAAGTATTAGAGCAAGAATTAAGTACCCTGGGTAACAGAATTTCTAACCATTCTCTTCTCTGCATGCATGGCATCATTAATGGCGTAGTAGTAAATGTTTTACATGACGATGGTAGCTCACATGATTTTATTTCTCATAAGCTAGTTAAAACTCTTAACCTTACTACTCATCCTTCTACGTATAAGGTTAAGGCCGCATTTATAGGGAATAGGTATAATGTTATGAAGGAGGTGCATAATGTTCAAATTTGTATAGGCTCATATATGGATGAACGTTCATTTTTACTTGCTATGTTGTAGTCATATGATGTTATACTTGGCATGCCATTTCGACATAATTACAACCCCTGCATTGATTATGATACACATACAATTACTTCCAAATTTTGAAATCAAGATGTTTCACTGTCTGCGATGCATGATTTTCAATCCTTCCTATTCATTAGTCATACGCAAGTGAAACGAGCTTTTAGGAAAGTTAATAACTCATGTATTGTCTTTGTGAATAATATAACTGATTATACACATACAAGTGCACATAAATCATTTATGGACTTGTATAAGGATTGTTTTATGGCTGATTTTCTTTGTGCATTACCACCTTCTAGGGAATCTCTTGACCATAGGATTGATTTAATTCTTGGTAGCTCTCCTCCTCATAAAGAACCTTATAGGAATGGACCTTTACACCAAAATGAAATAGCTAGATAAGTTAAAGATTTAATCAACAAAGGACTCATACGGCCTAGCTCTTCTCCTTTTGGAGCCCCTATTCTTTTAGTTGAAAAGAAGAACAAGACGTATAGAATGTGCATTGATTATAGAGCACTTAATAAAATTACCATTAAGAATAGGTATCCTATCCCTAGGATAGAGGACTTACTAGATAAACTTCGTGGAGCATGTGTCTTCAGTAAAATCGAGCTCAAATCTGGGTATCATCAGATAAGAATGACATTGCATGACATTTATACAACTGCTTTTAGAACTCAACATGGCCATTCTGAATTCATGGTAATGCCTTTTGGACTTACCAATGCACCCGCCACCTTTGCACGCATGATGAATAATATTTTCCTTGAATACCAAGATTTTGTTCTTGTCTTCTTTGATGATATACTTATTTATAGTAGGAATGACAATGAACATGAAACTCATTTAGCAATAGTCTTTGATTTGTTATGTAAAAATAAACTTTATGCTAATTCTGAAAAGAGTTGTTTCTTCCAAAACGAGATAGAGTATCTTGGACATATTGTCTCTACTCAAGGCGTTCATGTAGACCCCAAGAAGATTAAAGTAATGGAAGAATGGCCTAAACCTCAATCAGTGAATGATGTCCATTCATTTTTAGGATTAGCTAGCTTTTATCAAAAGTTTGTAAAGGGATTTTCTTATATAGCCCTTCCCCTTACTTTATTATTGAAGAAAAATCTAAAATTTGTATGGGGAGCAACCCAACAATAATCTTTTGATAAACTTAAGTATACACTTTCTCATGCGCCTGTTCTGCAATTACCTGATTTTGCACAACCATTTCATGTAGTTACAGATGCTAGTGGTTCTGGTATAGGTGCTGTTCTAATGCAAAACGATCATCCTCTTGCATTTGAAAGTAGGAAACTCAAACCTTCTGAATGCAATTATAGTACATATGATAAGGAACTGTTAGCTGTTGTGCATGCATTGAAAATTTGGAAACATTACCTTATGGGTTCGGAAGTTCTCATTAAAACCGACCAACAAGCTATTAAGCACTTATTACATCAACCCTTGATTTCCGATAGACATATTAAATGGGCTTCATTTCTACAAAACTTCCAACCTGTGATTCAATATCAACCAAGAAAAGCTAATGTTGTAGCTGATGCTTTAAGTCGTCTCCCATTCTCACAAACAACTACTGTTTCAATTAATAATATTTCTGCTATTCAGATTCATTCATTCCATGCATGTGGCCTGTATTTTTCACAAACATGGATTTCTTTCAATTATTCCACATCACATCATGAGGATCATTACACATTTCATAATGGATTCTTGTATTTTCAACACAAGTTATGCATTACACAAGCATTCAAAGAGTTTGTTATGAAAGAGATGCATGAACCACCATATATGGGTCATAGGGGCATACAAAGTACTATTTTTGCATGTAAAGATTTCTTCTTTTGGCCTATATTTCTGATTCCTGTTTCGTCTTCTTTGTGCCTCTATGTGTGCATGCACTGAAGGTCCTATTAACAACCAACCTCTTGCAATATTATCAAGCTCCAAATATAGATTTGGTGGCAAAAGACCCTCCCATGTTTGCAAAATTTTATGAATCACAGTAACCATAAGGTTTGGATCATTATGCACATTGACATATGTGAAGAAAACCTTCAACTTTATAGTTCCATTGTATACCAAAGCACCAACCAAATGCATTTGCACAAGGACTTCATCTCCAATGTCCTTAGGAATGCGAGCAAAATGGGGCAAACATGTTTTCTTTTGATCAATACATCAATCAATAAACACATATAAAGCTCTAGATTTCTGAGTGCTTTACTTAAATGATGAATTGCTTTCTTTCTTTCTTAAGCTTGACTCTCACAATGGTTCCTTAAAAGACTTTTAAAATTATATTTTTCTTGTGGTGTTGTGCCCCCCTTTGCCATGTTTTTCAAAGTGGCACAAACTGAGCATTTGCCCATTCTAACTTTACAAGGAATACTCACATTATTAAACTCCTCTTACTTCTCATTTTTGCTTTCCATCTCTTCTTTATAGACTTGAAATACTTCTCGATGAGTAAAGTTATCTGACAAGTGTAACCTTCCAGTTGTAGGCATAACTTCACAATGCAAACTAAAATAGTTCATCATCTGACTCATTGCATGACAACCAATAGAACTTTTGGTCCCAACTCCCTGATATGCATAAAAAATGAGATCTCCATAGATAAGCCCTTGTTGAATCTTATATATTCTACAATTCTCCACACTCTTGACTAAAGTAATATTCAAAAGCAACATGTGTTACTGACATGTTATCCTCAATCATTTGCATGTGAGAAACAAGGTATAAATCTTGCCTTTCACTATCTAAATGGAAGAATTTCTTTCTTAGCTGCTTTAGTTTCTTCATTCCTAATTTATACAAACATTTCAAACCACAAAAATGCTTCACAATGTCCAATTCAATTTGTCTATCTGAAGTAAGGAATTGAAATCTTCTTTGAATTAATTCATGAGGCCTTCACTTAAAATGCCACATGCTTTGTATACTCTCTCTCTCTCTCTCCATCCTTTGCTCCACATGCACTTGAATCCGAAGAGAGATCAATAGGTGGATCATGTTCAATAGATGGATTAGATTGAGCATTGTTGCATTGGGAATCTAACTTAAATGACTCAACAGAGAACACAAAATAATTGACACATTCTAAGCCATGGACATCATTCATGAAAGGATCCATTGAAAACAATGAATTTGAAAGTCTATCGAGATCACTAGAGACAAGTGCTACCCAAGCATCTACTAAAAAGAGGGAGCTCATCTTCATTGATAATGGAAGTGTAAGAGCATTCCCTTTATAATATACAAACAGTGGAAGTGTAACATCAAGTGATTATATCTCCCAAATCATGTATCTAGATAATTATGAAGATGGATTGTGCCCATTATTATGGGTTGTACGATTTGACTTTATGTCACAATCAAGAATCATTTAGAGGTATGATTTCCATCGCTCATTAAAAATTTGTGAAGAGCTACATGATAGGCAATCCATGATAAATGTACTATGTAGGATCCATGTTTGAAATTTACGAAGTATTGTATTGTATCATCAAACAAGTAAACTTATGAGTTCTTTCTTTATGTAGTGATATGGTCCTTCTATATTTCTTCAAAATATATTCTATTTATAAATTTATGATATGTGCTTTTTGAGAAATGCTCTTCAAGGTGGATTGATATCATGATAAGTATAAAGGCACAACGACAATACAACCATCAAGATTTTTGTCATCTATCTTTTGGAGTTATTGTAGGTAATAGAGTTATATTTTTCCAACCCATGTTGAAAAAAGGTTCTTTGAAAAATATATAGAATCTCATCCATGGTGGTAAGCCATGCATGTCCAACCTATAGGTTGGCAGTCATTTGATAGCATGCACCTTATGTAGAGTGACCCTGATGATTTCAATACATCATTCAATCTAGATACATTGATATTAAAGAGGCTTAGAATTCTTCTTCTTGCTTACGATGATATTATAAATTATGAGATTAACATGATCTACATTTTAGTAGTATAAAAATGGAAGAGGAAAATTTAATGGTTTTCTAACTTTTTAAGCGAATGAATATCAATATAGACATAATGATAAACAAATCCATAATTGAAAGTCATCTTCTCCTCACGTTCCCCTTATTAAATTCAAAAGACTTTTTAATCTTTTGTTTGGATTGAAATGAATGGGATTTGACATTAAAAGATGATGGACAATAAAAACACTTAAAGGTTTTGTGCCATGGATATACGTGAACTAAAAATGTTTCTTGGTTATACACCACTTATTTAATTGTGTCCAATTCTATTGTTTAGTTTGGGTTTAACAATGTGATATATAATCCATCATTATTTGTTGAGTTCCTTTATTCTTTTGGTTCCACTGAAAACTTGACGCACTAGATTGGATGTTACCTTCCATGATTCCACATGTTTGATACAAAGAGAAGGATCATACATTTCTATTTTGTGTTTCCAAGAATTTCATTTTAACCTCAAGAAGAAGACACTCTTAAAATTCATCAACATAATCCAATAGAATTAGACGAGAAATCAAAAGTGGATAAGAAAACCTCAAGAGAGAAAAGGAGTGAATGTTGTAAATCATGATTTCTTAGAAATAACAAAATACCTTCCACAAAACATCCATGGGGGAACATTTTTGATGTTCAAACAAAAGCTTTTGAAGATTTGAAATGCCTTTCTAATTTCCAACACTATTTTTGGATAACTAAATATGATATAAACAAGTTTGATCTAGCCAAAATTGGTTGCTTCCTACTTCAATTCTATAGTCCAGTTATGCCATCAAGTTAGATCTAGTTTGACTCATTTATATCAAGTTAATTCCTGGTTCAACTCTGCCAAATGTTTATAAATAGATCAGAGGTGTCGAGCCTCATTTTCCACATGCATGAGTCGACATAGAGCACAAAGAGCAAAAGAGCACAGAGAGTAAATTAGCAGAGAAAATTCAGCAATGGAGAAGAAGGGTGCTGGCAAAATATCTGACAGGTAACCCAAATTTACCTAGCAAATAAAGATTTTAAAAAGATTCCTTTGTAAAACCCTAGAAATTTCAGTATTTTGTTTGAAAGAATTCAAATTTATGTCCAAGTTCAGGATGATGCAACTCAATGCCAAGCATTGAGATTGCAAGAAAATTCGATGCCAAGCATCCACTTTTTGGGCCAACTCAATGCTAGGCATCGAGTTTGTGGACCAAGTCCATGCTAGGCATCGACTTATGGGCCAAGTCCATGATGCACATTGAGTTTGCAGGCCAACTAGATCTCTAGCATCGATTTTGAGGGCCAAGTCGATGCGAGCTATCGACCTTCTAGTCCAAGTAGATGCTAGGCATCGAGTCTGTGGGCCAAGTTGATGCAAGGCATCAATCTTGTGGTCCAACTCAATGCCAAACATTGAGTTTGCAGGCCAGGTCAATGCCAGGCATCAACTTCGCCCAGAAACTCGATGCCTAGCATTGAGTTGGACCACAAGATCAATGCCTCGCATCGACTTGGCCCCCAAAATTGATGCCTGGCATCGAGTTGGATTTGGCTAAGATTAATCTCATGCCCTTGGCTAAGATAAATTATATCACTTTAGGGACATTGAGATGTGCAAGGAGAAGTCCATTAAGAAGCTAAAGGTGATGCTTAGTTCAAGAGAGGGTGCTCGAGATAAAAACATTGGACATGCTATGAAGCCAAAGAAGAGCATCCTATCTTTGTCCTCTGAGCATGCAAGTAATCCAATGTCCCTATCATCAAGTGGCCATAGTAGTGTCAAGCCCATTGAGGAGGATGTAGTAAAAAAAGATAAATCCAAAGAGACTGAAGTCAATAGGAAATATAGACCACTTTGGGGCATGACAAACCTAGGGTGGTACCTTCAATACATAGAAGAGAAAAATACCACCTTGCTTGTTTTTACAGGGGCCTATGGGAGGGGAAAGATTACCAACACCTAGGCTTTTCAATATGGTCTAGTGTTCAAGGTGGACTACAAATATGAGGACTCAGATAACCTTCTTTCCCTAGTGGAGAATTCAAAAGGATTGAGGAATGCAATTTGCAAAATGGAACTGCTATGTCCAGAATGTTGTGTGCCAGAGAGGCTTGCTCAGATTTGTAGGGTTTCGAACGACTTGATTGTGGATCTCTTGCCATGGATATAGGGGAATATCATGCCAAGCTAGCAATGGAAGACGACACCTATGAAGTCAAAGGGTAAGCAACCCATATAGAAGAAGCCCCAGAAGAAGACCAAGGCCATTGATGTGGAATCAACAGAAAGCTTAGACTCTGAGGATGATATAATTGCCCCTAGTGGAGTGCTTGCATCTAGGATTTTGCATACTAAACAAAATAAGATTAGGGAGGATATTTTCAAGAGGAAGCTCGTGAAGAAGGGGCAATTTGTCCACCTCCCCATTACCATCATCCATAGACACCATATTGATCCACTTACAGGAAGGAGGCCTCTTGAGATAAGGAAGCTCCATGATTTCCATGTGCAAAATCTTAAGAACAAGATGAAAATAAACCCACATGCAATTGTTGTGCCATTCTTGGTAATGGTCGATCCAAACGAGTGCAGTTTGGTGGAGAAATTCAATGATGGATTGTGTGAGGACGACACATACTATGTTATTGGAGGATCACACTCTGTAGAGGCCCAAAGACAGCTTGTAAAAGAGCATCCAACTACATACTTTTTCAGGTATATAGAGTGTAAGATCTACGTTGGTTGGACTATATAGGAGGCCAAGATCCTAGCTTAGGACCACAACAATGACAATGATTATAGGAAAAAGATGTCATCCATTGAGCATATCCATTTCTTCCACCATGAATCTTAATGCCCTAAGGGCAGATGGTGGAAGGATTCATCCGAATTTCAAAAAGTAGTGCCTGATAGAGGTTGGGATTGTAGTGGATGACAATGTGAAGTCAGATGCATTCCATAAGTTTGACCCATGGTTCCAACTCACCTTCAGGATAGGGGAAATCTGGGAGCTCTAGGATAAGCATCTTCACAATGTGGGAGAACAAGGAGGTGAAAGGCCAGAAACAAAAGAAGGCAAAGTTAGAACCTCAGGTGGATGTAAAGGGAAAGGGAAAGAAAATGGATCTCTCAATTGAAAAGGCTATTGAGGATATGAAGCTAACACCTTGAAGAGCTTTGCAAGGCATTAAGGATGGCACTTTGATAATTTCAACATTATCAAGGGTCATTTCAAAAGACCTAAGCCTTGAGGAGATGGTCATAGAGCTAAATAAGTAAGTAGAATCTTTTCATTGATTGGCTTCACTGGCTCCTCAATAACTTATCATGTAGCTCCAAACTGTTGAGACTATGAGAGTGCATCTCCCTTTTGTATCTTGGTGTCACTCTATTTCCATTTCATTTCCATTACATTTCTGAGTATTTCAGGGGAATTATCCCCTGAAATACTCGGAGTGCATCTCCCTTTTGTATCTTGGAGTCACTCTATTTCCATTTCATTTCCATTACATTTCCGAGTATTTCAAGGGCCATTTGCTTCTACCAGTTGTATTCATTCTCCTTTCAGGGGAATTATCCCACATGAGATGTATTTTGGAGATCCCCTCACAAATCTATATAAGGAGGGCCTCTCCCCCATTTGTATTTGGTTAGAAGCTTGAGGAGCCTACTCCATGCTCTTGGCAAGCTCATTTCTAATCCACATGAGTTTACCCATTTCATGGTCTACTCATTTTGTGTCTCACACATTCTTTGTTTTGTGAGAGTACTTTACTTTTCATTTTGCTTCCACGTGCGTACTCTGTACATGGTATCAGAGCGCTAGGTGGAGGTCTTGGTGGTGCGTTTGGCGACTGTTTTGGTGGTGGTGGTGCTTCATTTTGGTGGCGTGCTTTCTCCTCATTGAGAGAGGCCTTTTGCCATTAGTTTTTGGAATTCATTCTGCCCATTTGCCCACTCTCCCACCCATTTTCATCATTTTACCACCCTCCCACCCTTATTCTCTCATTTTCATGTTCCATTTCAACATTTTATAGTGCTTATAAGCACTCTTTTGCATTCATCTTGCTGGCACACTTCAAGATCACCACTATTTATTTTCATTTTACCACCTATTATGTGTTCATTCTGCTGGGAAAGATGGATGGATGATCCAAGAGATTGAGTAGGTACTACTAAAACCTGCTTTGTACCAGCCCTCTTTAGCTTCAGACTTGATTAGTAGACTCCCTTAGCTTTCCAAATGACACAAAGAAATGGCCTATGTCCTTTGGAAATGATGTGTGCAATGATTGAATCAAAACAGATAACTTTGGAAGTCACAAAGTCAAGAAAACTTTCTATTTTGATCTTGACACCTGCTCAATGTTTTGCTCAGTGTGACCAACACAATAGCAATTGATAAAATTCATTCTAGGGGTATTTAATTAACTTAGTAAGCTACTATTTGCAAGTGGAATGATGTAAAATGACAAACTATACTCAGAGAAATTGATTTAGCAAAATTTGGTATACCCCCGACTTTTTAGGACTATAGCAGAGATAGACCAGTGAGCACCTCGATGATGATTTCTCTGAATTGGCTGAATGAAATCACTTCAAACTTTGTCAGCATATAGATGACTTTGAGCTGAATCCAACAAGCTTTGAATCAGTGAATTTGGTGGAGTATTGACTGAGATATGTCCTTGATAAGTTGACAGACTTTTGAGTAGACTAGCAGAGAACACAAAGATGAATGATGTAAATGTATCTATTGATTAACAATTGTGTACAAACCCATTGGCATGGATAGCATTGCCAAATGGTGTAGAGAGGTGTTGGCTATGATGTAGTCCTTACACACACTCAAACACAATAGAGTAAGCCTCGGTAATGAAGTGATCTACCCGCGACTTTTCCAAGTACATTTTTATAGGATATGTGCAAAAATTTGAATTCAAATTCAAATCTTGGCTTCCTATGATCAAGGTCCTAAAAGCTTTGAGATATTCTCTCAATCAAATAGGCTACTTTTTCCACGACTCACTTTGGTAGGTGATTACAAAAGATTCCAAGTCATTTTGACTTTTACAAATGAGGTAAAGTGGTAAGTAATCACTAGCATATGTTCCTATGGTTCTTTATGTATGTAGAGTCTTCATGATAACTTCCAAGCCAAATGTGTAGGCTTGTGATTTACACCAACAGCTCCCCTTCAAGCCAAAAATTTTGGCTTAAGTCTTCATCTTCAATCTTCAAGCACATCCTGCAATCCAATCATAGATTTGAACCTGCAAAGTTTGGTCCCATCCAAAGCTTTAGTCAGCAAATCTGCACATTGCATGTTGGTTGACACATAGGTCAGCTGAATGTCCTTGCTTAGCAACTTCTCTCTCACATAATGATAATGAACTTCTATGTGTTTGGTCCTGGCATGATAGATAGGATTAGCTGCAAGGTGAAGAGAACTTGTATTATCTCCAAAGATAATTGGAGGCCTAGTATATAAGCCCAATTCTGAATACAAAAGCTTAATCCAAATTGCTTCTTGAGTGGCATTAGCTAGCCCTCTATACTATGCTTCTGTAGAAGACAACGCAACAATTGGTTGCTTCTTTGCAGACCATGAAATTGGTTTGTCACCTGCAAAAGAAATGTATCCGGAAGTGCTTCTCCTATCATCCTTGCATCCCGCCCAATCTGCATCTGAATAAACTTTTATATCAATATCTCAAGTGTAAGGAAAGTACAAACCATGGTTCTGTGTACCCTTGAGATACTTCAAGATTCTTTTGGCAGCCTCTAAGTGAGGTATCCTTGGCTTGTGCATAAATTGACTTAGCACACTAACTCCATATGCAATATCAATTCTTGTAAGAGTAGCATAGTTCAAGCTACCTACCATACTTTGATAACCTGTAATGTCTTGGACTTCATCACCTTCATGGGCACTTATCTTTAGGTTCACCTCCATTGGAGTACTAGCTGCTTTAGCACCCTGCAAGTGAAATTTCTTCAACATGTCCTGCACATACTTCTTCTGAGTAATGTATATTCCTGAATTAGTGTAAACTAATTCAAGTCCCAAAAAATACTTCAATAGCCCAAGATCATTGATGTTGAACTCCTTCATCATTTGGCTTTTGATGCTTCTGATTCCATTGACATCATTACCTGTAATGATGATGTCATCAACATAGACATAGAGATAGATTATCTCTGAATTACTTCTCTTAATGAACAGAGAAGTGTCAGCCTTACTCATGACAAAACCTTGGTCTTGGAGGTATGTAGTTAGCCTGTAATTCCATGCCCTAGGTGCCTACTTCAATCCATATAAAGCCTTCTTTAATTTGCAAACATAAGTTACCTTCTTAGGGTCTTCATAGCCAGGAGGTTGTGACATATAAACCTCTTTTGAAATCCATCCATTCAAGAAAGCATTCTTGACATCCAATTGGTACATGTTCGAATTCTTTGATGCAGCCACACTCACCAACACTCTGAGTGTTGGCATCTTGGCCACAGGAGAAAATGTTTCTTCATAGTCAATGCCTTGGGTTTGTGCAAAACCCTTGGCTACTAATCTGGCCTTGTACCTGTTAATTGTGCCATCAGAATTTCTTTTCAATTTATAGATCCATCTGGATCCTATTACCTTCATGGAGTCCTTCTTGGGTACTAACTCCCATGTATCACTCTCCTTGAGTGCTTCAATCTCCTCATCCATAGCTTCCTTCTATTCTGATTTTGTGATTGCTTCTTCATATGATCCTGGTTCTTCATTTAGCAAATCCTTTGCAAGATAAATTGAATGTTTAGTAACAAGAGATGTATCATACCCATATCTGATAGGTTTTTTGCTCTCTCTTTGAGACCTTCTGACTGATTGATTTAAAGATTCTGGTATGTCCTCAAGCTTCTTCATCTTCATTTTGCCTTTGGACTTCCATGCCTTGAACTCTTCAAGGTTGATTGTATCTTCATCATCTGAACTTGTCTCTCCATCCTGAGTAGGTTCCTCCTTTGTAAGTTTTGGAAATTCGTCTTCCAAATCATAGGGTAGTTTGACCTTCCTGCATTCATTCTCATACCAAGAATCATTCTCATCAAAGATCACATCTTTGCTTACCATAAATCCCTTATTGGTAGGGTTATAAAACCTGTAACCTTTTTGATTTAAATCATATCCAATGAAAATACATTTTTCAGCCTTTGGATCTAGCTTTCCTCTTACTTGTAAAGGAATGTGTACATATGCTCACATCCAAAAATTTTGCAGTGATCCAATGATGGTCTCTTACCATGCCATGCTTCATATGGTGTCATACCATCAAGTGACTTTGATGGTAACCTGTTTATGAGATAGGTGGCAGTAGAAACACTCTCTGCCCATAGATAGTTAGGTAATTTCTTCTCATTAAGCATAGATCTAGCTGTCTCAACAATTAACCTATTTCTTCTTTCAACTACCCCATTCTGTTCAGGAGAGTACCTTGTGTTTATTTCCCTTTTGATGCCTCTGTCCTGCAAGAAGTCCTCAAATTCATTGGAGAAGTACTCACCTCCTCCATCTGACCTTAGCCTCTTCAAATTTCTTCCTGTCTGATTTTCAACTAGTGCAAGATATTTCTTAAAACAATTAAATACCTCATCCTTGTGCTTCATAAAGTATAATACAGTCCATCTGCTATAGTCATCAATAAAAGACACATAGTACCTTGAACCTGAGACTGAGGGGTCTTTGCTAGGTCCCCATACATCTGTGTGTACAAGCTCTAGATAGTCTTCATGCATATATCCTTTCTTGGAGAAGGGTAATCTGTGAGACTTACCAAATTGACAAGCACCACACTTGTAAATCATATGTTGCTTGGATACATTAGGTATCCCAAGCACACATTGGTCCCTACACATTTGCTTCAAGGTCCTTTCTCATATGTGCCCTAATCTCTTGTGCCAAATCTCAAGCTCTGAAAGTGTTTGATCTTTATAACTGTATAATGCAATGTTCTTTGTATCTTCCAACTCAAAAGTGAAAAGTCTACTTGATTTTTCTCCTTTAGCTATCCTTTTGAATCCATGACTTGGATCCTCCACAAATGCTCCATACTGATTGAATCTGACCTGCAACCCTTTCTCTACAATCTGACCAACACTCATTAAGTTCTTTGTAATTGTAGGTACATAAAGTACTCTGCTCAACAAATTCTGATTACCATAACAAGTTTTCACATTTCCAACTTTAACTACAGAATGCTTTGTATCATCACCTGTTTGGACTTGGTGTTTACCTGTTGGTTCTTCAAGATCAGAGAGTAGTGCCACATTACCAGCCACATGATTTGAACACCCTGAATCAATATAAAATAAGTGATCATCATTTGTACCTGACTTTGAAGTCATGTTCATGATCAAGGGAGAGTCATCCTGCTCCTCTGTGTTGATGTATAAAACACCACAATAAATGAATTAATGTGACACTAGAACACCTCTATGGTCACCATTAACTCATTGCCACTCCAAACTTTGAGAAATGATAGCTTAAAGTGAGAACTTTGCTTCTACAGAAATTCCTAGTCACCGAAATGACATACCTTCAGTATTTTGCTAATTTCTCCTAGCTCAAGTATGCTTTCTCCATGAAACTTTATAGGCTGAAACTAGAAGAGTAGAGCTTTCCAACAAGCTATCATATGCATCAAACGGAGCTCTAGAACTCAAGTTATGGCCCTCACAAGATGACCCTGTATGACCTTCCAAAACTGGAAATCTTGCCTGTTTTAGTATTCCTGATGTCCAAAAATAAAAAATTCGATGCCTAGCATCGAATTTCAGTCCAAGTCGATGCCAGGCATCGACTTTGGGCTTTTTTTGGCTATTTTTCTGCACCAGAAACACTCTATTTTACACACACATGAAGAAGATGACTTATATGATAGAAGTCGATGCCGGGCATCCATTTTATGTTGGAACTCGATGCTAGGCATCGAGTTGCTCCACAAACTTCAGATTTTTAGAAGATTCAACAATAGTTAACACACAGAGAATGAAAAAATGACTTATCAGCCAAGATTCGATGCCAGGCATCGAATTGCTCAGAAAACTTGAACTTTTGAATTCATCACACAGTAGGCAAGCATGGAGATGATGGAGAGAGACTCATACAAAGAACTTTACTCAGTTCTTTCTCATAGCTATGAAAACTCAGAAGTTTTACAGATGCTTTCTCGCTCAGAGAAGCCCGACTATACTCAGTCGTATAAAATGAACTCCTTCTTCTACTTCTTCTCTCTTGCTCTCTCTCTCACACGCCGCGTCAATTGATACAAACTAACTTATATAGATTTTCGTATTCTCGTGATTTTTAAAAAACTTCTAGAAATAAAGTGAACTAACTTTCCAAGTATAATACAATTGTGATTTTGTCCCTTCACATAGACATGGGGTTTTCTTCCTAAGATTTGACCTTGAAATATATGTCCAATTAGTGAGTGTTCTCCAACAGCTCCCCCTCAATCACTAATTGACATTCCCTGTTTCTTCAAATCATCTTCTTTTCTTTTACTCCTGCCATGCTTTTGAATCTGCTGGTCTTCACACCATCCAAGCTCTTTGTCATTATGTCTGCTAACTGATCTTTAGTAGAAATGTACTCCACTTCAATCTCCTTCTCCATTACCTTTTCTCTGAGAAAATGATACTGTATCTCTATGTGCTTTGTCCTTGCATGAAATACTGGATTTGCTGCAAGATAAAGTGAACTCATATTATCTCCATGTATTGTAGGTGTACCTTGATCAATGCCTAAGCTCTTGAACAATGTCTGCATCCATATGACTTCCTTAGCTGCTTCCACAAGTCCTTTGTACTCTGCTTCAGTTGATGATAATGCTACTGTATGTTGTTTCTTGGAACACCAACTTACAAGCTTATCACCAATGTATATCATGTAACCATGAGTTGATCTCCTGTCATCTTGATTACCTGCCCAGTCTGAGTCACTGTAGGCTCTCAACTTCAAATATGATGTAAAAGGATAATATAATCCTTCCTTTATAGTTCCTTTGATATATCTGAGAACTCTTTGACCTGCAATCCAATGTGGGTCCTTTGGACAATGCATGAATTGTGACAAAACTCCCACTGCATAACTAAGATCAGGTCTTGTTAGTGTAGCATAAATCAAACTACCCACAAGAGATTGATACTTCCTCATATATTTGTAGTCTGCACCATCATATTTACTGAGCTTGTGATTAACTTCAAGTGGAGTTGAAGCTTCTCTGCAATTTTCCATATCAAACTTCTTCAACAAGTTCAGAAGATACCTTTCTTGTGACACATATATGCCATGATCTGTATAAGTAACTTCCATTCCAAGAAAGTATGATAACTTTCCTAGGTCACTGATCTTAAACTCTTTCTCAAGTAATCTCTTTACCTCCTTGATTCCTTCATCTGAAGTACCTGTGATTATAATGTCATCTACATAAATACAAATGTAGATTGTACCTTCCTCTGTTCTTCTGATAAGTAGACTTGAATCTGCTTTTGAACTTTGATATCCAAGATCATTGAGATACTTCACCAGTCTATAGTTCCAAGCTCTTGGAGCTTGCTTCAATCCATACAATGCTCTTCTCAACCTGCAAACAAAATTTGGATACCTGGAATCTATAAACCCTTGAGGTTGTTCCATGTATACCTCATCTGATATGTATCCATTCAAGAATGCATTTTTTATATCCAATTGACTTAGAGTCCATCCTTTTGAAGCTGCAATAGCAATGATTGTCCTTATAGTTGACATCTTAGCTACAGGACTGAATGTCTCATCATAATCTATGCCATAGGTCTGGGCATAGCCTTTCACCACCAGTCTAGCTTTGTATCTGGCTATACTTCCATCTGCAAGCTTCTTCACTTTATAAACCCATTTATTTCCAATTACTTTCTTACCATTTGGTTTAGGAACAAGTTCCCATGTCTTGTTCTCCTCCAGTGCATTGAACTCTTCCTTCATTGCTTCTTCCCATTGCTTTTTACCTTTAGCTTCATCATAGTTCTGAGGTTCTTCATCATCTTTGACCATATATGCATAGTTCTTCTGAGTTATGTAAGAAGTATCATAAGAATACCTTTCTGGTTGTCTCCTTGTCCTGCTTGACCTTCTTGGTTCACATTCTTCATATGTGTCTGGATACACTTCTTCATCAAATATAGGAGCTTCTTCATTCCTTCTTGTTAATCCACTTCTGGATGTACTTGCTTGCATATAGTCTTCATCTCTATTTACCTGCACAATTGATTTTCCTTTCTCACATCTTCTTACCTCTTCTTCAAATTCTTCAGCTGTATGACTTTGATCTGCATACCAACTTTTTTGTTCATCAAATGTAACATCTCTAGAAACAAGAAATTGTTTGGTTAAAGGATTCCAAACCTGTAACCCATCTGCTTTTCATCATAACCAATGAACACATATTTTTCTGCCTTTGGTTCAAGTTTATGCCTAAGCTGTGATGGCACATAAGCATATGCAATTGATCCAAACACTCTACAATGATCTAGTGTTGGTTTCTTACCCCACCAAGCTTCATATGGAGTCATTCCATTCAGAGCTGCACATGGTAATCTATTCACAAGATATGTAGCTGTATTTACAGCCTCAGCCCAAAGATAATTTGGACAGTTCTTCTCCTTTAGCATAGCTCTAGCAAACTCAACCAAAGTCCTGTTCCTTCTTTCTGCTACACCATTTTGTTGTGGTGTATACCTGCAAGTTATTTCTCTCTTAATACCTGCATTCCAAAGATAATCATTGAACTCTTGGGAGAAATATTCTCCCCCTCCATCAGACCTCAGTCTCTTAAGCTTTTGACTTGTGACTCTCTCTGCATATGCATGAAAATGCTTGAAAGCTCCAAACACTTCTGATCTTTCCTTCAAAACATATAATGTTATCCATCTTGTAGCATCATCAATGAAAAGAACATAATACCTTGAGCCACTGATAGATCCTTCTTTTGTTGGTCCCCATACATCTGTATGAATGAGCTCAAGTACTCCATCATGTTTGAATCCTTTCTTTTGAAATGGTAACCTGTGTGCTTTACCCATTTGACATGCTTCACATTTATAAACCATATGTTGACTTTGCACATTTGGTAATCCTAGTACAGATTGATTAGCAACCATAGCTTTAATTCCTCTTTCATTGAAATGACCTAATCTCTTATGCCAGAGATCAAGTTCTGTAATCACTGCTTCACCATGTGTGAGCAAAGCTTGACCAATGTTCCCTTGCACTCTTAAAGTAAAGAGTCTACCTTCTTTCTTACCAGAGACAATCTGATTATATCCATTCTCTGGATCTTCCACAAATACTCCTTCATTTGTAAACCTGACTTGAAAACCTTTTTCAACTATCTGTCCCACACTAATCAAGTTTTTAGGTATTGTAGGAACATACAAAACATTGGTTAGCAAATCTGCTCCACTCTTGCATTTCACTTTTCCAATTGAATGTACACTATGTCTTGTATTATCACCAGTTTGAACTGTGTGACTAGAAATGCCTTTTTCCAAATCTGACATCAATTCTATGTTTCCTGACAAATGATTAGAACATCCAGAGTCAATGTAAAATACCTTTATATCTTCTTTGTCTGATGTGCTGATTGAATTCATCATCAATGATGTATGACTTTCATTCTGTGTGTCATTTGCATAGTTGTAGTAGGTGGTGTTGTAGGATTGATTCTGTCCCCAACTTCTTCCTCCACCTCTACCATAGCCTCCTCTTTGACTTTGTCTACCTCTTTGAAAATTACTTTGATATCTTCCACCTCGACCTCTGCTATTGTTGTTTTGATTCTGGTTTGATCCTTGTTGGTTGTGCCAACAGTCATGAGCCAAATGATTACTCAATCCACAGATCCAGCAAGCCTTTTTGTTGTTATTTTGATTACCTCTTCCTCTTCCAAAACCTCTTGCTCTTCCTCTGCCAGTGCCTTTACCTCTTGCATAATAAGCTTGAGAATTAGACTCCTCTTCATCCTTTGCTTTACCTTTATCTCCTTTCTTCTTATTCTTCATGTACATTGCAGAACTTTGACCTTTATCTCCATCTCCCTTCAAGTCTTGCTCATATGTGAGCATCAAACCAAGCAACTGGTTCAAATCTGGAACATAATGATTTAATGAAAGTTCTGTTGATAAGATAAAAGGTTTCCACCTTTCATCCCCTCTCAAGCCTGCAAGTAGTTGAGCAATCAATCTGTGATCTTCAACATCTTCATCTATGGATCCAAGACTATCTGCTAGATCCTTCATCTTAGTGACATAATCACTAATGGTTTGACTTGGCTTCTTCTTGAATGTTGTAAACTCTGACCATAGACTTGCTTTCCGTGCTTTAGTAGTGCTTTGGAAATGATATTCCAATGCACTCCATATATCTTCTGATGATTCCAATCCTCTGATGTGTGGTAGCAAATGATCTGAGATTGTATTGTAGATGTAGGCTTTTGCACTTGCATCCTTCTTCTGCCAATGCTTTAAAGCATCAAGTTCTCCTTTCTTTGGTCGGCTTTCATCTTCAAATACTGGCTTCTCTTCTTCACCTGTTACATATACCATGAGATCCTTACTCATAAGTAAGGCTTCCATTCTCATTACCCATGCGGGGTAATTATCTCTGTCCAGTTTGTCAATGGAGATATGATCTGCCATAGTTCTTTCCTTCTGCTGCAACCTGTGAGCTTAAAGGATAAAGGATAATACCTTTTGAAGTTCTTTGTGTATGAGGATACTTCGAAAGTAATCTTTTGATGCCTTGTGTCTTCAAATGCTTCACCTTTCAAACTTTAATGGAAAACTTTACAAAACTTCTCGTACCTTTGTCGTCTTCTGCTCTCGAGAATCTTTCTGCTCTGATACCACTTGTTGATGTATAAAACACCACATGAAATGAATTAATGTGACACTAGAACACCTCTATGGTCACCATTAACTCATTGCCACTCCAAACTTTGAGAAATGATAGCTTAAAGTGAGAACTTTGCTTCTACAGAAATTCCTAGTCACCGAAATGACATACCTTCAGTATTTTGCTAATTTCTCCTAGCTCAAGTATGCTTTCTCCATGAAACTTTATAGGCTGAAACTAGAAGAGTAGAGCTTTCCAACAAGCTATCATATGCATCAAACGGAGCTCTAGAACTCAAGTTATGGCCCTCACAAGATGACCCTGTATGACCTTCCAAAACTGGAAATCTTGCCTGTTTTAGTATTCCTGATGTCCAAAAATAAAAAATTCGATGCCTAGCATCGAATTTCAGTCCAAGTCGATGCCAGGCATCGACTTTGGGCTTTTTTTGGCTATTTTTCTGCACCAGAAACACTCTATTTTACACACACATGAAGAAGATGACTTATATGATAGAAGTCGATGCCGGGCATCCATTTTATGTTGGAACTCGATGCTAGGCATCGAGTTGCTCCACAAACTTCAGATTTTTAGAAGATTCAACAATAGTTAACACACAGAGAATGAAAAAATGACTTATCAGCCAAGATTCGATGCCAGGCATCGAATTGCTCAGAAAACTTGAACTTTTGAATTCATCACACAGTAGGCAAGCATGGAGATGATGGAGAGAGACTCATACAAAGAACTTTACTCAGTTCTTTCTCATAGCTATGAAAACTCAGAAGTTTTACAGATGCTTTCTCGCTCAGAGAAGCCCGACTATACTCAGTCGTATAAAATGAACTCCTTCTTCTACTTCTTCTCTCTTGCTCTCTCTCTCACACGCCGCGTCAATTGATACAAACTAACTTATATAGATTTTCGTATTCTCGTGATTTTTAAAAAACTTCTAGAAATAAAGTGAACTAACTTTACAAGTATAATACAGTTGTGATTTTGTCCCTTCACATAGACATGGGGTTTTCTTCCTAAGATTTGACCTTGAAATATATGTCCAATTAGTGAGTGTTCTCCAACACTCTGTGTAGTTGTTGTAGTCCTTTCTGTTTCTGAATCCTCCTTGGTAGTTGCCATTGTAATTGTTGTTGTAGTTGTTGTTATAATTGTTGTTGTGGCCTTGGTGATGGTTGAACCTTCCTCTAGACTGAGAGTATCCACCTCTTTGGTAGCCTCTTCCTCTCTGATTTTTGTAATTCCTGTAACACTCATCTGTGGTGTGGTTTGACAAACCACAAATGTTACATGATGATGAGTTATAGGGTCTCCCCCTACCTTGCTTACCTCCTCTGCCCCTTCCTCTTGAAGATCTACCTCTCCCTGCATAGTTGGCTTGGGAGGTAGAGCATTCATCTTCCACCTTCTTACTCTTGCCTTTATCCTTAGATTTCTTATCAGTGTATAGGGCAGAAGAGTTGTTATCTTTGGTAGTATCTCCACTCTTGGTAAGCTTTGCTTCATGTGTGAATAGTTGACCCATGAGAGTTGTAAGATCTGGAGTGTGCATGTCCATGTAGAGATCCATTGCAGTGGTGAAGCTTTCCCACTTGTCATCAGCCTTGATCCCATTAATTACCTGCCTTACAATTTTTTCTTCTTCAATTTCTTCTCCTATGATTGCTAACTGATCTGCAACATCTTTGATCTTGGTCACAAATTCTGAAACAACTTGCTTAGGTTGCTTCCTTAGTGTTGTGAATTCAATCCACAACTAGTTTTTCCTAGCCCTTGTATTGGAGGAAAAATATGATGACAAGGTTTCCCAAGTCTCTTGGGAAGTCTTACAATTTCTGATATGAGGTAAAAGAAAGTCAGATATAGAGTTGAGTAAATAAGACCTTGCCAATGCATCCCTTGCACACCATGTGTTGAGTTTTTCTTGCTCCTCCTTGGTTGGCAAACCTCTTGCTTTGAATGAGGGCAATTCCTCATCTCCTGAGATGTATCCATAGAGACTCCTTCCTTGTAAGTAGGTCTTCATCCTTAGAGAACAAGCTTGATAGTTGTTCCTGTCCAATTTGTCAATAAATGAAGGAAAACCATCTCCCATTTTACCTTATTTGCTCTGATACCACTGTTGGGAAAGATGGATGGATGATCCAAGAGATTGAGTAGGTACTGCTAAAACATGCTTTGTACCATCCCTCTTTAGCTTCAGACTTGATTAGTAGACTCCCTTAGCTTTCCAATGACTCCAAGAAATGGCCTATGTCCTTTGGAAATGATGTGTGCAATGATTGAATCAAAACAGATAACTTTGGAAGTCACAAAGTCAAGAAAACTTTCTATTTTGATCTTGACACCTGCTCAATGTTTTGCTCAGTGTGACTAGCACAGTAGCAATTGATAAAATTCCTTCTAGGGGTATTTGATTAACTTAGTAAACTACTATTTGCAAGTGGAATGATGTAAAATGACAAACTATACTCAGAGAAATTGATTTAGCAAAATTTGGTATACCCCCGACTTTTTAGGACTGTAGCAGAGATAGACCAGTGAGCACCTCGACGACGATTTCTCTGAATTGGCTGAATGAAATCACTTCAAAACTTTGTCAGCATGTAGATGACTTTGAGCTGAATCCAACAAACTTTGAATCACTAAATTTGGTGGAGTATTTATTGAGATATGCTCTTGACAAGTTGACAGACTTTTGAGTAGACTAGCAGAGAACACAAAGATGAATGATGTAAATGTATCTATTGATTAACAATTGTGTACAATCCCATTGGCATGGATAGCATTGCCAAATGGTGTAGCAAGGTGTAGGCTATGATGTAGTCCTTACACACACTCAAACTCAATAGAGTAAGCCTCGGGAATGAAGTGATCTACCCGCGACTTTTCCAAGTACATTTTTATAAGATATGTGCAAAAATTTGAATTCAAATTCAAATTTTGGCTTCCTATGATCAAGGTCCTAAAAGCTTGGAGATATTCTCTCAATCAAATAGGATAATTTTTTCACGACTCACTTTGGTAGGTGATTACAAAAGATTCCAAGTCATTTTGACTTTTACAAATGAGGTAAAGTGGTAAGTAATCACTAGCATATGTTCCTATGGTTCTTTATGTATGTAGAGTCTTCATGATAACTTCCAAGCCAAATGTGTAGGCTTGTGATTTACACCAACACATTCTGTTGGAATGAGATGCGCATTCACTCTGCTATAGATATATTGAGACATGCATAACACGATGCTGCACATGCTCATCGAGAACTATAATGGTTTATTATATTTATTTGCTCCATTGTATATTCCATGTACTCATTGGCTGAGCCATACCTTGTTGAGTACGACCACGAAAAACAGTGAGTCACCAACATGCAACGCTGTTGTGCACAGAGTCGCAGCCGCTCGAGTAAGGATGAAAGATTCATGGAACGCCCATCTTTGAGAAGCAGACCTTCAGTTGATGGCTTCACTAGGCTACAAACATTGATGATGCATAAGATATGAAGCTCACAATGCTACAGAGGACCTGAGAGGAAGAGATTCATGCACCACTTCAGTAGTCCCCGTGAGCTCTCGAGAAGAATGAATATAGACCCTGCTCGCTTATAGCATATATGTAAGAGTGATAGAGAGATAAATTAATCTCTCAGCCATGGTCCATATCTGGAAGGTCGACAGGGCTTCTCTAAGAATCCTGTAGACCAGAGAAGCATGTATAATCAACCTGTAGATCAAAGGAGCATGTAGAAGGCTCGTTGTGTGCATCCAGGCCATTCATAGGCAGCCTCTACTCCTTTCTGCTTGAAGGATGAAACTTGTGACTCCTCAACTTGGACGACGTCACATTTAGGCATGTGTGCTGCATGCAAGACCATCTATTCCTTTGTGTGCACACCATTTGTGGAACAACATTTGTTCCTGTGTGCGTTTTACATAGCAACTGTCAAATTGTATCTGCCTCCAATCTCTCAGAGAGAGAGAGAGAGAGAGAGAGAGAGAGAGAGAGAGAGAGAGAGAGAGAGAGAGAGAGAGAGAGAGAGAGAGAGAGAGAGAGAGAGAGAGAGAGAGAGAGAGAGAGAGAGAGAGAGAGAGAGAGAGAGAGAGAGAGAGAGAGAGAGAGAGAGAGAGACAGAGAGAGAGAAATTGGTGATGCATCTCTGCACCAGCCTTTAGCAGAGAGAACGAGAGAGAGTGACTGCGCTCTCCACACACCTGCTGTTCTTCTCCATAGTCATCTATTTTGCGTACAGTGTCTTTGAGTTTTCGATAGAGAGAGAGAGCGAGAGAGCGAGAGAGTGAGTGGCACGTCCACCTGTTGATGCTTTGTTCTACAACCGTTTGGTCGCACTGGAGCCACACTCACCTACATCTGACTGTGACAGAGATACTTTGCTTGCAACTAGAGTGAATGCTCTATTGAGAGCAAGGCGCAGGAACAGCCACCTGATATGCGCATCGAGACGTCTGGTTATATCTGCATAAGGCTTAGTGGAGTGACTCTGACAAGTAGATATGGTGTCACTAATATCTGGCCTGATTCAGTGCATTTACACGTCCTGAAGGAATTCAGAAGCTTGTGCAAGTGCATCACACTAAAATGATTGCATCAGGCTCTATGCCGCAGAAAAGAACACGAGGGCCAACCCATTCTTTGGCATGAGTTCATTGCCCTCCCATCTGCGTTGCCACCTGGACACCTTCATCATTCCTCAGAGTTGCAATTCGCCACTCAGAAGTTGTACATGAATCACACCAAAATACCCCAATGGACCAATCAAACAACAACAGATCGTGAATTGCTTCGTAACATCTCATTTAGGCAAACTCTTTGATTTTTCCTAGTGAGATTTATTACTTCTCAAATATTCGAATGATAAAATTCCAATAAACCTTACGAACAATCTTCTAATGATTGACCTTTAAGGGTACATAAGCTTGCATAATCCATAGGTTTTGGCACAAAATTTTTCAAACACTATTTTGAATTCCTTAAAGGGTTGTAATCTTCCTTTGGCATCATTTTGAACCTCTATCAAGGGCTTCTTCTTGACATCTGTGTATTCCCCAAGGTACATGATCATTACACCTTGTACCCAAGTTGGCTTTGCTTATCGTAATCACCAAAACATCTCAATTAGCACTAAGTGCCCCTTATTGTACATCAAGCAGACAACAAAAAAGAAGTATCTTTTGTGTGTGCATACTTGTGGGTTGGAGGCTACTCTAAGCTCTCCCACAAGATCTCTCCAAGTGTCCAAGCCTACTCTAAATCTCCATCGGTGTGCAACGAGCTAATCTAAGCCTCTCCTCTTGCCAAGAGTTTTAAGTGCAGTATCGAGTCATTCATTTCAAGCTTTACAAATTATTTGCTACAACATTGTTGGCAAGAGATTTTGGTAGTGTTTCCAAACACTTTATCTTCCAAGCTTGTGCGTTTGGTAGTGTTTCTAAACACTTTATCTTCAAAGCTTTGTAATGACCAAAAGTGAAGGTAGCTTGTCATCTATGGCTAACTTCTTACCCTCTTTCAACCCTATTTTTATGCCTAAAGATGAACGACTCAATGGACAAAATTACAATCTATGGAAACATGTCATGCGCACATATCTCTACACGAATCTTCTTCATGAGGTAGTAGACGGGTCAGACCCTGAACCCGATAGGCATACCAACTTAGACAATTGGCATGTCTGGAATGTCAAGGACAAACGAGCTTTAGGTCAGCTGTTACTTGCCTGTGACAAACTGACGAAAGGACATATCACGGCCTGCAAGACGTCCGAGGATGCTTGGGATACATTATTTGCTTTGTATGAAGACAAAACCCCTTCAAAAATATATGCATTAGAGGTCGAGTTTCATAATTTAAGAATTAGGCCACACGACACAATTACCAAAGTCATAGCCCAATTTGAGGAGTATCAGCGTAAATTAGGACTATGTGGTAGGCATATTTCTAGTGAAGACATGGCCATTCAGCTTCTTAACAAGTTACCAAAGTCGTACGAGAGATTTGTCACAACTTTGTATAATCGTGGCCAAGTTTTAACTTGGGAAGAGGTTCGTCGACTATTGCTCCTTCACGACTCGCGAGCCAAATTGACTTCCTCACAAGAGTCAGCCATGAAGGCCAAAGGCCCATTCACTAAAGGCAAAACCACAAGTCATCATGCTAACAATGGATCTAAGCAAGGATCGCAAAACCACAAGTCATCGAAGAAGTTCACTTGTAATTTTTGTGGCAAACCTGGGCACATTGAAAAATATTGCTTCAAGAAAAAGAACCAGGACAAGTCTAAATCTAACTCAAAGAGTGAACATCATTCTCACTGCACAAGTGAAGATCTATTTTTCATAAGTGAACACAAAGCACTTGTGGCTACCACTCCCAAGAAAGAATGGATTTTTGATAGTGGTGTTTCATCCCACATGTGCCATGACAAAGATGATTTTCATGAGTTTGAAGAGCATCAAGGACAAGTTTACCTTGGAGACAATAAGTGCATTGAAATTCAAGGAAGAGGAAAAGTTCAAGTCACTAACTCTGAAGGCGAGACCAAATCACTAAAAGATGTTCTTTATGTATCGAGCCTCTGTAAGAATCTTCTTTCCGTCAAAGCCATCACAGAGTGTAACATGACGGTTCAATTCGATAACAACAAAGTTCAAGGCATTGATCGCGCATCCAATGAAGTGATAGCTCAAGGATATGAAGATAAGGGTCTCTACAAGCTTTCAAGTTTTATGGCCAAGGATTCAAGTCTAACCTTGTGGCATTGTAGATTTGGACATAGCTCTTGCTTAGCTAAGATCTCTTCCAATCATCTTGTCAACGGTCTACCCAGAATCGCACAAGTGGAATTGAATTGCAAAGCATGTGACAAGCAAACAACTTTATCTTTACCTAAAGAAGCATCCATTTCTGCAAATAAACCCTTAGCATTAGTCCATATTGACATTTGTGGACCAATGAGTACACCTTCTCTAAGTGGGTCAATTTACTTCTTCCTGATTGTAGATGCCTTCACTAGATACACATGGGTTTATTCACTCAAGCATAAAGAAGATGCCATTTCCAAGTTTAAGGAGTGGACAAAAACAGTTGAAGAAGACTTTCCAAGTTCTTTGAAGATCATCCGATCTGATGGAGATAGTAGCTTTGTCAGCCAAAACTTCTCCAAGTACTTGAAACAACATGGAATCAAGTATCAAGCCAAGCAAGATACTCAACCAGGTATTGCATTACAAAAGAGTCAAAGTGTGATCCAAATGGCCAAAGTTATGCTTAGACAAAGGCAACTTCCACTAAAGTTTTGGGGTGAAGCAGTACAGACAGCAGTACACATTCAGAATAGAGGTCTTTCATATGTTTTGAAGAACAAAACACCATTTGAGGTTTACTTTCAAAAGAAGCCAAGTGTAAGCTATTTCCGCGTCTTTGGTAGTGATGCCTATGTCCAAGGTCATGATGATGCTCGGCCTAAGTAGTACATTTTCATCGAGTACAATGAATGAAAAAAGGCATACAAGCTCTACGACCCAAAGCGTCACTCAATCACAGTAACAAAAGACTGCACCTTTGATGAATACTCTAAGTATTCATCCCTTTTGGATCCTCCCATTTCCGCTTTAGAGGGGGGTCATTCCAGTTTTGAACAGTCACACTATGTGGAGCATGCTCTCTTTGTACATGACTTTCCCGATCATGATGCAGTTTTGGAGCAAGAGGACTCAGAGATATCATCTCCGCTTATACCTCAGATGACTATCGCACCATCGAAGGCTTATATTTCCCCTCAACTTTAGTTGGGCATTACTCCAGGATCAGTGACTCGTCATTTTCCATTCCTATCTTTGAGAGTCCACTTACCTCGTCTACTGCATTTATCGATGAAATGCCTTTAGGGCTTGAAGCAGATGAAATGCCTTTAGGGCTTTATCCATTTATCGATTTACTTGATGCCAATCATCAAAATCATTCATGTATGTTGCACTTTGTATCAATCTTTGAGTTGACACTCATCCTTTGTTTGTAGAAACCTCAAAAAAAGAGTCGTGAGGCCAATGGAGACCGTCCTGTTGCCTTCCTTGCTCATATCCAAAGGGCAAAGCATGAGAAGTCTAGAATAAAGGCAAAGGAGATGGAGTTTGAGGATGAATCCTCCGGACTAAAGTGTTTTTCAAACCCCATAGACCCTCTAAGGCCATTTTATTACAATGTATATTGTGATGATGTAAATAACATATGTACAATAGTACCTAAGAAACATTATTCCCTTCTAGATATCCCATATGGCTTTAGAATGAGTGGTTGTATTAATGATGATGATCCATTCAAGCACCCACAGATATGAAAGATGGTGACACATTTTACTGAATTGACCATGTCACCACTCTGGAGGATTGTCATTTTTCATAGTAGGGAGGAATGCTTCTTTGTTTCAATAGCATTAAAGTCAAAGTGTCATGCTATGGAGTGTACTATCTTTGTTTTTTATCTCTATGTTGAAATTTCATGTCTCATTGTACTTATAATTTTAAATTTTTAGGATAAAGAAAAATGTAAATTGCACCCTAAGGCATAGGTTCGTTAGTGCTATCGAGTGCCTTACAGTCAGATACTATGATGAAGTTAGTAAAAGAAGGGTCAAGGACCATTGTAGTGAGAACAAAATTTCAAATGTGCTAATGTTCCTTGCAGTTACAAAGAAACTTTGTCATGTGGCAGGAGACAAAACATTGGTTAATCCTTATTAGAAGCCCCAAAAGATTATAATGAGGTTAATCCAATTGTTCTCTAATGATGATGATTGGATCTTGGACTTACTCTCTGGCACATGTACTTCTAATTGCTATCTTTCTCTTTGACACCCTTTTGCCATCACCTCTAATTGATTTGTTTGTTTTAAGGGATGACACTCGTCTGTGCACTCAAAATGTTTAGGCACTACATAGCTGTAGAGAAGGATGAAGCCCAAGTCAGCTTCATTAGGATGAGGATTAATGGCTTGAATGAATTCACAGATGAGGAGCAAGAGGTAGGGAAGAAGCACATAGCTGAGATAGAGAGATTCTAGCCTGCATCAAGGGAGCATGTGCCACCATTGGTAGATGAGCCAGGAGACATGACTGACCTTGAGGAGCATGTTCTAGAGCAAGAAAAGCCTTCGATGTCTTCTCAAGTTCCTTAAAATGATGTTATGCATGAGGCTGAGCAATTATATGATCAACTTCTATTGTAGAATGATTTGATTATTGGAATATAATGCTCAAAGTTCTTGGTATTTGTGCTCAACTTTATTCGCACTCTACTAAGTTGTGTTGGATTGGTGTATGGTCTCCTTTACATTTATGGCTGATTAAGGTCATATTCTTGAAGTGGTAATTGGAACAACTTTGTGAGCTAGAATAGAGGTATGCAGGAAAGCTACTTGTAATGTGTTGGAGAAACACTCACTAATTGGACATATATTTGAAGGTCAAAGCTTTAGAAGAAAATCACATGCCTATGTGAAGGGACAAATTCACAAGTGTATTATATTTGTAAAGTTAGTTCACTTTAGTTCTAGAAGTTTTTTAAAATCACGAGAATGAGAAAATCTACATAAGTTAGTTTGTATCAACTGACGCGAAGAGAGAAGAAGTGGAAGAGAGTGAGAGAATGTCAGTAGGAGTTAATTTTTGTATGACTGAGTATAGTTGGGCTTCTCTGAGTAAGAAAGCACTTGTAAGCTTCTAAGTTTTCATAGCTATGACAAGAACTAGTTAAAGTTCTGTGTATAAGTCTTCTTCTTCCATCTCCAGAGTTTATCTTTTGTGTAATGATTTGAAAAGTTGAAGTTTTCCAAGCAAGTCGATGCCTGACATCGAATGTATGTTGAAAGGTTGAGTTTTATGCAGGAAGTCGATGCCTGGCATCGAATCTTAGCTGATAAGTCCTTGTCTTCATATCTGACTTTTATCTACTGACAAATTTTCTTGAAAAGATGAAGTTTGTGGAGCAACTCGATGCCTAACATTGAGTTTCAGCATAAAGTCGATGCCTGGCATCGACTTCCCACATAAAAGTGGTCTTCTTCATACTTGTGGTTTATGTGCCTATTTTAGGAACAAAAGGTGGCTGAAAAAATCACAAAAGTCGATGCTTGGCATCGACTTTTGGTTGCAAGTCAATCCTAGGCATTGAATTTTAATTTTTAGACAATCAGACTTACTAAAATAGGTAAAATTTCCATTTTTGGAAGTCATACAGGGCCATCTTGTAAAGGCTATATCTTGAGTTCTAAAGAACGATTTCTTGCATATGATAGCTTGTTGGAACACTCTATTCTTCTACTTTCATCCACCAAAAGATCTTGGAGAAATAATATTCTCTCTATGAGAAAAAAATAAAATACTAAAGCTATGTCATTTCAGTGACTAGAAAAATCTGAAGAAGTTCTTCGTTTTGGCTATCATTTCTCAAATTTTTACGTGGCAATGAGTTAATGGTGACCATAGAGGTTGTCTAGTGTCACATTGATTCATTTCTTGTGATGTTTCACACATCAACATAATGTATGTACTAGTATAAAATATTGTGATATTATATATGTTGAGCCTTGAAAAGACTATTTTATAA
>CM035444.1:79859654-79862154 GCA_020310875.1 Ceratopteris richardii
AGTGCAAAAGCATACATCTACAATACAATCTCAGATCATTTGCTACCACACATCAGAGGATTGGAATCATCTGAAGATATATGGAATGCATTGGAGTATCATTTCCAAAGTACTACTAAAGCACGGAAAGCAAGTCTATGGTCAGAGTTTACAACATTCAAGAAGAAGCCAAGTCAAACCATTAGTGATTATGTCACTAAGATGAAGGATCTAGCAGATAGTCTTGGATCCATAGATGAAGATGTTGAAGATCACAGATTGATTGCTCAATTACTTGCAGGTTTGAGAGGGGATGAAAGGTGGAAACCTTTTGTCTTATCAACAGAACTTTCATTAAATCATTATGTTCCAGATTTGAACCAGTTGCTTGGTTTGATGCTCACATATGAGCAAGACTTGAAGGGAGATGGAGATAAAGGACAAAGTTCTGCAATGTACATGAAGAACAAGAAGAAAGAAGATAAAGGTAAAGCAAAGGATGAAGAAGAGTCAACTTCTCAAGTTTATTATGCAAGAGGTAAAGGCACTGGCAGAGGAAGAGCAAGAGGTTTTGGAAGAGGTAGAGGTAATCAAAATAACAACAAGAAGGCTTGCTGGATCTGTGGATTGAGTAATCATTTGGCTCATGACTGTTGGAGCAACCAACAAGGATCAAACCAGAATCAAAACAACAATAGCAGAGGCCGAGGTGGAAGATATCAAAGTTATTTTTAAAGAGGTAGACAAAGTCAAAGAGGAGGCTATGGTAGAGGTGGAGGAAGAAGTTGGGGACAGAATCAATCCTACAATACCACCTACTACAACTATGCAAATGACACACAGAATGAAAGTCATACATCATTGATGATGAATTCAATCAACACATCAGATAAAGAAGATCTAAAGGTATTTTACATTGACTCTGGATGTTCTAATCATTTGTCAGGAAATATAGAATTGATGTCAGATTTGGAAAAAGGCATTTCTAATCACACAGTTCAAACTGGTGATAATACAAGACATAGTGTACATTCAATTGGAAAAGTGAAATGCAAGAGTGGAGCAGATTTGCTAACCAATGTTTTGTATGTTCCTACAATACCTAAAAACTTGATTAGTGTGGGACAGATAGTTGAAAAAGGTTTTCAAGTCAGGCTTACAAATGAAGGAGTATTTGTGGAAGATCCAGAGAATGGATATAATCAGATTGTCTCTGGTAAGAAAGAAGGTAGACTCTTTACTTTAAGAGTGCAAGGGAACATTGGTCAAGCTTTGCTCACACATGGTGAAGCAGTGATTACAGAATTTGATCTCTGGCATAAGAGATTAGGTCATTTCAATGAAAGAGGAATTAAAGCTATGGTTGCTAATCAGTCTGTACTAGGATTACCAAATGTGCAAAGTCAACATATGGTTTATAAATGTGAAGCATGTCAAATGGGTAAAGCACACAGGTTACCATTTCAGAAGAAAGGATTCAAACATGATGGAGTACTTGAGCTCATTCATACAGATGTATGGGGACCAACAAAAGAAGGATCTATCAGTGGCTCAAGGTACTATGTTCTTTTTATTGATGATGCTACAAGATGGATAACATTATATGTTTTGAAGGAAAGATCAGAAGTGTTTGGAGCTCTCAAGCATTTTCATGCATATGCAGAGAGAGTCACAGGTCAAAATCTTAAAAGACTGAGGTCTGATGGAGGGGGAGAATATTTCTCCCAAGAGTTCAATGATTATCTTTGGAATGCAGGTATTAAGAGAGAAATAACTTGTAGGTATACACCACAACAAAATGGTGTAGCAGAAAGAAGGAACAGGACTTTGGTTGAGTTTGCTAGAGCTATGCTAAAGGAGAAGAATTGTCCAAATTATCTTTGGGCTGAGGCTGTAAATACAGCTACATATCTTGTGAATAGATTACCATGTGTAGCTCTGAATGGAATGACTCCATATGAAGCTTGGTGGGGTAAGAAACCAACACTAGATCATTGTAGAGTGTTTGGATCAATTGCATATGCTTATGTGCCATCACAACTTAGGCATAAACTTGAACCAAAGGCAGAAAAATATGTGTTCATTGGTTATGATGAAAAGCAGATGGGTTACAGGTTGTGGAATCCTTTAACCAAACAATTTCTTGTTTCTAGAGATGTTACATTTGATGAACAGAAAAGTTGGTATGCAGATCAAAGTCATACAGCTGAAGAATTTGAAGAAGAGGTAAGAAGATGTGAGAAAGGAAAATCAATTGTGCAGGTAAATAGAGATGAAGACTATATGCAAGCAAGTACATCCACAAGTGGATTAACAAGAAGAAATGAAGAAGCTCCTATATTTGATGAAGAGGTGTATCCAGACACATATGAAGAATGTGAACCAAGAAGGTCAAGCAGGAATAGAAGACAACCAGAAAGGTATTCTTATGATACTTCTTACATAACTCAGAAGAACTATGCATATATGGTCAAAGATGATGAAGAACCTCAGAACTATGATGAAGCTAAAGGTAAGAAGC
>CM035444.1:79882154-79884654 GCA_020310875.1 Ceratopteris richardii
ATCATTTCCTGTCAATATAATATCATCTACATATACACATAGGTAGATGACCTCGGAATTACTCTTTTTAATAAAGAGTGAAGGATCTGCCTTGCTTGGTTGAAAGCCTTTGTCCTGCAAGAATGAAACAAGCCTGAAATTCCAAGCTCTTGGAGCTTGCTTGAGACCATACAATGCTTTGTTAAGTTTACACACATAATCAGGATAAACTTGGTTCTCAAAACCAGGTGGTTGTGCCATATATACCTCTTCTGTTATCCAACCATTCAAGAATGCATTCTTTACATCTAATTGAAGTATCTTCCAATTCTTGGAAGAGGCAATACTAAGCAAAACCCTAATAGTAGGCATCTTTGCCACAGGAGAGAAAGTCTCCTCATAATCAATTCCTTGAGTTTGTGCAAAGCCTTTTGCTACAAGCCTTGCCTTATACCTGTTAATTAAACCATCAGAATTCTTCTTGAGTTTATAGACCCATCTTGAGCCTATTACCTTCATGGATGAAGTCTTGGGCAGCAAATCCCAAGTGTTGTTTTCCTCAAGTGCTTCAATCTCTTCCTTCATTGCATGCTTCCATTCTCATTTTGCTTTGGCCTCTTCAAATGATGATGGCTCCTCTTGGTTTATATCCTGTGCTATGTAGATAGAGTGTTTAGTTACTAATGAGGTGTCAAACCCATACCTTTCTGGTTTTTTCTTTTCCCTCATAGATCTTCTTAGGCCTTGATGTGATGATTCTGCCTCATGTCCAAGTTCCTGCAATTTTGCTTTACCTTTAGACTTCCATGCTTTGATCTTTTCCATGTGAGATTCTTCATCATCCTCTGAGGTGTCTTGTTCTTCAATCTTTGATTGTTCTCTACCAAGCTTTGGAAAATCTTCTTCAAGATCATATGGTAAATTGATCTTCCTGCATGAATCTTCATACCATGAATTGTTCTCATCAAAAACTACATCGCTGCTTACCAAGAATCCTTTCTTGGTAGGGTTGTATAACCTGTAGCCCTTTTGATTGTTGTCATATCCAATAAATACACACCTTTCTGCCTTTGGATCCATCTTGCCTCTAACCTGTGAAGGAACATGAGCAAAAGCAATACATCCAAAAATTTTACAATGATCTAAGCTTGGTCTTCTTCCATTCCAAGCCTCATATGGAGTCATCCCATCAAGGGATTTTGAAGGCAACCTGTTAATCAAGTAAGTGGCTGTAGATACAGCCTCAGCCCATAAGTAATTAGGTAAATGCTTTTCATTTAACATAGACCTTGCAGCTTCAACAATTGTCCTATTCCTCCTTTCTGCCACTCCATTTTGCTAAGGAGTGTACCTTGTAGTTACCTCTCTTTTGATTCCTCTTTCTTGAAGAAAAGCATCAAACTCATGGGAGAAGTATTCTCCCCCTCCATCTGACCTTAGCCTTTTTAGAGATTTACCTATTTGATTCTCCACAAGAGCCAAATATCTTTTGAAACATGAAAAAACTTCATCTTTGTGTTTCATAAAGAATAGGATAGTCCATCTGCTGCAATCATCAATAAAGGAGACATAATACCTTGATCCAGATATTGAAGCTTCCTTGCTAGGTCCCCATACATCTGTATGAACCAACTCCAAGAGATCTCCATGCATATAACCTTTCTTCATGAATGGTATCCTTTGAGACTTTCCAAATTGACATGCACTACACTTATAAATCATATGTTGTTTTGACAAGTTAGGGAGTCCAAGTACACTTTGGTCCCTGCAGATTTGCTTTAATGACCTTTCACCAATATGTGCTAACCTTTTGTGCCATACTTCCAATTCTGTGAGTGTCTGACTACCATAATTAAAGAGAGCAATGTTTCTAGTGTCCTGTAATTCAAATGTGAACAATCTACCTGTCTTTTCACCTTTTGCAATTCTTCTGAATCCTTGACTTGGATCTTCAACAAATGCTCCTGCTTTTGGGAACCTGACTTGCAACCCTTTCTCTACTATCTGCCCAACACTTATCAAATTCTTTGTAATGGTAGGGACATAGAGTACCTTACTGAGTAGGTTGATGTTTCCATCAGGTGCTTTGACATTGCCTATTTTCTCCACAGGATGTCTTGTGTCATCTCCTGTTTGTACCTCATGCTTATTCCTTGGATCTTCTAAATCTGATAGGAGTGCCACACTTCCTGCCACATGATTTGAACAACCTGAATCTATGTAGAAAACATGCTCATCAGATTTACCTTGTGGCATAGCCATGTTCATGATCAATAATGAATCCTCTTTGTTTGAGTCTTCTGTGTAGTTATTGTAGTCTCTCCTTCCTTTGTAGCCTCCTTGATAGTTTGAATGATTGTAGTTGTTGTAGTTGCCATGGTAGTTGTTGAACCTTCCTCTTGAGTAGCCATAACTTCCTCTATTGTATCCTCTTCCTCTTTGATTCTTGGAATTCCTAAAGCAATTTTTAGTTGTATGATTAGTTAATCCACAAATAGAACATGAGTTGGAGACTTGGGAT
>CM035444.1:79889654-79914654 GCA_020310875.1 Ceratopteris richardii
ATTCCGGTAAGATTCCGGTGTAATTACGGTGACAGTCCGGTGAGAGTCCAGTGACAGTTCGGTGAAGTTCTAGTGGAACTTTCAGTGAATTAAAAACACAGTCCTATATGTTTGAGTGTCAGAAACTCTGCTACGCTATTGCTGATTATAGAGGTGTTCTAATATCACTCTAGCTTAGGCAACTCCAAAATGGCGCGGTGAATTCCACAGGCTTGACAAAGTTCGAGCCTTTGCCGCATCATCAACAAGTGGTATCAGAGCAGGTTAATCGATAGTGATATCAGAGTGGTAAGATCCACAAGTGGTATCAGAGCCAAAAGATTCTGAAGAGCAGAAAGATTCTCAAAAAGCAAACGGAAGTGAAGACACAAGAGAATTCGAAAAACTTTCATAAAGAAAGGTGAATGCTGAGGAGATCAACAACAAACGGCATCAAGAAGTGTTCCGAAGTCATTCTGAAGGTAAAGGTTTACAAAAGGTAAAATTCTTTAAAGATACACTCACCAGAAGAAACAGAAACAAGAAGATTATGGCAGATCATGTTTCAATTGACAAATTGGACAGAGATAATTATCCCGCATGGGTAATGCGCATGGAAGCCTTACTTATGAGTAAGGACTTAATGATGTATGTGACCGGAGAAGAAAAGAAGCCGACTTTTGAAGACAGTAGACAACCAAAGGAAGAAGAATTAGAAGCCTTGAAGCTGTGGCAAAAGAAAGATGCAACGGCAAGAGCTTACATTTATAATACCGTTACAGACCATCTACTACCGCACATTAGAGGTCTGGAGAAAGCGGAGGACATATGGAGTGCGTTGGAAGATCACTTCCAAAATACTACGAAAGCTAGGAAGGCTAGCTTATGGTCCGAATTCACAACGTTCAAAAAGAAGTCGAATCAAAGCATTAGTGACTATGTTACTAAGATGAAGGATCTAGCAGATAGTCTTGGATCCATAAATGAAGATATCGAAGATCACAGATTCATAGCGCAAGTGCTCACAGGTTTGAGAGGAGATGAAAGGTGGAAACCTTTCGTACTCTCAACTGAACTTTCTTTAAATCATGTTGTACCAGATTTAAATCAGTTGCTTGGTTTGATGATCACATATGAGCAAGACCTGAAAGGAGATGGAGATAAAGGACAAAGTTCTGCAATGTACATGAAGAACAAGAAGAAAGGAGATAAAGGTAAGTCAAAAGATGAAGAAGAGTCCAGTTCTCAGGCTTATTATGCAAGAGGTAAAGGCACTGGCAGAGGAAGAGCAAGAGGTTTTGGAAGAGGAAGAGGTAGTCAGAATATCAACAAGAAGGCTTGCTGGATTTGTGGATTAAGTAATCATCTGGCTCATGATTGTTGGCACAATCAACAAGGATCAAATCAAAATCAGAACAGTAATAGCAGAGGCAGAAGCGGAAGATATCAGAGTAATTTTCAAAGAGGTAGACAGAATCAAAGAGGAGGCTATGGTAGAGGTGGAGCAAGAAGTTGGGGACAGAATCAATCCTACAACACCACCTACAACGACTATGCAAATGACACACAGAATGAAAGTCATACATCATTGATGATGAACTCAATCGACACATCAGATAACGAACATCTAAAGGTATTTTACATTGATTCTGGATGTTCTAATCATTTGTCAAGAAACATAGAACTGATGTCAGAATTGGAAAAAAGGTAGTTCCAGTCATACTGTTCAAATAGGTGACAATACGAGACATAGTGTACATTCAATTGGAAAAGTGAAATGTAAGAGTGGAGCAGATTTGCTAACCAATGTTTTGTATGTTCCGACAATACCAAAAAATTTGATTAGCATGGGACAGATAGTTGAGAAAGGTTTTCAGGTCATATTTACAAATGAAGGAGTATTTGTAGAAGATCCCGAGAATGGATATAATGAGATCGTCTCTAGTAAGAAAGAAGGTAGACTCTTTACTTTAAGAGTACAAGGGAACATTGGTCAAGCGTTGCTCACACATGGTGAAAAGGTGATTACAGAACTTGATCTCTGGCATAAGAGATTAGGTCATTTTAATGAAAAAGGAATTAAAGCTATGATTTCAAATCAGTCAGTACTGGGATTACCGAATGTACAGAACCAACATATGATTCATAAGTGCAAAGCATGTCAGATGGGAAAAGCCCACAGGTTACCTTTCCAGAAGAAAGGATTCAAACATGATGGAGTACTTGAACTCATTCATACAGATGTATGGGGTCCAACAAAAGAAGGATCAATCAGTGGCTCAAGGTATTATGTTTTATTCATTGATGATGCTACAAGATGGGTAATGTTATATGTTTTGAAGGAAAGATCAGAAGTATTTGAAACCTTTAAGCATTTTCATGCATATGCTAAAAGACTTACAGGTCGAAAGCTTAAGAGACTGAGGTCTGATGGAGGGGGAGAATACTTCTCCCGAGAATTCAATGATTATCTTTGGAATGCAGGTATTAAGAGAGAAATAACCTGCAGGTATACACCACAACAAAATGGTGTAGCAGAAAGAAGGAACCGAACTCTAGTTGAGTTTGCACGAGCTATGCTAAAAGAAAAAGATTGTCCAAATTATCTTTGGGCTGAAGCTGTAAATACAACTACATACTTGGTAAACAGATTACCGTGTACAACTTTAGATGGAATGACCTCTTATGAAGCTTGGTGGGGTAAGAAACCAACACTTGATCATTGTAAAGTGTTTGGATCAGTAGCTTATGCTTATGTACCATCACAACTCAGACATAAGCTTGAACCAAAAGCAGAGAAATATGTGTTCGTCGGATATGATAAAAAGCAGATGGGTTACATGTTATGGAGTCCTCTAGCAAAACAGTTTATTGTTTCCAGAGAAAGTTACAGTTGATGAACAGAAAAGCTGGGATGCAGATCAAAGTCATACAACGGAAGAATTTGAAGAAGAGGTAAGAAGAAAAGAGAAAGGGAAATCAATTGTGCAGGTGAATAGAGATGAAGATTATATGCAAGCAAGTACGTCCAGAAGTGGATTAACAAGAAGGAATGAAGAAATTCCTATAATTGATGAAGAAGTGTATTCAGACACTTATGAAGAATGTGAACCAAGAAGGTCAAGTAGGACTAGAAGACAACCAGAAAGGTATTCTTATGATACCTTGTACATAACTCAGAAGAATTATGCATATATGGTCAAAGATGATGAAGAACCTCAAAACTATGATGAAGCTAAAGGCAAGAAGCACTGGGAAGAAGCAATGGAAGAAGAGTTGAGTGCACTAGAGGAGAACAAGACATGGGAACTTGTTCCTAAACCAAATGGTAAGAAAGTGATTGGAAATAAATGGGTTTTCAAAGTTAAGAAACTTGCAGATGGAAGGATAGCCAGATACAAAGCTAGACTGGTTGTCAAGGGCTATGCTCAGATGCATGGCATAGATTATGATGAGACATTTAGTGCGGTGGCAAAGATGTCAACCATAAGGACAGTGATTGCTATAGCAGCATCAGAAGGATGGAAGCTAAGTCAGCTAGATATAAAGAATGCATTTCTGAATGGATATATATCAGATGAAGTCTACATGGAACAACCTGAAGGGTTTGTAAGTTCCAGATACCCAAATTTTGTTTGCAGATTAAGAAAAGCACTTTATGGGTTGAAACAAGCTCCAAGAGCTTGGAATTACAGACTTGTGAAATATCTCAATGAACTTGGATACCAAAGTTCGAAGGCAGATGCAAGTCTACTCATCAAAAGAACAGAAGAAGGTATGATCTACATTTGTATTTATGTAGATGACATTATAATCACATGTACCTCAGATGAAGAAATTAAAGAAGTAAAGAGATTACTTAAAAAGGAGTTCAAGATCAGTGATCTAGGAAAGTTATCATACTTTCTTGGAATGGAAATCACATACACAGATCATGGTGTATATGTTTCGCAAGAAAGGTATCTCCTAAACTTACTGAAGAAGTTTAATATGGAGAATTGCAGAGAAGCTTCAACACCGTTTGAAGTAAATCATAAATTCAGTAAATATGGTGGTGCAGAGTTTAAAGATATGAGGAAGTATCAGTCGTTAGTGGGAAGTCTAATTTATGCTACACTAACAAGACCGGATCTTAGTTATGCAGTGGGAGTTCTCTCACAGTTCATGCATTGTCCGAAGGATCAACATTGGGTTGCAGGACAAAGAGTTCTTAGATATATCAAAAGAACTATAAAGGAAGGATTATATTATCCTTTTACGTCAGATATAAAGCTGAGAGCATTCAGTGACTCAGACTGGGCAGGAAGTCAAGATGACAGAAGATCAACACATGGGTATATGATATACCTAGGAGATAAGCTAGTGAGCTGGTGTTTGAAGAAACAACACAGAGTGGCTCTATCATCAACAGAAGCAGAATATAAAGGACTTGTAGAAGCTCCGAAAGAAGTGATAGTGATGCAGACCTTGTTCAAAAGCATGGGTATTGATCAAGGTATACCTATCATACATGGAGATAATATGAGCTCATTGTATCTTGCAGCAAATCCAGTATTTCATGCAAGAACAAAGCACATAGAGATTCATTATCATTTCCTAAGGGAAAAGGTAATGGAGAAGGAGATAGAAATAGTATACACTCCAACAAAAGATCAGATTGTAGATATTTTGACAAAGAGCTTGGATGGAATAAAGACAAGCAGATTCAAAGAAATGGCAGGTATAAAAGAAAGAAAAATATATGAAAGACAGGAAGAGTCAAATTAGTGATTGAGGGGGAGCTGTTGAAGAATCACTCACAAATTTGATGTACAGACAAAGAAAGATAAAGAGAAGCAGAATCAAAGTATTCAGAAAACCAAAGCCTTAGTGAAGGGACAAATTCACGACTGTAATGTACAACGTAGAAACTTCTAGAATTAGAGTTTGTTACACCGGATCAAAAATGTATATAAAGAGAGACGAGAACAGAAAAAGAGAGCGAGCAAGAGCGTGCGTGAGAAGAGCGCGTAATGCGAATAGAGCACATATAGAGATCAAGCATAGGTCTAGACGACGCCAGAGATTGCGTATGTAAAGATGAATAACAGAAACCTGAAATGTCAGGTATTCATCTGAGAGAGATGGTAAGAAGAAACTACTCAGTGTAGGAGAGTTTCTATAGCTTGAGCAAGAAGAGGCCAAGCTAGTTTGGTACTCATCTTCTCTAATAGAAAACACATGTTCATGTGGAAGCTTGCGTGCATTCTTCGTATGTGAAGAAATCTGAGTATTTTCATGTTACAGTATAAAGTCAGTTAACAGTGATAGTTCTTTCAGTAAACGTTTTTTCCGGTACTTTCTCAGTAAACGTATTTTTTGGTCAGTTACAGTTTTCTCAGTAAACTTGTTTTCCGGTAGAACAACGAAGTATATCTCACAGAATAAATTAAAGTTTGTATGAGAGATAGCTTATCTTGTAGCTAGACATCTCTACTATCAGTTCATCAAAGATTTCGGTGGAATGGATATGTACACAGAGTACAAAGTCTAACCGGAAAAAGCATTCTGAACTGGTGAAGTTTTTCCTTAAACTTCAAAAAGAGTTCATTCAGTGAAGGAAGTTCACGCATCACTTCCTTATATACTTGAAGTAATTACAAACTGAATTGCCGTTGATTTCGGTAAGATTTCGGTGTAATTACGGTGACAGTCTGGTGATAGTCTAGTGACAGTTCGGTGAAGTTCTAGTGGAATTTTCACTGAATTAAAAACACAGTCCTATATGTTTGAGTCTCAGAAACTCTGCTAAGCTACTGCTGATTATAGAGGTGTTCTAATATCACTCTAGCTTAGCCAACTCCAAAATGGCATGGCGAATTCCGCAGGCTTGACAAGGTTCGAGCCTTTACCATGTCATCAACAAGATAGATAGATAGATGGATAGATAGATAGATAGATAGATAGATAGATAGATAGATAGATAGATAGATAGATAGATAGATAGATATATAGATAGATAGGTAGATATATAGATAGATAGATAGATAGATAGACAAATAAACATATAGAGAGATTGATAGATTGACAGACTGAGAGATAGACATATAGACATATAGAGAGCTAGACACATAGATAGATAGATAGATAGATAGATAGATAGATAGATAGATAGATAGATAGATAGATAGATAGATAGATAGATAGATAGATAGATAGATAGATAGATAGATGGATAGATAGATGGATAGTAGATGGATAGATAGATGGATAGATAGACGGATAGATAGGTGGATAGATAGGTGGATAGATAGGTGGATAGATAGGTGGATAGATAGATGGATAGATAGATGGATAGATAGATGGATAGATAGATATATAGATAGATAGGTAGATAGATAGGTAGGTAGATAGATAGATAGATAGATAGATAGATAGATAGATAGATAGATAGATAGATAGATAGATAGATAGATAGATAGATAGATAGATAGATAGATAGATAGATAGATAGATAGATAGATAGATAGATAGATAGATAGATAGATAGATAGATAGATAGATAGATAGATGGATAGGTAGATAGATAGATAGATAGATAGATAGATAGATAGATAGATAGATAGATAGATAGATAGATAGATAGATAGATAGATAGATAGATAGATAGATAGATAGATAGATAGATGGATAGGTAGATAGATAGATACACTACAAGGAATACGGGCACATAGTGACGATTAAGGCGACACAATTTCGTCGCTATAAAATTGCAAAAAGCATAGCAAGAAGCGTCGAGCATGGATTGTCGATTAAATGACGAGCTAAATGATGTTTTTTCGATGTGTGGCATGAAGGGATGTGAAACACTCGCATAGAGCTTTTCTAAAGTGACGATTTAAAAAAGCGTCGCATAAGCGATGCTTTTTTGTACGCATAAGCGACGCTAGCAATGTCGCTTATGTGACACGAGTTCTAGTGCTTTTTACGATGCCTTACCATCGGTTACACGACAGTCTATTGACGAAAAAAAGTAAAATGTTGGAGACTCTTCGATCGGCATGTTCACGCATTTGATCGAAGAGCTCTCCAACATTCGCAATTGCGATGTGCTTACGAGCTGAAACAAGTATACGCAGAATTGTTGTTTTTCCTAATTTCTATCTTATTGTCTCTCTCTTTCTCTGTTTCTCTCTTTTTATGTGTTTCTCTCTTTGAATTCTCTCTCTCTCTCTCTTCTCTCTCTCTCTCTTTATTTATTGCAGGTTATTCAAGAAGCTAACCAAGCAGAAAGTATGGCTAACTATTGTAAGTACAATTTCCATTCTTTGTATATCATTTGAATTGTGTTATTTTCATTAGTTAGCATACTCACACTTATTGATATGCACATATACACTTATACATGATGAAGATGCACGTTCACACATATACACATATACACCTGCACATACACACACATATATACACACACATACATGTGCACATACACTTACACATACACACACATATATACACACACATACATGTGCACATACACTTACACATACACACACATACACATGTATATGCACAAACATTTCTACAACCACATAAAAAGACTTGCATGCATGCATTATTGCATATATATATACACACATACACACATTAACATATACTTAAATACATGTATATGCACATCCACATCCATGCACATTCACATGCATGCACATGGATGAAAATGGAAATGCATCCACATGCACATGCATGTTTCATACATATACACATGCATATACATACATTTGTATATGTTTATACACATACACATACATATGATCATATGTATATATACACACACACATACATATATATACATATATATGCACATACGTACACACACATATACACATGCACAAACATATGCACATACATACATATACACATATACATGCACATGCACACATGTACACATACACTTACACATATACATGCACATACATATACACACACATACACATGCACATGCACATACTCATATACACACATGCACATGCACATAAATACATATACACACACATACACATACACATGCACATGCACATGCACATGCATATGCACATGCACATGCACATGCATATGCACATGCACATGCACATGCACATGCACATGCACATGAACATGCACATGCACATGCACATGCACATGCACATGCACATGCACATGCACATGCACATGCACATGCACATACATACACATATACACTTACACATGCACATGCACATACATGCATATACACATATACATATGTACATACATTCATATACACACACATATTACACACATATACATGCACATACGTACACACATATATTACACACATATACATGCACATACGTACACACATATGAATGAATTATATAATTAAAGTACTAAGACACATGCTTAATATAAACAATAATAACAATCAATAGAACAAAAATTTTCATTACTTAATACCATACACACAATTCAAAACATAACTGAAATGAACAATATATATATATATATATATATATATATATATATATATATATATATATATATATATATATATATATATATATATATATATATATATATATATATCAATGTAAATACATATAATCCAATGTCATAATCAAGAATCTTAATCATCATCATCATCATCAGCATCATGATCATCCTGATCATCCTCATCTTCATCCTCATCATCATGATCACCTTGTGATGATCGAGATCGTCCCTCCTCTGTCTGTCTCTCCACCTCATCCATATTTGCCTCTCCATAATACTCCTATATTACATATAACAAACATAACTAAGTAAAACAATCAAAACATCCATAAAAATAAAATAATTATATAAAATTTACTAATACTCACAAAGGCATCCGGATGATCTCGCATATACTCGCTCAAATGCCGATATCCAAAATGTGTAGCATACTCGATCTCATGTTTTGTAGGATATCGGCCATAATCCTTTCGCTGCATTGAAACAAATAAAAAAGATTAGTTTCTTGCATTTTAACTAAAATAAAAAATATACTCACAATAACACATATACTTACAAATGTAGCTACAAAACCATGATGGCCCATTTGGCATAGGTGCGATGTGTGTCCTGACTCAACTCTCTTGTTTGCAACAGCCTGTTTATTTAAGAAAAAAGAAATACATAAAATAAATGTAAAAAAATTACTAAAATATATGAAAATTATAAATATAAACTATTAATTTGTATACCTTCTGTTGAGGAAATGATTCCTAAAGACGTAGCTGTCTACGAAAAAACTGCCACATCTTAGGTGGTATGTTAGATCGCCTCTTATTTTTTTCCACCATACAATATCTCCTGTTAATTTAATCTCAAACAGAAAAAAAGAATCAGAATACATACACATATATACACACACATACACATACACATACCCACATGCACATATACATGTAAACATATACACATACATATATGCAGACATATACACATATACATACATATAGCATAAACACACATACATATCCACATATATACATACACACACATGCATGCATATACACTCATTCATACAAAATACATGCATTTATCCCACTATAATGTGTATTTGTGTATATGTGAATATGTGTGTATGTGTAAATGTGTATATGTGAATATGTGTGTATGTGTAAATATGTATATGTGAATATTTATGTATGTAAATAATCAGATTATTAATATCAAATACCATTATTTGTAGAATTGGATCAATTAGATGGAACTCCACCACCGTCTCCTCATCGTGCAAGGACTATATACTGTAAGTATATCAAACATTTAATTTTAAATATATTTGATGGATACATAACTTATATATTTTTTTGTTTCTTATTATAATCAGATTTTGATCAATCAAAGGGCACTCCACCATCTCCAACCCATGCAACGACTTCACCTGTGTCCTCCGATAGGAATTAATTTTACTATCAACAACATATTATATGTTGGTGTAACTCTTATTATGGCACATTTTGAAGACCACAATTGGAATGTATTGAACATGAGGCAGAGTATGGTACTTTTGAGCGTGCACCATCACTTGGTCAACGTGATAATGATTGGGTATGTATTTTTTCTATAAATTAATGTCATTATTTTATTTAAAAACCATATACAAAATCAAATTACTGTTGTATATAGGAATACTTGCTTGATGATAATGATGATGATAATTTTTCCCATAATGTTAATATACCTCCTACACGTCATGGAATTGCTGTTCATCAATTACAAGCAGAGGTTTCTAGAAATCCTCTACCTCTTGATTTAGAGACTGAAACGGCTGGAGATTATCCATTGCCAGCTTGTGATCATTCTCTAGTACAAACATATGATAGAAGAAGATATGGAGGATGGAATAGAGGACCACTTCCTTTAGATGGAGAGGTTTTCAACTTTTGGGGTAATCACTATATGATTGCTCCATCCACTATTACTAATGCTGGTCGTGGTCTCTTTATTGTAGAGGATTTTTATGTGCCTCCGAACTCTGAAGTCACTCTTATGTCATTTTGTGGTCTCATATATGGATGGGGAGATTGGCATCGACTTGCATGTTATGTTCAAAGCATGAGTACTTATGGAATATGCTTCAATGCAGCATCCCTTACTAGTAGAAGGATTTCACATGTAGAAAATGAAAGATTATATATTGATGGAAGACCTTACATGCATGGAAATATAGCAAGTTTAATAAATAGTAGTCGAGGGTTACATAATAGTTCAATGACTAATTGCACATTTGAGGAGCATGAAAATAGTCATGAATCACCATACATGAGTAGAGATGTATCAAGATACATAGTTGTCAATGATATTACTACATTACATGCTAGTGATGAACTATTAGTGAATTATGGATGGCGTAGACCTTCAAGAGCACCTTTTAGCTAGAGAGAATGAAAATTTTCTATCCATATTTAATAACTTATATACTTAATTTTATATTTAAAGTTTACTTTTTATTCATTTATGGAATACTAATGAATTTTATTCATGTGTGTAGATTCCAACATATGATGTTGATGATATTCCTCCACACCATTCACAATTGCCAGTAAGACCTCATTTATCAGAAGCTTCTATGAGGAGGCTACGCAAAAGTGATCTTGTGGAATATGCAAGGTTGAAAGATCTATCTTCAAAAGAAGATAAAGTACAAGATTTGTGCGACAATGATGAAGATGATGGCATGGCAGATTTTATTGAGGATTGGTATCGAAATGACAGTGAGAGCATTGATATTTCTAAAAATGAGAAATATCTTCAAGAGGAATGTCTAAAACATGTATATGAAGGAAGTCGTTTGACACAACTAAGTGCGAGCTTACTTATTCTCAATCTTCAAAATCGTTTTGGATGGAGTAATGTATCTGTTTTGACACTATTAAGGTATAATTTTCAATATATATATATATTCATAAATAAATATATATAAATACATGCATATATAAACATACACATAATATACATGAATGTATACACACATATAAAGATACACACACATATACACACCTACACATGTTATGAGAGTAAGGTCAAATTATACATACCTGTATTGAGCAAAGATGTTTTGTCCATCTAGCCTTTAGAATTGTCCACCCAGCCTTTAGAATCTTCTGGACACATATGTTTCTCCTATTTTAGTCGACCTAATACCCATGCTACTAACTCTTTTGCATACAAATATTAAGTATCAGTAAGCTATGAAGGTATTAAGTCATTAGTAAAATGGGAGGACCAAATTTATCTAGAAGATTTTGAAGGATGGAAAAATAATTTTAAAGGATGGGTGGAAATAAAGCGTCCATTCAATGCAGGTTTTTATTCTTACTTTAGCTAAGGTAAGAACAAGAACTTGCATTGAATGGACACTTTTTGTCCTCCCATCCTTTAAAACTATTCATGCATCTTTCAAAATATTCGCGATAAATTTGATCCTCCCAATTTACTAATGACTTAATACCTCCATAAGGAGCTGATACTTTATATTTGTAAACAACTTAGCAAGGCAGGTAATAGATTGATTATAAAATGGGAGAGAGCCAGACGATTCAATGGTCTAGATATGAAAATTTGCAAACCACAATATACAAAAAAAAAGTAAAAACAAAATCAAATATACACAGCTACACATGCATACATACATACATACATATACATATGTATACACATGCACATGCATATACACATCCACATACACATACACATAAACATACACATATATAAAATTATATGCATATATATACGTATATTTTTTAATTTATTTTTTAATATATCTTTTTTTGATGAACTTACAGGTTATTATCTGAAAAATTTTTACCAAGTCAGAATATTCGTCCTACCTCACATGATGAAATGAAGAAGATAATCAACAATCTTGGTATAGATTATCAATGTATACATGCATGTCCTAATGATTGTATTTTATATAGAGGTGAATATGCAGACTCTTCGACATGTCCCAAATGTCAATCTCCTCGATATAAGGACGAAGAAGGTAAAATCCCAAAAAAGGTATTGAGACATTTTCCATTGGCTCCATGGATTAGACATATGTTTCAAAGCCCCGAATTATAAAATATTTTGACATGGGGATATGATCATAAAAGTACTGATGGAATAATCAAAATTCCTCATGATAGTGTTGCTTTTCAGCATATTGATTCTACATGGCCTGAATTTGCACAAAATCCACAAAATCTAAAGTTAGGAGTTGCATTAGATGGGGTTAATCCATTCTCGATGAAATCCAGTAAATGGTCAACATGGCCAGTGGTAGTCATAAACTACAATCTTCCGCCATATCTTAACATTAAAAAGGAACATTTAATGCTTTCACTTTTAATCCCCGGCAAAAGACAAGTTAAAGATATGAATATATATCTTGCTCCTCTCATTGACGATCTCCAAGAGTTATGGAGAGGTATTAATGTCATTGATGTATCGAAAAGCATCAATGAAAGACATATTACGGTTTGTGGTATTGTGGCTTGGATTATTCACGATTTTCCAGGATACGACGTTTGTTCAAGTATTGATGTAATTTTTTTATTCAATATGCATATAAATAAATGTGATCTAATCTAATTATATTTTTATCGTTTTCATGATGCAAGAATATCTACTAAGGGTTATAAAGCTTGTCCATATTGTGGTGATTGGTTGAGATCAATCTATAGTAAGAATCTCAACAAAAATATTTATCTTCGACATCAATGATTCTTGCCTGATGATCATCCATTAAGATCTAAAAGAGAAGTGATACATTTTAATGGAAAGCTTGAAACATGTTAGTGTCCAAAACCTATGACGCCTATGGATTGGTATAAAAAATGGACAGATGGACCTCTGATAGATCCAGAATCAGAAATCTTCAATGATGATGAAGATAATGAGTATGTGAAGAGAGGTAAAGGAAAATTGGCACTTGTAGAGAACATATCAACATGGTATTCTTTGGAGTATTAGAAAGAGTTAGAAGTATGTCATCTTCTTGATCCTATGCATATATTCAAGAATATTGGTTATTCACTATGGCATCATCTTCTTGGACTAAAAGATACCATAGCATCAAGGAATGATTTGAAAGATCAAAACTCAAAACCAAAGTTATGGCCAGTTTTTGATAGACATCAAAAGGAAACGACTTATGCACCTACTCCTTGGGTACTTACAACAAAAGAGATACATACTATCCACAATAGGATTCAATTGATTAGGAATCCTCCAGGATATGGAGCATCTTTCCAAAACATGTTTACTATGGATGATAAGAGCTTATCTGGGTTAAAGACCCATGACTGGCATAACTTTTTGAAACTTATTTTACCTTTGGTTATCAATGGATGTACAACAAAAGGAGAACAAGATGTGATCTAGCGTCTTGGATCGCTTATAAGTAATTATGATACTTTTATATTTAATATGTATGAATATTATATATCTTTCATTTTTGAATTAACTTCTTTATAAAATTTTTTATGATATGTATAGGTGGATTACATCAAAAGAGATTCGCAAAAACTCGATCCCACAAAAAAAACGTGAATGCAAAGAGCTACTATGTTGGATGGAGAAAGAGCTTCCTACTTCATTTTTTGATGTTCAGGTGCATTTATTAGTCCATCTTGTAGATGAAATAGAGATTGCAGGTGTTGTCAACACTCCATGGATGTTTTGGGTCAAGTGATTTATGGGAATATTAAAAGGTTATGTGCGATAAAGAGCAAAACCAGAAGGATCCATGGCAAAGGGTTGGATGCTTGAAGAGTGCATGTAGTGAGTACCTTGAAAGAGTTCATGAAGAAGCTCCACGTGCATGGACCAATGATTCTTCTTTAAAAATAGCAGATGAGGTATTATCAGGTAAGGGAGTTCCACTTTTATTTTAATTTCAAGAAAAAAATGATGTTTCTACTTTTGTAGCATATAATAGCGAATGCATGCAAGGATTCCTTAGCGAGTACGAACAAGAACTTCAAAATCTTTGAAGTAAAAGGTGAAGAAACAAAAGATATAGGCATAATCTTGATAATAATGAGATTACAAATATATCTTCTTTCACGGATTGGCTATATAGTCGTTTGCGATGTGCCAATGCAAATAATGAAGAAATCTCAGATGAGCAGAGAGTTTTAATGATAGGTTGTGAACGAAAGGTAATTTTATTCTAATAATATTTTTTTTCATATATGTATATTAGTTTCTATTTACTAATTTAATTTCTTATGCAAGCTTGAATGTTCACTTATATGTGGGCTTTTGGACAACATATTAGAATCAAAGCCATTGATTCTTGACATAAAACAGAGGATTCTAGTATTGTTGCTTCTTTCAAGCAACTATCACGTGCTAGCTCAAAAGACACAAACCTTATAGATGGCGAACTTGGTTATGTGGGAACTGTTGTTGGTATCTATGAAATTTCATTTCGTACATTCAAACAAGTAGAAAAAATTTTATATTTTTTATGATACATTTAGTTATTTTTTTAAGCACCTAATAATGGGTTTTTGTTTTTATATATTTTGATAGGTCATTTTGAAAGTGTTGACTAGTTTTGAGCCGAGTATGAAGATAGTAATTCCACATTAAGAAAGGAATTATCTGGGTTTTGGGAAATTGATTCTTCTAAGGTAATGCGATCTACTAAAGAACCATATATTCTTCCTAGGCATATTGAACAAGCATTTTTTTATAAAAACCCAGATGCTCACCCTTGGTGGCAAGTCATTCATGTTCAACCTAGAGGTAGGTCATTGTTTGAACAGTTTATTGTTAGAGAGATCGAATAAAGTCCTCTTGATGATTCACCATCAGATACTAATACATCAACATCTGAAAGAGAAATTAGAATCATTATACATGATAATGATATTAATCTTTTTGATGAAGAGGATAATACTCTACATGTTGATTCTACTAATGAGGAAGAGGAATTAGCAAAAATCGATATTAATCCATCAATAGATGATGTGACTCATGAGAACACAGATTTAACAATAGAAGAAATAAATGAAATCAATAAAGATAATGAAGATGAGACTATATTGATGTCTTACCAAAATCATGGCAATAATGAAAACATATGAGCAGATTAGATAGTAAATTCTACTCTAGTTATCGATCAATAACTTGAAGCTTTTGCATGGATATCAGATAATAGATTATTTATTCAACTTGAATAACGATGAATCCTACTAGAGGGATGAAATCATGTTCTTTTAAGTTAGAACATGAAGCTCAGGGGTATGCCTAATTATTTTATATATAGCTTTATCTTTGAGGAGCAAATTTTTATCATGTGTGTATGCATATGTGTGTATACTCATGTATATTATATGTATACATGTGTTAGTATGCATATATATATGTATTTCATGTATATGTATGTGTGTGCATATGTGTGATATATGTATACATGTGTTAGTATGCATATGTGTATATATGCATATGCATTTGTGTAAAATATTCATGTATTCATGTATTCATGTAATATATGCAAGTGTTTATAATTGTGTATGCATGTATAAGTATACATTTGTGCATGTAGGCATGTATATGTGATGTGTACATGTATATATATATATGTGTCTATGTGTAAATGTGTACATGTAAATATGTATGCATGTACATATATTTATGTGTGCATTTAGGCATGTATGTGTGATGCATAATGTATCTACTCCATTTTATATTTATGTATGTGTATCTACATGATGTGTATATATCTTTATATATATTATGATCCTCGTTGATTTGAGTAGCTATATATAGAGGCATAAGGTTGGGAGGAGATACATCTCTCTAGTAGGACGTCGAAGGAATAGATGCAATGTGTACATATACTTCAATCATATGGCTAAAAGACTGAATTAGAGTTTCTAAATTAGGGGTTTTAAAACCCTAATATCAAAATTAGTGTTTTCGAATTAGGATTTTTGAAATAGGATTTATATATTTATTTATTTTATTATTTATATATAGATATATAAGCACACACACACACACACATATAAATATAAATATAAATATAAATATAAATATAAATATAAATATAAATATAAATATAAATATATATATATATATATGTATGTATATATATATATATGTATATATATATATATATATATATACATATATATATATATATATATATATATATATATATATATATATATATATATATATATATATATATATATATATGTATATATATATATATGTATATATATATATATGTATATATATATATATGTATATATATATATATATATATATATATATATATATATATATATATATATATATATATATATATATATATACATATATATATATATATACACACACACACACATATATATATATATATATCATACATATAGATACATCACTATGCATGTGTGTATGTATGTGTATCTATATGTGCGTATGCATGTGTTGTGTGTGTGTATATATACATGTGTATATGTATATATGCATGTAAATATGATTATGTGAGTCTATGTGTGTGTACATATGATTATGTATGTGTATGTGTATGTGAGTATGTGTATGTGTATGTGTATGTGAGTATGTGTATGTGTATGTGAGTATGTGTATGTGTGTATGTGTATTCATTATATGTGTCTAAGTGCATGCATGTGTATGTGTGTGTAAAAATGTGCATGTATGTGTGTATGTATAAATGTGCATGTATGTGTATATGTATGTAAATGTGCATGTATGATGTATATGTGTGTGTATGCGTGTACAAATGTATTTGTTGTTGGATGTGATGGCTGGATGCACTCAGAAGATCAGTTGATGCTGCAAAACCTGCTTCACACCTGCCCTCCTTTCACTTCAGATATGCTTAGTAGACTCCTTGAGCTTCCAAATGACATCAAAATATACTATATGTACTTTGGAAATGAGTTGAGTAATGATTAGATCAAAACAGACTACTTGTGATTTCAAGAATCCTGAAAAACTTGCTATATTGGTACTGACACCTGCTCAGAGTTATGCTCAGTGTGACCAGCACACTTAGAATTGATCTAATTGCTTTTGGACATAATCAATTAGCTTAACAAGCTTTCATTTGCAAGTGGAATGAGAGGAAATGACAAACTACACTCTGAGAAATCAATTTAGCAAACTTAGGATCATCCCCGACATTTTAGGAACTGTACAGAGAAATACCAGAGATCACTTCGAGCGCGATTTCTCCCAGATGGTTGATCCAATAACCTTCAAATTTTGTATGCATATAGTAACTTCAAGCTTGTTCCAATGTGCTTTGAATCATCCAATTTGGTTCAGTAGATCTTGAGATATGCCCTGTTGAAGTTGACAGACTTGAGGTAGATGACTCAGAAAAACCAGAGTTGAAAAGTGTGAATATATCTATTGATTAATGTAAATGTACAAACTCATTAGCATGCCAAGCATAGCTAAATGAGGTATTGTGGTGTAGGCTAAGATGTAGCACTAACACACACACAGATACAGAAGTAGAATGCCTCGGGAGGTGAGCTCAAAAATGAGTGAGACTAGCCCGCGAGTTTTCTTCAAAGCTTTTATAAGATTTGATTGGTCATTTGAATTTGAAATTCAAATTGAAGCTCCCTTGAATCTCTCCACTAAACTTAGGGAGATATTCCCTCAATCATACCATCTGCTTTTTTCACGACTTAGACTAGTAGGTGTGATTACATGAATGATTAAGTCATATTGACTTTTACATTGGATAGAAAAGTAATAACCAATTAAGCATTGGTTCCTATGGTTCAAGGTTCATGTAAATACATTCTTCAAGGGTTCAAGCTTTAGCCTTCCAAGGTTCCAATTTTCCAAGCCAATGTGTGTAGGCTTGTTTTGCACCAACAACTCCCCCTCAAGCCAAACACTTTGGCTCAAGTCTTCATCTCTAGTCTTCAATTATTTCCTGCAATCCAATCATGGATTTAAATCTGCATAGCTTGCTTCCATCCAGAGCTTTAGTAACAAAATCTGCACATTGTATATTAGTAGACACATATGATAATTGAATTTCTTTGCTAAGTAACTTCTCCCTCACATAGTGGTAGTGAACCTCTATGTGTTTTGTCCTAGCATGATAAATTGGATTAGCTGCTAGGTGAAGAGAACTTGTGTTATCACCAAATATGATTGGTGGCCTTGTGTATAGGCCCAGTTCTGAATATAATAGCTTCAACCATGTGGCTTCTTGAGTGGCATTGGCTAGCCCTCTGTATTATGCCTCAGTAGATGAAAAAGCTACTGTGGGTTGTTTCTTGGATGACCAAGAAATTGGTTTATCACCTGCAAAACATATGTAACCAGATGTACTCCTCCTGTCATCCTTGCAACCTACCCAATCTGCATCTGAGTATACCTTAATATCAATGTCTGATGAATATGGAAAGTACAAACCATAATTTTGTGTTCCCTTTAGATACTTTACTATCTTCTTGGCTGCCTCCAAATGTGGTACTCTTGGTTTATGCATAAATTGGCTAAGTACACTAACACCATATGATATATCAATCTTGGTTAAGGTAGCATAATTTAGACTACCTACCAAACTTTGGTAACCTGTAATATCCTTGAGTTCTTCTCCTTCATGTGCACTGAGTTTGTGGTTGACCTCCATAGGAATGTTTGAGACTTTAGCTTCCTGCAAATTAAACTTCTTGACCATGTCCTGAATATACTTCTTCTGAGTAATAAAGATACCTGAATTTGTGTAGACCAATTCAAGTCCTAGGAAGTACTTCAATAATCCAAGATCATTGATCTTGAATTCCTTCATCATTTGTCCTTTGATGTATCTAATTCCCTGAACATCATTTCCTGTAATAATGATGTCATCAACATAGACACACAAGTATATTACCTCTGAATTGTTCCTCTTTATAAACAATGAAGTATCTGCTTTACTCATCACAAATCCTTGATCTAGGAGATAGGTTGTCAACCTGTAATTCCATGCTCTAGGTGCCTGCTTCAATCCATACAGAGCCTTCTTCAATTTACAAACATGATTTACCTTATTGGGATCTTCATAGCCAGGTGGTTGTGACATGTAGACTTCTTCAGATATCCATCCATTTAAGAATGCATTCTTCACATCCAATTGGTACATGTTCCAATTCTTGGATGCAGCTACACTCACCATAACTCTGATAGTTGGCATCTTGGCCACAGGAGAAAATGTCTCCTCATAATCAATGCCTTGGGTTTGTGCAAAACCCTTGGCTACCAACCTAGCTTTATACCTGTTTATTGTACCATCTGAGTTCCTCTTGAGTTTGTAGATCCATCTGGATCCTATCACCTTCATGGAGTCCTTCTTGGGTACCAAGTCCCAAGTATCACTCTCCTTGAGAGCCTCCATTTCTTCATCCATTGCTTCCTTCCATTCTGGTTTAGTAATTGCTTCTTCAAATGTACCTGGTTCTTCATTCAAGATATCCTTTGCAAGATATACAGAGTGCTTGGTTACAAGTGAAGTATCATACCCATACCTAATAGGTTTCTTCTTTTCTCTTTGAGATCTCCTCATAGCTTGAGTTGAGGATTCTGGATTGTCTTCTAGTTGCTTCATCTTCATCTTCCCTTTTGATTTCCAAGCCTTGAATTCTTCAATGTTGATGGTGTCTTCATCATCTGAGCTTGTGTCCTCTTTCTGAATTGGTTCTTGCCTGATAAGCTTGGGAAAATCTTCTTCCATGTCATAAGGTAGGTTAACTTTCCTGCACTCATTTTCATACCATGAATCATTCTCATCAAATATGACATCTCTGCTTACCTTGAAGCCTTTGTTTGAGGGGTTGTAGAATCTGTATCCCTTTTGGTTCAAATCATAACCAATGAAGATACACTTTTCAGCCTTAGGGTCTAGCTTTCCCCTTACCTGTGAGGGAATATGCACATATGCAGCACATCCAAAGATTTTGCAATGATCCAGAGATGGTCTCTTACCATGCCAAGCCTCATAGGGTGTCATTCCATCAAGTGTCTTTGATGGCAACCTGTTAATCAAATATGTGGCAGTAGATACACTCTCTGCCCATAGATAATTTGGCAATTTTTTCTCATTAAGCATAGACCTAGCTGTCTCTACAATGAGTCTATTCCTCCTTTCAGCTACCCCATTTTGTTCAGGTGAGTACCTTGTAGTAATCTCCCTCTTGATGCCTCTTTCCTGCAAGAAATCTTCAAAGTCATTGGAGAAGTATTCTCCACCACCATCTGACCTTAGCCTCTTCAAATGTCTACCTGTTTGATTTTCAACTAATGCAAGATACCTTTTGAAACAATTAAATACTTCATCTTTATGTTTCATGAAGTATAAGACAGTCCACCTGCTATAGTCATCAATAAAGGACACATAGTACCTTGATCCAGATATGGATGGCTCCTTGCTAGGTCCCCAAACATCTGTATGCACCAATTCCAAATAATCTTCATGCATAAAACCTTTCTTGGTATAGGGCAATCTGTGTGACTTACCAAATTGACAAGCCCCACACTTGTATATCATGTGTTGCTTGGATACATTAGGTATCCCAAGCACACATTGATCCCTACTCATTTGTTTTATGGTCCTTTCTCCAATGTGACCTAATCTCTTATGCCAAATCTCCAATTCTGATAGGGTTTGGTCTTTATAGTTGTACAAAGCAATATTCTTAGTGTCTTCAAGTTCAAAGGTGAACAATCTACCTGATTTTTCTCCCTTGGCTATCCTTCTGAATCCATGTCTTGGATCCTCCACATATGCACCATGTTGAGTGAACCTGACCTGTAGACCTATTTCCACAATCTGACCTACACTCATCAGATTCTTGGTGATTGTTGGAATATACAATACTCTGCTTAGTAAATTCTGATTACCATCACTTGTTTTGACATTGCCTACTTTAACAACTGAATGTTTAGTGTCATCACCTGTCTGCACTTGGTGCTTGCCTTTAGGTTCTTCCAAATCAGAGAGTAAGGCAACATTTCCAGCTACATGGTTAGAGCAACCTGAATCAATATAGAATAAGTGATCATCATTGATACCTGATTTAGATGTCATGTTCATGATCAACAAGGAATCATCTTGCTCCTCTGCATAATTGTTGTAATCTTTCCTATTCCTGTATCCACCTTGATAATTGCCATTGTGATTGTAGCTATTGTTGTAATTATTGTTGTAGCCATGGTAGCCTTGAGATTGGTTGAATCTGCCTCTGCCTTGAGAGTATCCTCCTCTTTGGTGACCTCTTCCTCTTTGGTTCTTGTAGTTTTTGTAACATTCATCTGTAGTATGGTTAGACAAGCCACAAATATTGCATGGAGATTGATTGTAGGGTCTCCCCCTACCTAACTTACCTCCTCTGCCCCTACCTCTAGATGATCTACCTCTCCCTGCATAATTTGCTTGGGAGGTAGAGCCTTCTTCATCAACCTTCTTGCTTTTACCCTTGTCTTTAGTCTTCTTATCAGTATATAGGGCAGAGGGATTGTTACCTTTTGATTGCTCTCCATTCTTTGTGATCTTTGCTTCATGAGTAAAGAGTTGTCCAATCAGAGTTGTTAGATCAGGTGCTTGGATGTCCATGTACAAGTCCATTGCTGTGGTAAAGCTCTCCCACTTGTCATCTGCCTTTAGTCCATTGATCACTTGTCTGACTATTTGCTCTTCCTCAATTTCTTCTCCAACACTTGCAAGTTGATCTGCAATGTCTTTGACTTTGGTGACAAAATCTGAGACACATTGTTTTGATTGCTTCCTAAGAGTTGTAAACTCAATCCATAGCTGGTTCTTTCTGGCCCTTGTGCTTGATGAGAAGTAAGTTGACAAGGTTTCCCAAGTCTCTTGGGAAGTCTTACAATTCCTTACATGAGGTAGAAGGAAATCAGAAATAGAGTTTAGAAGATATGACCTTGCCAAAGCATCTTTTGCACACCATTGGTTGAGCCTCTCATGTTCATCCTTTGTAGGTAGGCCTCTGGTCTTGAATGAGGGCAACTCCTCATCTCCTGAAATGTATCCATACAAGCTTCTCCCTTGTAGATAGGTCTTCATTCTCAATGACCAAGCCTGGTAATTATTTCTGTCCAATTTGTCAATGAAGGAAGGGAAACCATCACCCATGATTACCTTATTTGCTCTGATACCACTGTTGGATGTGATGGCTGGATGCACTCAGAAGATCAGTTGATGCTGCAAAACCTGCTTCACACCTGCCCTCCTTTCACTTCAGATATGCTTAGTAGACTCCTTGAGCTTCCAAATGACATCAAAATATACTATATGTACTTTGGAAATGAGTTGAGTAATGATTAGATCAAAACAGACTACTTGTGATTTCAAGAATCCTGAAAAACTTGCTATATTGGTACTGACACCTGCTCAGAGTTATGCTCAGTGTGACCAGCACACTTAAAATTGATCTAATTGCTTTTGGACATAATCAATTAGCTTAACAAGCTTTCATTTGCAAGTGGAATGAGAGGAAATGACAAACTACACTCTGAGAAATCAATTTAGCAAACTTAGGATCATCCCCGACATTTTAGGAACTGTACAGAGAAATACCAGAGATCACTTCGAGCGCGATTTCTCCCAGATGGTTGATCCAATAACCTTCAAATTTTGGGCATATAGTATGCTTCAAGCTTGTTCCAATGTGCTTTGAATCATCCAATTTGGTTCAGTAGATCTTGAGATATGCCCTGTTGAAGTTGACAGACTTGAGGTAGATGACTCAGAAAAACCAGAGTTGAAAAGTGTGAATATATCTATTGATTAATGTAAATGTACAAACTCATTAGCATGCCAAGCATAGCTAAATGAGGTATTGTGGTGTAGGCTAAGATGTAGCACTAACACACACACATAGATACAGAAGTAGAATGCCTCGGGAGGTGAGCTCAAAAATGAGTGAGACTAGCCCGCGAGTTTTCTTCAAAGCTTTTATAAGATTTGATTGGTCATTTGAATTTGAAATTCAAATTGAAGCCATAAGTGTCTGCATTATCATGACAATGAGCCATAAGTGTCTGCATCTCTTTTAGACACCACTTATGCGACCATCCTGTCCAAACTTTGTCTCAAGTGAACTAAGTACATATTTTTTATCCCTCTCATCATGCTCACTACAAAAATAAAAAAAATCATGTAAATAAAACATAAGATATTTATTTCAATTTATATGTAAAATTTATACTTACTTCCACTCTAAGTGGACAAGGTGCAAGTAAGAGTCGCATAATGCTCACATTATTCTCTTGAACTCCAATCCATTCCCTATGTACACAATGTTCCCCTCTGGCTCTATATCGCACTTTAGCCCTAAGGTGCCTATGCATGTCCTCATAGGCACCTCTGCTCTGCTATCATGATCCGGAGGTGGTATAGGTGTCCTGAAAATAGATAGATAAAAATAAATATAAATATGTGTTATAATATCATTAAAAAGATTTAGAAAAAAAAAACATACCTATGAGCAGATAGCTGTCTTCCTGCATGTGGAGCCATAGAAGAGCCCTCCTCTGATCGCTGGGTAAGCATCTCGATCATATGATCCAGCTCATCATCAGGCATCTCTGAGTACTCATGCATGATGATCCCTAGAGTATCAGGTGGAACTCTTGCTCTCATAAGACTTTTTATGAGAGTGAGTTTCACCTTTCCGTCTCTACTAGGATCCATAATACCTATATATATAAAACAAAATGGGTTAGAAATCAATATATATACGTGTACATATGTATGTGTATATATGTATGTAGGTGTATATGTGTGTGTGTATGCATGTAAGCATGTATGTATGCATATGCATGTGCATTATGTATGCAAATGTATGCATGTGTGTGTATGTGTGTGTGTGTGTATGCATGTAAGTATGTATGTATGCATATGCATATGCATTATGTATGCATATGTATGCATGCATGTGTATGTGTATGTGTGTTTGTGTCTCTATGTGTGTGTATGCATATATATGTGTTTATGTCTGTGTCTATCTATGCATATATATGTGTGTATGTGTCCGTGTGTGTGTATGTGTGTGTGTCTATGTGTGTGTGTCTGTGTGTATATACGTGTGTATCTGTATATATGTGTCTATGCATGTGTATGTATGTGTGTAAATGTGTGTAGATGTGTGTATGTGTCTATGTAAGTGTGTATGTGTCTATGTGTGTGTATATGTGTGTGTGTCTATGTGTGTATATATGTGTGTATCTGTATGTGTGTGTGTATATATATATATATATATATATATATATATATATATATATATATATATATATATATATATATATATATATATATATATATATATATATATATATATATATATATATATATATATATATATATATATATATATATATGCATGTGTGTATGTGTGTGTGTAAGTTCGTCTGTGTCTATGTGTGTATGTTTTTATTTATATATGTGTGTGTGTATCTCTGTGTGTGTAAGTTTGTATGTGTGTATGTGTGTGTGTCTATGTGTGTA
>CM035444.1:79927154-79932154 GCA_020310875.1 Ceratopteris richardii
AAAACCTTTACACCTACAATCCTGCAACAAAGCATATGTGTAAAATGAGACAAATTTAAATGATATTTATAAACAACAACTAAAAATATGAAACCAAGCTATAAGTTTACCTCATCATAGATTTTCCTATGAAATGATTTATGCCATGCGTCTGAGCATAACCTTTTACTACCAGTCTAGCTTTGTATCGAGCTATTCTTCCATCTGCCAGTTTCTTATCTTTGTAAACCCATTTACTTCCAATCACTTTCTTACCATTTGGTTTCGGAACAAGTTCCCAAGTCTTATTCTCCTCCAGCGCATTGAAATCTTCCTTCATTGCTTCTTCCCATTGTTCTTTACCTTTTGCTTCTCCATAATTCTGAGGTTCTTCATCTTCCTTTACTAAGTAAGCATAGTTTTTCTGAGTCAAATAAGAAGTATCATAGGAAAACCTTGTCGGTTGTTTCCTTAGCGTGTTTGACCTTCTTGGTTCAAACTTTTCATGTGTATATGAATACACTTCTTCATCAAATCTCGGTCCATCTTCATTTCTCATAATTGATCCAATCTTGGATGTACTTGCCTGCATATAATCTCCATCTCCATTTACCTGCATATGTGATTTACCTTTTTCATTTCTTCTTACCTCTAATTCAAATGTTTCATCATTATGCTCTTTATCTGCATACCAACTCTTTCCTTCATCAAATGTCACATCTCTGGAAACAATAAACTGTTTAGTTAAAGGATTCCATAACCTGTAACCCATCTGCTTTTCATCATGTCTGATGAACACATATTTTTTAGCCTTTGGTTCAAGCTTATGTCTCAGCTGTGATGATACATAAGCATAGGCAACTGATCCAAACACTTTATAATGATCAAGTGTTGGTTTCTTACCCCACCAAGCTTCATAAGGGGTGATTCCATTTAAAGCTGTACATGGTAATCTGTTTACAAGATATGTGGCTGTATTTACAGCCTCAGCCCAAAGATAATTTGGACAATTCTTCTCCTTTAACATTGCTCTGGTAAACTCAACTAGAGTTCGGTTTCTCCTTTCTGCTACTCTATTTTGTTGCGGTGTATACCTGCAAGTTATTTCTCTTTTTATACATGCATTCCACAAATAATCATTGAATTCTTGAGAAAAATATTTTCCTCCATCAGACCTTAGTCTTTTGAGTTTTTGTCCTATAAGTCTTTCAGCATATGCATGAAAATGCTTGAAAGCTCCAAACACTTCTGACTTCTCTTTCAAAACATAAAGAGTTATCCATCTTGTTGCATCATCAATAAAAAGAATGTCATACCTTGAGCCACTGATAGATCCTTCTTTTGTTGGTCCCCATACATCTGTATGTATGAGTTCTAGGAAACCATCATGTTTGTAACCCTTCTTCTGAAATGGTGACCTGTGTGCTTTTCCCATTTTACAGGCTTCACATTTGTGAATCATATGTTGACTTTTCATATTTGGTAATCCTCTTACATATTGTTTTTCCACCATAGTTTTGATTCCTTTTTCATTAAAATGTCCTAACCTCTTATGCCAGAGGTCTAAAAATTATCACCATGTGTGATCAAAGCTTGACCAACATTCCCTTGCACTTTAAGAGTAAAAAGTCTACCTTCCTTTTTACCATAGACAATTTGATTGTATCCGTTCTCTGGATCTTCAACAAATACTCCCTCATTTGTAAACCTAACTTGAAAACCTTTTTCTACTATCTGTCCCATGTTGATCAGATTCTTTGGGATTGTTGGAACATACAAAACGTTTGTTAGCAGGTGAGCTCCATTCTTGCACTTCACTTTTCCAATTGACCGCACATTATGTTTTGTGTTATCACCTGTTTGTACTGTATGATTCGAAATACCTCCTTCCAATTTTGATAACAATTCTATATTTCCTGACAAATGATTTGAACAACCAGAGTCAATATAGAATACCTTAAGATCTTCATTCTCTGACACACTTATCAAATTCATCATCAATGTTGTATGATTGTCGTTCTGTGTATCATTTGCATAGTTGTAGTAGGTAGTGTTGTGAGACTGATTCTGTCCCCAACTTCTTGCTCCACCTCTACCATATCCGCCTCTTTGGCTTTGTCTACCTCTTTGATATCTTCCGCTTCTGCCTCTGCTATTGTTATTCTGATTCTGACTTGATCCTTGAGAATTATGCCAGCAATCATGAGCTAAATGATTGCTTAATCCACAAATCCAACAAGTCTTCTTGTTGTTATTCTAATTTTCTCTTCCTTTTGTATTACCTCTGCTTTTACTTCTGACATTACCTCTTCCTCTTGCATAATTCGCTGGAGTAGTCATCTCTTCTTCATCCTTTTCTTTTCCTTTGTCACCTTTCTTCTTACTCTTTGCGTACATAGGAGAACTATGTCCTTTATCTCCATCTATCTTCAAATCTTGCTCAAATGTTAGCACTAGTCCAAGCAACTGATTTAAATCTGGTACAAAATGATTTAATGAAAGTTCAGTTGAGAGTACGAAAGGTTTCCACCTTTCATCTCCTCTCAATCCTGCAATCAATTGCACTATTAACCTGTGGTCTTTGATATCCTCATCAATAGATCCAAGACTGTCTGCACAGTCCTTCATCTTAGTGACATAATCACTAATGTTTTGACTTTGCTTTTTCTTGAACATTGTAAACTCTGACCATAAGCTAGCCTTCCTAGCTTTGATAGTATTTTGGAAATGATCTTCCAATGCATTCCATATGTCTTCCGCTTTTTCCAAACCTCTAATATGTGGTAGTAGATTATCTGTAATGGTGTTGTAGATATAAGCTCTTGCCGTTGCATCTTTCTTCTGCCACAGCTTCAAGGCTTCTAACTCTTCTTTCTTTGGTTGACTATCATCTCCAAAAGTAGGCTTCTTTTCTTCTCCTGTCACATATATCATTAAGTCCTTAATCATAAGTAAGGCTTCCATTCGCATTACCCATGCTGGATAATTATCTCTGTCCAATTTGTCAATAGAAATATGATCTGCCATGATTTTCTTGTTTCTGTTGCTGTCTGTGAGTAAAACTTTAAAAAGTTTTACCTTTCATAAACCTTTACCCTTGAGAATGACTTCGGAATGCTTCTCTGATTCCGTTTGCTATTGATCACCTTAAATTTCACCTTTTCAACAAAGAACTCTTCAACTTCTCTTGTATCTGTGCTTCCGTTTACTCTTGAGGACCTTTCTGCTCTGATACCACTTGTTGATGCGATGAAAGCCGAGCTGCGAAATTCGCCACATCACAAGAACTAAGCTAAAGTGATATTAGAACACCTCTATAATCATCAATAACTTAGAAACCTTCTGAAAACTAAAAACTTTATAACTGTATTTAGTGAACTCTGAAAATTCACTTTACAGAAAATTTGGCCTTTCCTACAAGCTTTAATTCTCATCTGGTTTACTTCAGTTTTTACAATTCTTTGTTAGCTTTCTGTTAGATATTCTTTTCACCACTTAGATGTGCCAAAACTATGTTTTAAACCCAACAGAATATCACCAGAACTTCACCGAACTGTTACCGGACTGTCACCAAAATCTCACCGTAGTTGCACTGGAATGTTATCGGAATCAATTGCAATTCTGGTTGTAGTTACTTCAAGTAATTGTAGATGAATTAAGGAAGTAATATATGAGCTTCCTTCAGTGAATGAATTCTATCTGAAGTTTCAGAAGAAACTTCATCAGTTTTGGATGTCTTTACTGTCAGACATAATACTGTGTGTACATGTCCCGCTTCACAAAACTCTTTTGATCAGTTTGTAGTTGAGGCTAGTAGCTTCTGAATGAACTTTCACTCATGAAAAACTTTACACTATACTATGAGATCTAACTTGTAGAAATACCGTAAAAGTGTACACTGAGAAAACTGTAAATGTTAACTAACTTTCACAGTAACGTGAAATCACTTAGATTTCTTCACACAAGAAAAATGCGCTCAAATCTTTCCACATAAACATGTGTTTTCTATTAGAGAAGATGTGTACAGAATGGCTTGGCCTTCATTTGCTCATAGCCATGAAAAACTCTCCTATGCTGAGTAGTTATTCCTTACCATCTCTCTTACAAATGAATACCCGAATGTTCAGGTTCTACAATTCATCTCTACATATACACACTTACAAGCCTCTTTCTCCGGCTTCCTTAGAGCTCCTCTTAAGCTCTATTTATTAAGATCTTCTGACTCATATATATACATATTTGTTCCGAGATTCAAAACTCGTAATTCTGGAAGTTTCTATGAACTATATTACAGTCGTGAATTTATCCCTTCACTAAGGTTTGATTTTCTAAATGCGTTGTTTCTGCTTCTCTTTGTCTTTCTTTATCCTTCATACATCTTCAGGTCTTTATGTCTAATTATTGAGTGAATCTCCAACATGTATTGCACATATATTTGTATGTATATGCATGTGTGTGTATGTATGTATGCATATGCATGTATGTATACATGTTTGTGTATGTATGCATATGTGTGTGTATCTATGTATGCATATGCATGTGTGTATGCACATATGTGTGTATGTATATGCATGTGTGTATGTATATGCATATGTGTGTGTATGTATGTATGCATATACATGTATGTATACATGTGTGTGTATGTATGCATATGAATGTGTATGTATGCATATGCATGTGTGTATGCACATATGTCTATATGTATATGCATGTGTGTATGTATATGCATATGTGTGTGTATGTATGTATATATGCATATGCATGCATGTATACATGTGTGCGTATGTATGCATATGTGTGTGCATGAATGTATGCATATGCATGAGTGTATGTATATGCATGTGTGTATGTATATGCATATGTGTGTGTATGTATGTATACATGTGTGTGTATGTATATGCATGTGTGTATGTATGTATGTATATGCATATGCATGTGTGTATGTACGTATGTATGTATATGCATGTCTGCATGTATATGCAACTGTGTGTGTATGTATGTATGCATATGCATGTGTGTAT
>CM035444.1:79942154-79946480 GCA_020310875.1 Ceratopteris richardii
CAACTAAATGTCAAGTCAAATGGACTTTTACAAGGAGTAAAAGATAATAAATCATAAGTATGAGTTCCTATGCCTTATCCTTCATGTAGAGATATCCTTCAAGGGTTCCAAGTCCATCTTCAAGGTTCCAATGTTCCAAGCCAATGTGTGAAGGCTTGATATGTACCAACAGCTCCCCCTCAAGCCAAACACTTTGGCTTAAGTCTTCTTCTTCATTCTTCAATCATTTCCTGCAATCCAATCATAGATTTGAATATGCATAACTTGTTTCCATCCATTGCTTTTGTAAGTAAATCTGCACATTGCATATTAGTAGACACATATGTCAATTGAATCTCTTTGCTAAGTAGTTTTTCTCTCACATAGTGGTAATGAACCTCTATGTGTTTGGTTCTGGCATGATAAATTGGATTTGCTGCAAGGTGAAGAGAGCTAGTGTTGTCTCCAAAGATAATGGGTGGTCTTGTGTGTAGACCTAACTCTGTATATAGAAGCTTCAACCAGATAGCTTCTTGAGTGGCATTGGCAAGCCCTCTATACTCTGCTTCAGTGGATGACAATGCCACTGTAGGTTGCTTCTTAGCTGACCAAGAAATAGGTTTATCTCCTGCAAAACAAATATATCCAGATGTGCTCCTCCTATCATCCTTGCATCCTGCCCAATCTGCATCTGAGTAAACTTTAATGTCAATATCTGATGTATAAGGAAAATACAAACCATGACTTTGTGTTCCCTTCAGATACTTCAAGATCTTCTTTGCTGCCTCTAGGTGAGGTACCCTTGGTTTGTGCATGAATTGGCTAAGCACACTTACTCCATATGCTATGTCAATTCTTGTCAAGGTAGCATAGTTCAAACTACCTACCATACTTTGGTATCCTGTAATGTCTTTGATTTCTTCTCCTTGATGAGCACTTAGCTTTTGGTTAACCTCCAATGGAGTAGTAGATACCTTAGCATCCTGCAAACCAAACTTCTTGACCATATCCTATACATACTTCTTTTGAGTGATGTAGATACCTGAATTTGTGTAGATCAATTCAAGACCTAGGAAATACTTTAATAATCCAAGATCACTAATCTTGAATTCTTTCATCATCTGTCCTTTGATGTGTCTAATCCCATTGACATCATTGCCTGTAATGATAATGTCATCAACATAAACACATAGGTAGATTACCTCTGTACTACTTCTCTTTATGAATAGAGAAGTGTCTGCTTTGCTCATCACAAATCCTTGGTCTAGGAGGTAGGTGGTCAATCTGTAATTCCATGCTCTAGGTGCCTGCTTCAAACCATACAGAGCCTTCTTCAATTTACAAACATAATGTACCTTTTCTGGATCTTCATAGCCAGGTGGTTGTGACATGTAGACTTCTTCAGATATCCATCCATTCAGGAATGCATTCTTCACATCCAATTGGTACATGTTCCAATTCTTGGATGCAGCTACACTCACCAATACTCTGATAGTTGGCATCTTGGCCACAGGAGAAAATGTCTCCTCATAATCAATGCCTTGGGTTTGTGCAAAACCTTTGGCTACCAACCTAGCTTTGTACCTGTTTATTGTTCCATCTGAATTCTTTTTTAGTTTGTAGATCCATCTGGATCCTATCACCTTCATAGAATCCTTCTGGGGTACCAAGTCCCAAGTGTCACTTTCCTTGAGAGCTTCTATCTCTTCATCCATGGCTTCTCTCCATTCTGGTTTAGTAATTGCTTCTTCATAGGTACCTTGTTCTTCATTCAACAAGTCTTTTGCAAGATATACAGAATGTTTAGTTACAAGTGATGTGTCATACCCAAATCTGATAGGCTTCTTCTTTTCTCTTTGAGATCTCCTCATTGCTTGAGTAGAAGTTTCTGGCTTATCCTCTAATTGCTTCATCTTCATCTTTCCTTTGGACTTCCAAGCCTTGAACTCTTCAAGGTTTATTGTATCATCATCTGAGCTTTAATCTTCTTGCTGAGTTGGCTCTTCCTTGGTAAGCTTTGGAAAATCTTCTTCCATGTCATAGGGTAAACTCACTTTCCTGCATTCATTCTCATACCATGAGTCATTCTCATCAAATATTACATCTCTGCTTACCTTGAACCCTTTGTTTGTGGGGTTGTAGAATCTGTATCCCTTTTGGTTCAAATCATAACCAATGAAGATACATTTTTCAGCCTTAGGGTCTAGCTTTCCCCTTACCTGTGAGGGAATATGCACATATGCTACACAACCAAAGATTTTGCAATGATCTAGAGAGGGTCTCTTACCATGCCATGCTTCATATGGTGTCATGCCATCAAGTGATTTGGATGGCAACCTATTGATGAGATAAGTGGCAGTGGATACACTCTCTGCCCATAGGTAATTTGGCAACTTTTTTTCATTAAGCATAGACCTAGCTGTTTCTACTATAAGTCTATTCCTTCTTTCTGCTACCCCATTTTGTTCAGGTGAGTACCTTGTAGTGATCTCCCTTTTGATGCCTCTTTCCTGCAAGAAATCTTCAAACACATTGGAGAAGTACTCTCCTCCACCATCTGACCTTAGCCTCTTCAAGCTTCTACCTGTTTGATTTTCAACAAGTGCAAGATACCTCTTGAAACAATTAAACACTTCATCCTTATGCTTCATAAAGTATAGAATGGTCCACCTGCTATAGTCATCAATGAAGGACACATAATACCTTGAACCAGAAATGGAAGGGTCCTTGCTGGGTCCCCAAACATCTGTGTGTACCAAGTCTAGGTAGTCTTCATGCATGAAACCTTTCCTTGAGTAGGGTAATCTGTGAGACTTACCAAATTGACATGATCCACATTTGTAAATCATGTGTTGCTTGGATACATTAGGTATCCCAAGCACACATTGATCCCTGCACATTTGCTTTAGAGTCCTTTCACCTATGTGCCCTAATCTCTTGTGCCATATCTCTAACTCTGAAAGTGTCTGATCCTTATAATTATACAAAGCAATATTTTTGGTGTCTTCTAGCTCAAATGTAAACAATCTACCTGATTTCTCCCCTTTGGCTATCCTTTTGAATCCATGTTTTGGATCCTCCACATATGCTCCATGTTGTGTGAATCTGACCTGCAAACCTTTCTCCACAATCTGACCAACACTCATTAAATTCTTAGTTATTGTTGGTACATAGAGTACCCTGCTTAATAGGTTCTGATTACCATCACATGTCTTCACATTTCCAATTTTGACAGCAGAGTGTTTAGTGTCATCACCTGTTTGTACCTGATGTTTGCCCTTGGGCTCTTCCAAATCAGAAAGTAGTGCCACATTGCCAGCTACATGGTTAGAACATCCTGAGTCAATGTAAAATAAATGATCATCATTTGTACCTATCTTGGAGGTCATATTCATGATCAATAAGGAGTCATCTTGCTCCTCTGTGTAGTTGTTGTAGTCTCTTCTATTTCTGAATCCACCTTGGTAGTTTCCATTGTGGTTGTTGTTGTAGTTGTTGTTGTATTGGTTGTTGTATCCATTGTAGCTTTGATGTTGGTTGAATCTGCCTCTCCCTTGAGAGTATCCACCTCTTGAGTAGCCTCTTCCTCTCTGATTTTTGTAGTTCTTGTAGCATTCATCTGTGGTATGATTGGACAATCCACAAATGTTGCATGGTGATGAGTTGTAGGGTCTCCCCCTACCTGACTTACCTCCTCTGCCTCTTCCTCTAGATGACCTACCTCTCCCTGCATAATTAGCTTGAGAGGTAGAGCCTTCTTCATCCTGTTTCTTCTTGCCTTTATCTTTAACCTTCTTCTCAGTATAGAGAGCAGAGGGGTTATTACCTTTTGATTGCTCTCCAGCCTTTGTAAACTTTGCTTCATGTGTAAATAGTTGGCCCATGAGTGTTGTGAGATCAGGGGTATGCATGTCCATATAGAGGTCCATTGCAGTGGTGAAACTTTCCCACTTATCATCTGCCTTGAGTCCATTTGTCACTTGCCTGACTATTTGCTCCTCTTCAATTTCCTCTCCAATGCTTGCTAGTTGGTCTGCCACATCTTTAATCTTTGTCACATACTCTGAGACTGATTGCTTGGGCTGCTTCCTAAGAGTTGTGAACTCAATCCATAATTGATTCTTCCTAGCCCTTGTGTTGGAAGAAAAATAGTTTGACAAGGTTTCCCAAGTCTCTTGGGAAGTCTTACAGTTCCTTACATGTGGTAAAAGAAAATCAGATATAGAGTTTAAGAGATAAGACCTTGCCAAAGCATCCTTTGCACACCATTGGTTGAGCCTTTCATGTTCATCCTTTGTAGGTAGTCCTCTAGTCTTGAATGAGGGCAACTCCTCATCTCCTGATATT
>CM035444.1:79956480-79963980 GCA_020310875.1 Ceratopteris richardii
TATATATTCTATCTATCTATCTATCTATCTATCTATCTATCTATCTATCTATCTATCTATCTATCTATCTATCTATCTATCTATCTATCTATCTATCTATCTATCTATCTATCTATCCTATCTATGTATCTGTCTGTCTATCTATCTATCTATCTATCTATCTATAACACTGAGTCACAACAAAGGAGAACAAAGACATGTTCTCTTTTTCTTTTTACCTAAATACCATTATATGAAGCAAAAAAGTGGGCATTTTACAATATCTAGAAAGCATCACGAGTCTTGCTTGTAAATATTGTCTTTAGAAGCTTGATCTCAGATCCCAAGTAGTCAAGATAGATATACTAAAATTCTTGCTGCCATGAAAACTAGTTGTTGAGCATGATAAGGGATTCATTACATCTATAACCTCAATAAGCACAGAAGATAGCTAATTAAGAGTTACTCGAAAGTTAGAGAACATGTGTTGTAAAAATCAGAGCATTTTAACAAGGCAATTAAGATCATCCCCTTTGTATGGTTAAGATCCCCATTGAATGCCTGGCCATATTAACGGAATATGAAATACACTTCACAAAAGCATTCCCAAGAGAAGATAATATTCAACAAAATTATACTAAGAAACATTCACACATGATCAGAGAAATGCTCAAGATAAATCAAGCTGAACACGAAGTGGAAGCAGAACTCCAAATTATATTTCCATTAAAATGATATTTTACATTTCATGTGTTTTACAAGAGTTATGTGAATCTACAATAGAAGCTGATCATAGCTTTCCTCAGGCTCAAGGGTATTGGTATCCTCTGGCACATTAGAACACCTATCTTGCCTCTCTTGCTCCAAGATTGGCTCTTCAAGGTCAGCCATGTCCCCAGGTTCATCTGCAAGTGGGGGAACAGGCTCCCTTGAAGCTGCTTGGAATCTCTCCGTATCTGCAATGTGCTTCCTTCCAACCTCTTGGTCTTCATCTGGGCATTCATTCAGCCCATTGATTCTCATTCTAATGAAGCTCACTTGAGCATCATCCTTCTCCACAGCTATGCAGTGCCTGAACATCTTTAAGGAGCAAGCCAGAGTCGTTCCTGAAACAACAGAAAACCTATTAGAGGCCTCAATCAACAATGACTAATGAAAATTGTGAAAATTGAAATTACCTGTGCCCGAAAAAAGGTCTAGGACCCAGTCATCATCATTGGAAAATAGCTGAAGCAATCTCATTATGAGTTTTTGTGGCTTCTGATAAGGGTTAACCAATGTCATGTCCCCAGCTACATGACGAAGTTTCTTGGTAACGGCTGGGAACATGAGCACATTTGAGATCCCATTCTCATTGCAATGCTCCCTGACTCTCCTTTTGCTTACTTCATCATAATAGCCCACTGTAATGCATTCAGTGGCACTCACAAACCGATGCAAAGGAGTGTGATTTACGTTTGTCTTCACCCTGCAAAAAAGAACTATGAGTCACATAGGGCATCATGAAAGCCATGGAGATAGAAAGAAGATTACTTACCAAGTGAGGCACTCGACAGCATGACATCTTGCTTTCAAAGCAGTTGAAACAGAGAAAGACTGGTCTCTGCTATGCAAAATTACTATCCTCCAGAGAGGAGACATAGTTAACTCTGCAAAATCAGTGACCATCTTCCGAATCTGAGGGTGTTTGAAGGGTTCATCATCATTAACTGATCCTAACATCCTAAATCCATAGGGTATGTCCGCTATGAGAAGGGAGAAATGTTTTCTAGGCACAACAGAACAAATATTATTTACATCACTACAGAACACATTGTAATATACAGGCCTAAGGGGGTCTAGGGGATTGGAGAAACATTTAAGATCGGGTTCATCATCAAAATCCATCTCCTTCGCTTTCAGTCTAGATTTCTCATGCCTTGCTCTTTGAATGTGAGCAAGGAATGCAGGGGGGCAGTCATCTAGTACCTCTGTAGACTTACTTTTCCTTGGTTTCTGCAGAACAAATTGGAAAAACAATTAGAAGAGCTCTTCAGTACAGCAAACAGAACATAAAGAACGGATGTATGGCATCGATTTCTTGTTGGGGTAGATGCTAGGCATCGACCTTCTACTAAAAATCGATGCTTGGCATCGACCTAGGGACCTAAGTCGATGCCTGGCATCGACTTTTGCCACGAGGTCGATGCCAGGCATCGACTTTTGTTGCAGGTCGATGCCAGGCATCGACTTATGCTGCAAGTCGATGCCAGGCATCGACTTATGCTGCAAGTCGATGCCAGGCATCGACTTATGCCCCCAAGTCGATGCCAGGCATCGACTTATGCTGGAAGTCGATGCCAGGCATCGACTTATGCCCCCAAGTCGATGCCAGGCATCGACTTATGCCCCCATGTTGATGCCATGCAATGCATCAAATTGTTTAGTATGAAATATTCTGATAAGAGAATCTACCCAATCACGAAACAGGATGAAATATTCTGATAAGGCTTTGTAGGATGATGTGGTTGGATAGTCTGCTTGGACCTCTGTCCAAGAAAAGCAACCCAGCCTCTTCATCATCACCTCCTGAATCTTCATGTACACTTTATGACTACAGACACATAAATATAAAAGAGACTAGGTTAGACAAGAAGCATGGGAGGAGGGAAAAAGGATCTGAGAATAACATACATACTTATTGAGCTCAGTGACCATCTCCTCGAGGCTCAACTCCTTCGAGATTACCCTTGACAAGGTCGATATGATCAATGTATCATCCTTGATTCCTTGAAGGGCCCTCCATGGGGTCAGCTTCATGTCCTCAGGAGCCTCCTCAAGTGAAAGGTCAACTTTCCTTCCCTTTCCCCTCAGATCAATTTGTGGGTCTGGCCTCGACTTTCGTTGCTTCTGGCCCTTGACTTCCTTATGCTCCCACATTGTGAAGATTCTATCCTGAAGATCCCAGATCTCACCTGATCTGAATGCCAGTTGAAACCATGGGTCATATTTCCTCAAAGCATCTGATTTTCTATTCTCATCCAATGCAATTCCAATCTCAATAAGGCATTGCTTTCGTAGATTGGGATGTATTCTCCCAGCTTCCTTCACAAGACAATCTTCGTATTCATGGTGGAAGAACCGAATTCTCTCTATGGAGGACATTTTCTGCCTGTAGTCATTATCGTTGTTGTGATCCCAAGCAAGAAGCTTGGCTTCCTCAGTTGTAAGACCAGCATATATCTTACACTCTGCATACCTAAAGAAAAATGTAGTAGGGTGCTCCTTCACTAACTGTCTACGAGCCTCTGCAGAGTGTGAACCTCCAATCACATAATAAGTGTACTCCTCAAACAAATTCTCATTGAAATCCTCCACACAGCTGCACTCATGCGGATCCACCATTACAAGGAATGGCACAACAGTAGCATGAGGATTAATTTTCATTTTCTTCTTAAGATTTTGGACATGCAAATTATGTGGCTCCCTGATCTCAAGGGGCCTCCTCCCTGTGACTGGATCCACTGGTGGCCTGTGGATAATATTAATAGGCAGGTGGAACAACTGCCCCTTCTTCACAATTTTTCTTCTAGCTATGTCCTCCCTCATCTTATTCTGCTCAGTGCCAAGCACACCAGATGCAAGCTCTCCACCAGGTGCAACAATAATGTCCCCAGAGCTAGAGCTTGAGTCAGAAAAGTCCTCTTCTGCAATTATCTTCTTTTTCTTTTGGGGCTTTTTCTGCACACTCTGCTTACCCCTTGCCTTTACAGGGGTCGTCTTCTTGTGCTGTGTTGGCATGATATTGCCCTGTATCCATGGCATCAGGTCCTTGATGAAATTCACTGAGTCTCTGCACATCTGAGCTAGCTCCTCTGGAACACAGCACTCTGGGCACAAGAATTCCATCTTGCATATGACATTTCTTAATCCCTTGGATGTCTCCACCAAGAAAAGCAGGTTGTCAGAATCTTCATCTTCATAATCCAATTTGTAAACAAGGCCATACTGAAAACCTTGTGTTGTCGTGATCTTTCCTCTGCCATAGGCCCCTGCGAACACAAGGAGGACTGCATTCTTCTCTTCCACGTACTGAAGGCACCATTCGAGATTTGTCATGTCCCGAAGTGGACGATCTGTCTTCATGACCTCTGTCTCCCTCGACCTTTCCTTCATACTTGGATCCTCCACAGGAATTTTAATGCTACTCTGTCCACCTGAGGATATTCCTAGTGGGTTGCTGGCCTTCTCAGAGGATAATGGTGCAATAATTTTCTTTGCCTTTGCTTGGTGACCACTGCCTTTGTCACGTTGCTGGTCAGCAGAGCCCATGGTGACTCTGAGCTTCTTAATGGGCCTTTCATCCTTGTACTCCGCATCCCTGAAAGCAATTGGAAATATCAAGCAATAAGAAATATCAGCCCATGTCCATGCAAGGCATGGATTTTCAGCTTCAGGTCGATGCCAGGCATCGATGTTTAAGTGCATGTCGATGCCAGGCATCGACTTTGTGTGCAAGTCGATGCCAGGCATCGACTTGAGGGCCCAAGTCGATGCCTGGCATCGACTTTTGGGCCAAGTCGATGCCTGGCATCGACTTTTACCCTCAAGTCGATGCCTGGCATCGACTTGAACACAAAGTCGATGCCTGGCATCGACTTGGGCACAAAAGTCGATGCCAAGCATCGATTTGGGCCCAAAAGCCGATGCCAAGCATCGATTTTGCACCCAAAAGTCGATGCCTGGCATCGACTTTTCAGTGCATGATGATGCTGGCAAGTCGATGCTTGGCATCGTTTTTTTGGACCAAGTCGATGCCTGGCATCGACTTGGGGCTGCAATTCGATGCCAGGCATCGACTTGCACCCACAAGTCGATGCCAGGCATCGACTTGCAGGAGCAAGTCGATGCCAGGCATCGACTTGGGGCTGCAAGTCGATGCCAGGCATCGACTTGGGGCTGCAAGTCGATGCCTGGCATCGACTTGCAATCCTAAGTCGATGCCTGGCATCGACTTACACCTTAAAGTCGATGCCAGGCATCGACCTGTACATGCTTTGGATCCATATTTCGACAGGCAAGAAAAATAGAGACCTAGAAATGAGAAATTTACACAGACATACAGAGGGAATCTTTTTGGAATCTTTTTTTTAGTTATGATTTTGTCTACCTCTTGGTACTTTTGCCAACATTCTTCTTCTCCATCAGGCTTGGCTTGCTGGTATGCTGACCTCTGTGCTCCATGGCTGTCTGTGCTCTGCTGCTCTCTCTTGCTCGTGGATTTTGAAAATGAGAATGATCTCCTCCTCTGGTATTTATAGGCAATTGGGTAACTTGAACCAGAAACTAACTAGATCTAACTGAATGAGTCCACTTGCTAACTAAATCTGTCAACTTATCTAACCAGGGAATAGCACCCACACAAATAGGCTGTTTCAGAGCCACTTTAATGAAATATTCATAGACCCTTACAACTATTTATATACATTTGCATAGAAATTACATTTCAATGGCAAGAGTATGGTATGTCCATGAGGATGTCTCAACTCATGTAGAGATTTGTTTCTAAGAATCTCTTTCTTGGGAGAAAATCAAGTCAAAGTTGTGTTAAATGTGGGAGACTAATGACATCTTCATAGTATTACCCTCCACACTTTAGTTCATATTCACATTTATCTTGTAACTCACTCTTGAAATGGAAAATCACTTTGAATAAACATTCTAGTACAGAACCTTGCAACTATTTATATACATTTGCATGGAAATTAAACTTCAATGGCAACAGTATGGTATGTACATGAGGATTTCTAATCTCATGTAGATGTTTTTTCTTAGATTCTGTTGCTTGGGAGAAAATTAGGTCTAAGTTGTGAGATTAATGACATCTTTATAGTGTTATCCTCCACACTTTAGTTCATATTCACATTTATCTTGTAACACATTGTTGAAATGGAAAATCAATGTATGAATATACTTTCTGTGTGCCTCTTTTACACATAATTCTTTTTCAATATACTTTCATCTACCTCTTTGATATCTAGCCAAGACCACAATAAAACCTAATCCTTGAAATCTTAACCAAATGTAAAATTTCTTCTTGTATAGTGTTCAATGGCATAGCATATTCTAGTTGGAACTCAACTTGGATATATTCCAGTTGTAAAATTTCTTCTTGTAAAATTTCATCCAAACAATTTTATTATATATTCCTATTGGAACACAACTTTGATATATTTTGATTCATTCACAATGCTTAGACTGAATGACTCATATGAAGTTAGAAAAAGATCATTTGAATCAAAAGTGAATCAAATCTTTGGTTCCCTTATTAGTGTATATTTGAGTAATTAAGTGATTTGATGTAATTTGATGTTTTATGTTATTTAATGTACTTTAATAAGCTTTTGATTTCATATCTTCTTGATGTGACATTTGATGTGATATCTTCACTTGATCTCGGATTTCTACTTATTTAAAAAGGTCATTCATCTTCAGTCTTCTCTGAACTCAGTGAAGATGAGCTCAATCTTTTCAGTGGATGCTTGGGCATCAGCTTCCTCTGCTCATATTGATTCATTGTTCTCAGTTGAGCCTTTCCAGAGAAGTGATGATCCCTATGATTTAGAACGTGCTGATGATTCCATGTTTTCTGTTGAGTCATTTAAGTTATCCAATTCACAGTGCAATGCTGCTCATACAAATGCACCTCTTGATCTCCCATCTGATCCAACCATTGATCTCCCTTCTGATTCAAGTGCATGTGGAGCAACGAAAAAGCAAAGCAAGCTCAATCTACGATTTAAAAGAAGGTCTCGTGAAGTAAGTCGAAAAAGATTTAAATTTCTTACTTCAGATAGACAGATTGCATTGGATATTGTGAAGCATTGTTGTGGTTTGAAATGCTTGTATAATTTAGGGATGAAGAAACTAAAGCACATAAGAGAAAAATTCCTCCATTTAGATAGTGAAAGGCAAGATATATACCTTGTTTCTTGCATGCAAATGATTGAGGATAACATGTCAGTAACGCGTGTTGGTTTTGAATATTTCTTTACTCAAGGGATGCCATGCTGTAGGGCTGCATTTAAAATTGCAATGGGTGTAGGAAATTTTAGAATACATAGGGTTCAACAAGGGTTTTTGAATGGGGATCTCATTTTGGATACGTTCCATGTTGGGACCAAAGGATCTGTTGGACGTCATGCAATGAATTGGATGATGAACTATTTTAGCTTGCATTGTGAAGTTATGCCTACAACTGGAAGGTTGCACTTGTCAGATAACTTTACTCGTCGAGAGGTATTTCAAATATATAGAGAAGACATGGAAAATAGAAATGAGAAGTATGTGTTGTATCGTCACTTTACTCGATTATGGAAGGAAGAGTTTAACAATGTTTCTATTCCTCGTAAAGTTAGAATGGGTGAATGTTCAGTTTGCGCCACTTTGAAAAACATGGCAAAAGGGGCTACAACACCACAGGAAAAGCATAATTTTAAAAACCTTCTTAACAACCATCGTGAGAGTCAAGCATTAGAGAGA
>CM035444.1:79978980-79991480 GCA_020310875.1 Ceratopteris richardii
ATACAGAATGTTTAGTTACAAGTGATGTGTCATACCCAAATCTGATAGGCTTCTTCTTTTCTCTTTGAGATCTCCTCATTGCTTGAGTTGAAGTTTCTGGCTTATCTTCTAATTGCTTCATCTTCATCTTTCCTTTGGACTTCCAAGCCTTGAACTCTTCAAGGTTTATTTTGTCATCATCATCTGAGCTTGAATCTTCTTGCTGAGTTGGTTCTTCCTTAGTGAGCTTTGGGAAATCTTCTTCCATGTCATAGGGTAGGCTCACTTTCCTGCATTCATTCTCATACCAAGAGTCATTCTCATCAAATATGACATCTCTGCTTACCTTGAACCCTTTGTTTGTTGGGTTGTAGAATCTGTATCCCTTTTGGTTCAAATCATAACCAATGAAGATACATTTTTCAGCTTTAGGGTCTAGCTTTCCCCTTACCTGTGAGGGAATATGTACATATGCTACACAACCAAAAATTTTGCAATGATCCAGAGAGGGTCTCTTACCATGCCAAGCTTCATATGGTGTCATGCCATCAAGTGATTTGGATGGCAACCTATTGATGAGATAAGTGGCAGTGGATACACTCTCTGCCCAAAGATAATTTGGCAATTTTTTCTCATTAAGCATAGACCTAGCTGTTTCCACAATGAGTCTATTCCTTCTTTCAGCTACCCCATTTTGTTCAGGTGAGTACCTTGTAGTAATCTCCCTTTTGATGCCTCTTTCTTGCAAGAAATCTTCAAACTCATTGGAGAAGTACTCTCCTCCACCATCTGACCTTAGCCTCTTCAAGCTTCTTCCTGTTTGATTTTCAACAAGTGCAAGATACCTCTTGAAACAATTAAACACTTCATCTTTATGCTTCATAAAGTATAAAATGGTCCACCTGCTATAGTCATCAATGAAGGACACATAATACCTTGAACCAGAAATGGAAGGGTCCTTGCTAGGTCCCCAAACATCTGTGTGTACCAAGTCTAGGTAGTCTTCATGCATGAAACCTTTCCTTGAATATGGTAATCTGTGAGACTTACCAAATTGACATGATCCACATTTGTAAATCATGTGTTGCTTGGATACATTAGGTATCCCAAGCACACATTGATCCTTGCACATTTGCTTTAGAGTTCTTTCTCCTATGTGCCCTAATCTCTTATGCCATATTTCTAACTCTGAAAGTGTCTGATCCTTGTAATTATACAAAGCAATGTTCTTGGTATCTTCTAGCTCAAATGTAAATAATCTACCTGATTTTTCCCCTTTGGCTATCCTTCTGAATCCATGTTTTGGGTCCTCCACATATGCTCCATGTTGTGTGAATCTGACCTGCAAACCTTTCTCCACAATCTGACCAACACTCATTAGATTCTTAGTGATAGTTGGTACATAGAGTACCCTGCTCAATAGATTCTGGTTACCATCACATATCTTCACATTTCCAATCTTAACAACAGAATGTTTAGTATCATCACCTGTTTGTACCTGATGTTTGCCCTTGGGCTCTTCCAAATCAGAAAGTAGTGCCACATTGCCAGCTACATGGTTAGAACATCCTGAGTCTATATAAAATAAATGATCATCATTTGTACCTATCTTGGAGGTCATATTCATGATCAATAGGGAGTCATCTTGCTCCTCTGTGTAGTTGTTGTAGTCTCTTCTATTTCTGAATCCACCTTGGTAGTTACCATTGTGGTTGTTGTTGTAGTTGTTGTTGTATTGGTTGTTGTATCCATTGTAGCCATTAGGAAAAAAAGTGAACCCTGCATGGGCCTTGTAAGGATTCCTAATTTTTAGGGATTAAGCTTAATCTTGTTCTTTGTTAAGGGGACAAAGTGCATTTAATAGAGCACTTTTTGGTAGGCTGAAGTAGGCTTTTTTTTAGGCTGAGCTAGGACCTTCTCTCTCTTCTGCACATAGAGAGAGAGAAAAACCACTTTCCACCTCATCAAATCCGTCCATCTTTATGAATAAAAAAATGAGTTTTCTGAAAAAGTCTCTTTTTCAGCTATTCTTTATTCAAAATGGCCCATACTTTTATGTATATGTCAGAACTTAATTTTTTTAGACTTACTTTTATAAAAAATACTTAAAAAACATACTTTTCAAAATCCCTCCAAAAGTTAAGTGCCACATCATCAAACTCATAACTTTGGTTGCCCCAAAACATGAATTTTTGAAAAAAAACTCATTTTCCCTCTAACATACTGAAAAAAGTCATTTTGACCTATCCACATACCAAAACACACTTTTTTTCTTGCACATAGCTACTGTACTAGCCATTCGAGCCATCTGTGTGCTTCTTCCCATTCGGTGCTGGAGTTTTAGAACATCATGGTGCTCACATGTATTATGAATATGACACCAGCACCAGCGCGTGCTCCTCACTCAAAGAGTGTACATGTTCGTGTTCCTACAGAATTTGCACCAACAACTAGAGGTAGCAATGACATAGATTCTCAAAATGCACGACGTGCAGCTGGAGAGAAGAATATTGATCTTTGGGTCCATGGTGCTTTGTATCCCTTGGATCCAATGGCTAATGTTCATCCTAGATTCCATACTATCTCCACATTTCTACAATTCCTTGGTTCCGGTGAAGATGGACTCCTAGGCTATTGCAAGCGATTGTCTAACCATTCTACATCTATAGCAAATTATTGGATGCAACAATGTCATCACAACCATTTCAAGATACACAGTTTAGAGAGTGCTATACACACTTTAGAAAGTGCTATCAAATCTTTGGATGAGCACAATAATAGACTCAAACAAGATGTGGAAGAAAAGGAGAGCACAATTACAAATTTGAAAGCCAATCTTACACAACTAAAAGAGACTCCACTTGGGATGAGATTTAGGAAACGACCATTATCATCCTTTCAAGCTCTTTCAACTGGTGGTGGAGCACGGAAGCGACGTGTTTACGCACTTAGGTATGTATTTCCTTTGTTTAGTTATGTTAAAAGACTTTTAGATTGAGATTCTTATTGTGCAGGTCATTTGTTGAAGATGCGAGTGCTTCCTCAACAATGGAGGATCAATTGAAGTTTCTGAATTCTTGTCTTAGCAACAAACATGTGCTTATGATCTTGGAGTCACCAATAGGAAATCACATCAAAACCCAAGTGATTAAAGATTTTGCAGGCAACTTAGAAGATATTATTAGTCCTAGTGAGGTACAGATGGTATGTGATGAAGCAGGTGTTAGTACTAGAGCGTACACTGCATTGTACAATCTTTTGAAGCAGGCTCTACAAAACAAAGGTATTTTCCAGAGCATTTTTCCATGCCCTTACAAGGTATCTGTGAGGAAGAAGATAACCAATGAGGATGTAGCCAATACTCTTGGCAATTACCTGCATATAGAAGATGTTATGCCTGCATCCATTTATCATTCATCTACATCAAAGAAAGAGTTGAAAAACACATCTAGACAGGGATTCATCTACACAAAGTACAACAACATATTTGTCAATTTGGAGAGGCTCCAAAAGGAAATGGTTAAATTTTACAAATCCACACTTCAAGGTATATCCATTGTTTTGATAATGACATTCATAGTATTTTTAATAATATAATGTTTGTTATTTGATGTAGATTGTGGTTCCAAACTCAAGTTTGTATTGAAGCTAGACGAATGTCAAATCATAAAGGGACGCCGTATGGAGAGACTTAGTGTGACACTCATGAACGAAGCTATGGCCCATGCTATTATTGATGATAGTGAAGAATCTACCCATCACTTTACATATAGTGTCCAATCAGAGAAAGATATATGGTGGTTAGGTGCTATTGAAGTACCTAAAGAATCCAATGATGTTCTTACATGGATTTTCAATAGGATCCCATGGATCACAGAGGTGATAACTTCTCAAATTCATGGTGCCAAAATCAATGTAGAAAGCCTTGATGATTTTGAAGTAGAGTGGCACTTAGGTGGAGACTTAAAGACTATCAAATGCATGTTAGGGTGCAAACAAGGTGCATCTACTCTCTATCCTTGTCCATATTGTACACGAGGTTATAAACGAACAAAGAGAAAACAAAACAACATAGATGATTTAGTTGATGACACAGATGCAACTCCATCTGCTGAATGGGATACACCTTTAATGAGGTGTCACATGTTAGGTACACCTAATCGTGACATGTCAGATAAGGATTGGAATCCCATTATTCCATTCCCTTTAGTCAATGTCCACTTTTGCACCTTGCATGCCTTCATGAGAATTTTTGATAGACTATTGAAGCTCCATATAGAATACACATTTGCCATGAAGCCAGTTGATAAATCTATTCAAGCTATAAAGAAATTGGAGGAACTTCTTAATTCAATTGGTTGTCATGGTGGAAATGTAACCCTAGTTGTTAAGAAAGTTGGAGAATCTCAAGATAGCTTGCAACAAGTGTCAATGACAGGGAATAAAGCAAGACATTTTTTTAGAAGAGGTACTAGCACTCAAAATAATGAACGTTATGAGCTGTGGAAAGACCTATGCATGATCACAACAGACAATGACTCTCAAGTTGATCTTTGTAATAAGAGAAAGAAAGTTTGGTCGAGCTTTGATAAGGTTGTAGGCTTAATGGGTCTGACTAGGTCTAGTGCTATTCAACGTCAAATGTTTCAAGAAACATTAGTGGAGTTCACCAAGTGTTTCATTCAATGTTGGGGAGAGAGCAATATAACACACTACATTGTAAGTGTAATCTTCTTCTACAAGTGTTCATTGCACTTACCTTTTTCCAATGTACTTAACAATTTTTAGCATATTTTGTTTGCACATGGAGCTTTTTTCATGCATCGATATGGGTCATTAGAGATTTTCAGTACCCAAGGAATGGAAAAGTCACACTACAAAGCGAGGGGTGTCTACTTCAAAAACACCCGACATGGTGGTGGCCCAATGCAATCAAACTACATGGAGGAGATGTTTAATTGGTTTTACCGCACTACATTCTCGAGAAAGTTTTTTGTGGAACGACTTAGGGATTCAAAATTGGCAAAACTTGCAAGAAAGATGCAACACAACATTGCCAGTGAGAAATGGAAGTCATCGTTAGGTCCTCTTCATCATGCTCAGTGGCGTGCAAGGAGACAACGAGAAGGCTCAGCTTGGAAGTAAAGTGAATTCGCTATTTCCCATTATGTGGTAATACATATGATTATTGTAATCTTGATTTCAATGTGTTATTATTTAATATATAATATTCTGTATGGTTTTAAACAGGTTTTGTCCGTTCTAGTGTGAACAAACAGTTTTTTTAAAAACTCTATAAATAGAGAGAACTCACTTCATTTCACACTTTTTGCAACTCAAGAGAATGGCACGCACCAAGCAAACTGCAAGGAAAGATCGCGTCTTCTTTCCTAGCCCTCATCTAGGGACACAATGCCCACCATGGTTGCAACCCCCCCAAAGGCCTCGAAGTGGTTCCCAGAGCACATCTGTGCCTGTGTCACACGATGGCACACCACCTGGGAGCAATTCAGTGCGAGAAAATGAAGTGTCCAATATACAAGATTATTACACTCCAGGACGATCAGAGGCCATTTCAGATGATGAGCCACCAACAAGGACACCCATCAAATCAAGACCCAAACAGAAGTTGATCAGAAGGAGTGTACCAGAGAGCGACGAAGAGTCATCCCAAAATGAGGAAAGCAACAATCAACCACCATGGAATGATATGCGAATACCAACGAGCCATAGGGTGACACATGGAGGTAAGACACTTCCACAAGGACAAGGGCAAATACCAACAGAGGAGGAAAGAGAGCAAAGTCAACAACCACATCAACAACAAAATGTGCAAGATGAAGCTGGGCCCTCACATCGTGTACATCGGAGAAAAAAAAACTATCAACCTCGACGTCGACCTCAACGCCAGCCAAACATACCTCCCAACCCAAGAGCTCCACAAAGACGAAGGAAGCACTGCAGGGCTTTTGCAGAGATACAACACTACCAAAAGTCCGTTGAACTACTTATACCACGAAGAGCTTTTGCAAGGGTAGTGAAGGAGGAACTACAAAGCTACCAAGCAGGTCTAAGAATACAAGGGATAGCACTTGAAGCACTTCAAGAGGCAACTGAGGCCTACCTCATCTCCATGCTTGAGGACTCTAACCTCTGTGCTATCCATGCCAAGAGAGTAACCATACAACCGAAGGACATTCAGCTAGCAAGAAGAATTAGAGGAAATAACCCATGATGTGTATATTATACCCTATGTTAGGCTACTTTGCGATGTAATACAATGGATAATAGAAAATTTTGTTTTGACTTATATTCTTTGTCTCTTTTTTTTCTCTCTCACTCTCTCTCTCTCTCTCTCTCTCTCTCTCTCTCTCTCTCTCTTTCAGTCAGTTATATATGGATTCAGTTAAACATGCATGCACTTGCCTATTGTTTTATGACTAGATATGTTCCTTTTCTACAAACTGGTGTGCAACATGTCCTTTTCATACCAAAAAACCCCTAGCCACAGAAACGAGGGATTCAGCCCTGCAAAATTTTTGCAGGGCTGAATCCCGCGTTTCTGTGGCTGGGGTTTTTTTTGCAATATTTGGTCTTTGGTAAGCATAAGACATATGGTAGAGATGCAATGGTCTAGGTATTAAGAGGTTATACCCTATAGGAATTGAGATCTTTAGCTACTAAAGGCTGAGTTTATACCCTACTGAAAACTTCTGGTCCTGATAATACCAAAACCAATTGAAAATCTGAAATTACATAGTTTCCTATGTATTGTAGCACCTAAAAACACTAGATAAGGCCAAAAAAGCCCCAGCCACAGAAACGCGGGAAACAGCCCTGCAAAAATTTTTGCAGGGCTGTTTCCCGCGTTTCTGTGGCTGTGGCTTTTTTGGCCTTTTTTAAGCATATAATCATGCAGAGGACCAAAGCACAATACAAAGACCCGCAATTAGATACAATTTGTGGAGAGAAGATAAGTTCAATTTTTTAGCACATTCATATATAGAACTAGACAAATGATGAAAAAAAAAGTTTGTATTATCAAGACATTACATCATTTCTCAGCTGCCTTCAATTTCTCCACAACTTTCTTTCTCCTTTGGAGAGATTGAGGCAGCTGGTAAGTCAATACAGATCTTGATATTACATGGGGGTCTTGCATTCCAAGACTCATGGCGATACCTATTTGCCCTAATACTTTTCCTCTAAAATTAAGTCCTAAAGTAGTTACAACTAAGGATTTCCTAACCAAAATGACACAATTAGTGCCTTGGGTAATTGTACATAAACACAAAATCTTGCTAAGGGCCTTCAAGCACCAAGTGATGAAGTGCCCATCGGGACTGTAGTCTTTGTGTATGATAACAAAATCATCCTTTGGCAACTTTCCGATGTAGTTTGCCAAGGATGCACCACTCCCACGAGAAGCTCGATCCCCACCAGACCTTGCTGCGAACTTGTCGAGCTCAATTGCTTCCTGTTAAGAACAAATGAGAATTCAAGCTCTTACAATGTTAACTTAAAATTATCAATTTATTTAATTCAATTACCACTTACATCATGAAGCTTGTCTTCTTCCTCCCCTCTTCTAGGGGCATCAAGATCAATGCTAGAGTGGGCCATGCCACTCTGCTCTGCTACATGGGATGTAGGAATTTTTTGCTTTAGTATCCTCTCCTGTGCTGCACTGAACTCCTCCTCTGTAGTAGAATTGTTGTCATCATTTAAAATATCAGCACACACCATTGATATGGTGTCTGCCACAGAATCCCCAAGTGGGATGGACTTCTTTTCAAGTATGTCAGATGTGTTGTCAAGTGGAACATCTGACATTGTGGAGAAAATACTCAAGCATTCATCTAGACGTAGACCGAATGCCTTCTCAATGTCATGGAGTAAAATAAATTCCTCTCCATCCACAACGATGCAGGAGAGATATTCAAGTTCCACCTCTGGTAATGTGGGCTCAGAGGGGTTGAGATTTGAAGGGGGGGCCTCCTCCATGCTTGATTGCACATGTAGTTTATCCTCAACACCACCAGGGAATTCTTGGTGGATTGTAATGCTTTCTTTGGAAAAATTTATGGCCTTTGGTTGAGGCTCATTCTTCTCCTTAACAAAACCCCCAGTGGCAAGGTTGGGGAGCTCAACAGGTGTAGGTTCCGGCTCCTCATTAATAATAAAATATGTTGTTGCAGTGTAGGATAGGTACTTTGTACCCATCCTCTTCTTTTTGTTAAGTTTTTTTACTAATGGCACAGAGTCATCTAGTAAGTGCCCAGCAGTTTCCGCAATTGCCATGAAGCGCTTAAGGCGCTTCATGAAGGCTTCATCGCCTCTATGTATGTAGAGTAGAAGGTCACATGGAACCCATTTACCCTCATAAGGCGGTATTTCTATAGAAAAACGCAAGATGTAGTACTCAAGGAACTCTATGATTTCCTTGAGCACATCAGAGTTTAGTTGAATTGTTTTGTCTAGATCAGGGACCCTAGACAGTAGGTCATACAAGTGGTTCTGACCTTTGAACTCAGTTGATTCCAAGAACTCATTGAAGAGTTCACGTGGACGTTTGAGTTGCAGGGTACTGGAGGATGCGGCAGCCATTGCGCGTGATGCTAGCTTGTGTGCGTACTCTGCTAGTGATTGTAGCTCTTCTTGGTTGCAAAAGTGAGAAATGAGAGAATAAGTGTTGCTTTTATAGTAGTTTCAAAATTTTAAAGTGAGTGGGACCCATTTTAAAACTAAAACTGATACCTTCAAATAAAACAATCATGCACAGAACTCTCAGAAAAAAAACTTTTGCTCATAAAAAGATTGAACAGAATCATTAACCAGAATAAGATACACGACAACACAATAGAAAAAAAAAATTCTCAGAACTTTAAAATTATAATAAATTGCCATTGGAAAAACCAAAGATTTGGCAAATTGTACATCATATTGAGATCAAAAAATTTTACATGCTACATGTCTTGCATGTTAAATACATTGTTGCAGATGTAGGATTATAAATGGAACATAGGTGTGTGTACACTGTAGCACTCAAATAGTCCTTGAGCTATGACAATGAAAGTTGAGTTCCATCCACACTCCATTCAAGGAGGACTTTAATTTTATCCTCCAACCTCTTACCAATCTGCAGACAAATAGAAAACTTTAAATGAACATATTTGAACAAAAGAAGAAATACCATATGCTACTTACCTTATGCCCTTGTATTCTGAACTTTGATTGATCCAGATCCTCAAATCCCATGATTACTAGATGTTCTCTCACGTTGGCAAGAGTCCAATGATGATTTACTGAAATAACTTCCATTTCATTGTTGGGTAGATTTATCTTAATTTCAAATGAAATTAAAACACCCTCAGAACTTTGTAATGGTATCCATTCACCAAGTTTACACATCCAACGATCATAATAGAATCTAATGTACAATGAAGTACGATGTTTCAAGTATCGAAATCCTATGCCTGTTGCACCAATTTTGCAAATGTATCTATCCCCTTTGGTGCATCCTTCTACAAGTCCCCATTTTTCACCTAGCAAACACTCTACCTGCTCATACGTGATATCTTTTAACATGAACATTGTTGACGTCTCTAGAATTGTGAATATCTGAAATAAATGTACAAAACAATGAACAAGAACACACCAGTGTAATCCTATAGATCTTGAAACTCTTGTAAATTTCAAAGAGTTGTGTATGTCCATCACCATCTTATGCTTCAAAGATGTTAATGTCCATACATCAGGTTGCGGCCACTCAAGCTTTAAGAGAGAATCTACCTTAATCATCTCTAACTTGCCAAAATCATTTGATGAAGAGGGTACAACATATGTATGTGTGTAAAAGAAAACTCTCTCACATAATAGCTGAGCAGGACGGGCTTGTGGAAAGACTATCGACCCAACATCTGCATGCAATGCTTGGAAAGTACCTGTAAGACTATGAAGTGGTTGTTCTTCCACCAAGGTAGAAGGAAACATGTCTACAACAAAAAAATACACAACTTAGCTAGGTATATTCTGAAATTTGGACAAAAGTCAATGAGTAATACTTACAGTTGATAGGATATCTCATTTTGTTTGAGTTTTCCAATTTCATGGTTGACATTGTGAACACATGTTGTACAATGGCAACAATTTCACCATTTTTGAGCTTTTTGAAGCCTAGTAACTTCCCTTTCCAATGAAGATCCAAGTTTCCACGATCTCTCACACGGTGAGGACCAACACCAGAGGGTTGCATGTACACCCATGCACCTTTGTAGAACTCCTGTCCTAACCAAAATCCTTCTGGAGCCTTGATATTGTGACATTTTATCGCGATAACCTCATCTTTTGAACGTCTATGAGATTTAGGTTTCTCCATTGGAGATCAGGCTATGGAAATGACAGTAGGAATTCAAAGAAGATGATGCATAGAGAAAGAAATGGAGATGCAGGAGCTGCAATGGTGTGCTAGGGAGAGAAAGTAGTGGAAAGAGATGACTTTTTGGGACCTGGGTATGAAAATGGGAGGTTTTGGAGGGAGAAAGTTGCATTTTGAGTTATTTTTGAAAAAGTCACTTTTTTCACTTCAGTTCATGCACGGATTTTGATTTAGAACCCAAAAATAGCACTTTTGATCCTAAAAAGTGGTTGGGGGACCATTAAATGGTGTTATGATGAGTTTTATAACTTTTTGAAAATTTTGAATTTTTGGGCCCAGGTAAGTTACGAGATTCCTTTCTCTCTCTAGAGGCAAAACCTGAACATAGGGGAATCCTGTCCCCTCATCCCCCTTCAGCCTAGTGATTTATAGGCTATAGATTGTGTCCACCACCCTCCTCTCATTGGTCCATCACTAATCACTCCTTAATCCAAAAGGCCCATGCAGGGTTCATTTTTTTCCCTAATGCTTTGGTGTTGATTAAATCTGCCTCTCCCTTGAGAGTATCTTGTAGCCTCTTGAGTAGCCTCTTCCTCTCTAATTTTTGTAGTTCTTGTAGCATTCATCTGTGGTATGATTGGACAATCCACAAATGTTGCATGGTGATGAGTTGTAGGGTCTCCCCCTACCTGACTTACCTCCTCTGCCTCTTCCTCTAGATGACCTACCTCTCCCTGCATAATTAGCTTGAGAGGTAGAGCCTTCTTCATCCTGTTTCTTCCCTTTACCTTTATCCTTAACTTTCTTATCAGTATAGAGAGCAGAGGGGTTGTTACCTTTTGATTGATCTCCATCCTTTGTAAACTTTGCTTCATGTGTAAAAAGTTGACCCATGAGTGTTGTGAGGTCAGGGGTATGCATGTCCATATAGAGGTCCATTGCAGTGGTGAAACTCTCCCACTTATTATCTGCCTTGAGTCCATTTGTTACTTGCCTGACTATTTGTTCCTCTTCAATTTCCTCTCCAATGCTTGCCAGTTGGTCTGCCACATCTTTGATCTTTGTCACATACTCTGAGACTGATTGCTTGGGCTGCTTCCTAAGGGTTGTGAACTCAATCCATAATTGATTCTTCCTAGCCCTTGTGTTGGAAGAAAAATAATTTGACAAGGTTTCCCAAGTCTCTTGGGAAGTCTTACAGTTCCTTACATGTGGTAAAAGAAAGTCAGATATAGAGTTTAAGAGATAAGACCTTGCCAAAGCATCCTTTGCACACCATTGGTTGAGCCTCTCATGTTCATCCTTTGTAGGTAGTCCTCTAGTCTTGAATGAGGGCAACTCCTCATCTCCTGATATGTATCCAAATAGACTTCTCCCTTGTAGATAGGTCTTCATTCTCAATGACCAAGCTTGATAATTGTTTCTGTCCAATTTGTCAATGAAGGAAGGGAAACCATCACCCATGATTACCTTATTTGCTCTAATACCACTGTTGGGAGTGATGGTTGGATGCACTGAAGAAATGAGTTGATGCTGCAAAACCTGCTTCACACCTGCCCTCTTTTGATTCCAGATATACTTAGTACACTTGCTTAGCTTCCAAATGACACAAAGAAACCATATATGTACTTTGGAAATGGTTTGGGTAATGATCAAACCAAAACAGATAACTTGGCACTTCAAAATCAAGAAAAACTTTCTATTTCTGTAGTGACACCTGCTCAGACTTTCACTCAGTGTGACCAGCACACTTAAAATTGAAACAATTCCTTTTGGGAGTATTAAAGTACCTTAGTAAGCTATCAATCACAAGTGGAATCACTCCAATTGATAAACTATGCACTGAGAAATAAGTTTAGCAAAATTCTAATTACCCTCGACTTTTTAGGAACTCTACAGACACAGAGCAGTGTGCCCTTCGAAGCGGATTACTCCCAAATGGCTGAATGAAAACTTCTGAGATTTTGTATACTTGTAGAAGACCTTGAGCTGGTTCCAATGAGCTATAGAACTCTTGATTTGGTTCAGTAGATCTTGAGTTATGCTCTGTTGAAGTTGACAGACTTGGAGAAGATAACACAGAGAACCAGAAATGATGAATGTGTATATATCTATTGATTGATAAGATTGTACAAGCTCAATA
>CM035444.1:80003980-80251480 GCA_020310875.1 Ceratopteris richardii
ATGCTCATAGTCATGTACACAACATACACATGCTACCATAGGAATCAAGGTACTCGAGAGTTGGGAGCCATCTTGAGGGATTCCAACATATTGCATGTATACATGCATACATAGATACATACATATGTGAGAAAATGAATTCTAGAAGAAGTACTAAAATCATCCATCATTATCAAATTTGCAAGTAGATCATGCCATGGATTTTCATTAGTTCCATCATTGTGATAAATCATTAGCATAGTCATATCTTCACTGTCTTTGTTGATTTATGCCATCTCTTCGATAGTTAAAGTTTTATTCTTACAAATGAACTCTTACGTGGATGGATACGCATTTATTTCTGGTAGTTCTTCCTATTCCTTGTCTATGGATCCATTGCATAGATCATTGTCATTGTTGTATAATATTATCATGATCAAATAGAATGATTCTTTCTCTCTATGATGCCGATATAGCAACATTCAATGGTGAACTATGTTAAAAGTGCTTCGGTCAAGCCCTTTTAATCTCGTTTCTGGGTTCTTGGGATGGACAGGGGTCTAATAGTACAGAGGTCCTTTTTTAATTTTTCCCAATTCAACATTCAATAACAACTAACTACTTCCAATTCAATACTGATCACTGCACAATGCGTCCAGTATGCGTATCAAACACTTACAGATTCATGCAGAACTGTACAATTAATCATAATGTTACGGTAATTAATGATCAATTATTGAAACTTAATACTCAACACAATACTCAGAATTCTCGAAGTCTGCATCACGACATCTTCAACGCAATTACCCAGACAGACAGTCTGGCGATGCCTCTTCTCCCCCGCTGAAGAACACCATGCTTGCCTTTTCAATATTGAATAGAAGGTTACATCTTTTCGCCTCGCCTTTTCAATGCATGCGAATATAGAAAAATAAGATTACAAAGAGATCCAATCCGGTGGCTGACACTGGCACGCACGGTGGACTCGAACCCAAAAATTAAAATTAGAGTTTAAGGCTCCTCAATAATGCCCTATATATACAGAGTTCGGGCTAGTTTAAAGGTTCAAGTAATTTTTTGTTTTAAAGAATCTAACATTTCTTTCATAATATCTGGTTCGATAAGTTGAGCCTCCGTTCCAACAGAACTGGCGGCGATTACTTGAGTCATTAGCGACTCTGTTTGTGTCTACAAAAATGCTTCCTGTAGGTAAAAGTCATTAGCTATGGCTGCATCTCTTCTCAACTTCATCTCGGCTATCTCTGCATCTATTTTGGAAAGCCTATCAGCCTGAAATCCCAACTGCTTCTCGCGTCGTTCTAGCTCCTCAGCTTGATACTGCATTGACTTATAGTAAGCTTCTCTCTCCTTCTGCACACCTTCAAGTTCTTTCTTCAACTGGATATACTTGGGGATCTCCTCCGTGAACTCTTAATCTCTCTGCAACAATCGTTGAGTAACATTGTGTAAGTCAGCTTCTGCTTTAAGCACATTGGCCGCAAGGGACTGGGAAGCTTCTTCTAACACGCTGAGGGCATCCCTTGTACTATGAAGCTCATTTCCTAAGGCAGTCATGGCATCTGCCTTGTCTGTACGTTCTTGCTTCAAACTGGCGATTTCTCTGTCCCGTTGAGCCAGCATAGTGTTCTTTTCTGCTAATTGTTCTTGAAGTTATTGGAGCTGAACCTGCAATGCGTGATTCTCGACTTTAACCGAAATTGTTTCTTCCTTGAGTGGAGCAATGTCTGCTTTGAGCAAATCAACTTTACTCTGCAACTCTTGCTGAATGTTCTAAGTTGCTATCTTCAACTGCAGGGGCAATTGCTTGGAAAATTGGATCAGCATCTGGCCCATCGATGCAAGTTCCATGAACATGACTGCTGGGGGAGGAAGAGAAGGAGGAGGTTGTGATGATGAGGCAGATAACAGATGAGGGGAGGATGGTGGAGAGTAATCGGGAGAGGATAAGGGATGAGGTGATGTTGCACGGATAGCAGTTGAAGGATCACGGGAGAAAATTTCAGCAGCATCTGAAAGGGAAGTTGGAGGAGGGAGAGGAAGACGGGCCGTCGGCACCAAAACTATTCCGGTCTCAATCTGAATTGCTTTCTCGACAGCTTTGGTAACTATCTCAGTATGTCCAGTCAGTTGCTTGCCTCCATCTGCTTAGACAGTGACTGCATCTGCTTGGGCCATGTCTGTTTCTACTTGGACCGTGACTGCATCTACTTGGACCATGCATGTTTCTACTTGGACCGTGACTGCATCTGCTTGGGCGTCAGCGGTCGAAGGAGATTGACAGTAAGTACCCCCAAGCGCATCCACTATCTCCTTCACCACCGCAGCATCCTGTTGATGAGATTCTTCCCGCGAGGAGACTTCCGCTACATCTTCCATGATGACATCTTGATCCGGCTGCTTGAGAGAAGAAGACGGGACGGAGGACTCTACCTGTAGGGAGGTGGCGGTGTCATGGAAGACTTCAACTTCGTGGCCCGCCATGGAGTCCTGTACCTGGCTTTTGGATGGACTAACGCGTCTACGTTTGCGGTGAAAAAAATGAAGCAGGTCTTCATCATCGTTGTCTTCGATCATCCTTGTAGATTCTTCATGCAACAGAATAGTATTGGGCGGGGGTTGCGCGGCTTGGACCACCGGAAGGAGAAGGGTAAGGATGATCTATCTATCATGGTTAAAGTAACTAGGACACGGGGGTTGACGCACGTGATTGACCAACACTTCTCTAAAGCAGCTGGTGTAGTGGTGATGGCAGAAATAATTTGCACATGGAAGGGGTGACACTCCATTGAATGCCAAGGCAATTCAGCGAAGGCCAACAATCCCCGAACACGCAAGTGCTCACTGACATTTGGAGTGAGACCCGCACGGAAGTTTGCTATGTGAGCTAGAGCTTCCATGGCGTGCGCAGAGAGCAACAAAGACACAGAACACTCACAAGGCTTCAAGCACACAAAAACACAATAGTGATTATCAGTGAAAGAAATAAGATTAAGTAAAAGCATGGGAAAAATTAGGCGGCAAGAGCCCTAATCATAATGCAGTATCGGAAATATATCCGTCATAATAGTGCATGCAGGCATGAACCAAAGAAGTGACATAGAGGCAACGATTAATCATAATTAGGTCAGCAAAATGAAAGGATTACGATCAATTGGTCAACGGAAACAAGAGGTAGAGAAGAAAAACAAGTGACAAGCAAAAAAGAATAAAAATACCGAGGACACCTCATGAATTGGTAGACGGCGAGTGATAGGGGTGAAGCTTCGAACCATTAATCACTTTAGGGAGAAGCTGACTAGCTAAGGTAGATAACCGAAAAGTGGCAGGTCCCACTTGTGCCGCAATCTGGTATGGACCAAACCACCGTAGCTTAAACTTTCCAGCATATCTATTGGCTTTAACATTATAGAATAAAACGAGTTGGTCAATCTTAAATACAGGGGTTTTTAAAAAGCGATCATGAGTACGGGCTTGTCGTAGCTAAACTTCTTGAAGAATCATGAAGCTTTCCAAGCATTGTGCATCTAATGATCAGAGAACATCCAACCGAAATGAAAAAGATTCTTCCAATAGCAATTTCTGGGACAAGGCTATACGTAGACTCGGCACTACCACTTCCATTGGCGCAATAGCTTCCAATCCATAAGCAAGTTTAAACGGGGTCGTTCCGGTAGCCACTTTATACGTGGTCTGATAAGCCCACAAAACAGTAGGTAAGAGCTGGTCCCAGCGTTCCGAACACCCCAAGATCAATTTCCGGAGAATATTCAATAGAGTCTTATTAGTGCTCTCAGCAAGACCATTCGCGCATGGATAATAAGGTGAGCTGAATTTGTGCACAATCTGGAAAGTCTGAGTCAGTACTTGCTTTAAGGTATTTGCAAAATGTGTTCCTTGGTCCGTCACTATCTCCAGAGGTAATCCATATCGAGGGAAGACATCCTTCATCAAACATTTGGCCACCAAAATAGCTGTGGCAAAACGTAGTGCCCATGCTTCCGCCCACCGAGTGGCATAGTCTGTACATGTCAGAATATATCCGTTGTTGGTGAGAGTAGTAGGGGGTGTAATTGGGCCAATAAAATCTAAACCCCATTTCTGAAAAGGTTCAAGAGGTAGGACACGTTGGAGAGGAAAGAAATGTATCTGCAAGGGCTGTCCCGTCCGTTGACAGACATCACACTACTGCACAAATTTAACAACATCTCTATATATTGTAGGCCACCATAGCCCACTTTGTAAAATTTTGCGATGAGTGAGATCAGCTGCGAAGTGTCCTCCAGTGCATGATAAGTGAGCCATGGCAATAGCTGATGCCCATTCATGTGGAGGGATACATCTAAGCAGGACACCAGTATGATCTATGTAATACAATTGACCCACAATCAACCGGAATCGATGACTATCGACTGCAATTTTTCGACGTAGAGTAGCAAGAGTAGTAGGAGGGAGACAACCATCAGTAAGAAAAGTCATTAATGTATCATAGTATGCTGGAGCAACAAGAAGTTTTGCAGATTCTTCAGGGGTTGTATCACTGACGTAAATAGCCGGCGACGTATCATCGACACCTATCGGAGTCTCATCGGAATCCAAACGAGATAAAAAGTCCACCAAGACATGTGCCTTACCTGGTCGGTGAATGAATTCATAATCAAACTCCTGTAAGAGTAAAACCCATCTTGCAAGTCTACCACCTAAGTGTTGTTGGCGAACCAAATACACCAGTGCGGCATGATCCACATGGAAAGTGAACCTCCATCCCAGCAAGTAATGCTGGAACTTTTTAACAGAGTATACCAGACCAAGACACTCTCGTTCAATCACGGAGTAATTTCTCTCTGTAGGAGATAATCTGCGGCTAGCATAATACACAGATCAAAACCATTTGTCGGTTTGTTGCATCAGCACACTACCAATCGTGATGTCTGACACATCCACAAATACATGGAATGGTCGTTCCCAATCAGGGGGTTGTAGGATCGGAGCCTGCATTAATAGGACCTTCAACCGATCAAATGCATTTTGACACTCATTATTCCATTCGTACTTACACGGGGTACTGGTCATCAGCAGGTTGAGTGGCATCGCGAGATGAGCCAGCCACCATAAATCTCTGCCATGCCACCTGATCTGGCCAAGAAACCGCATAATTTCTTTGGGTGTCTTTGGGACCGGTGCCTCCAACACTACTGCTACTTTATCAGGGTCTACCTGTATTCCCTGTTTGAAGATGATATGACCGAGCAGCTTCCCACAGGAGACCACAAAGATCGATTTGGTAGGATTCAAACATAATCGATACTCCCAGCACTTTTCAAAACAACACCGTAAATGATACAAGTGCACCAAAGTATCGCGCATAAACATTGTCAAGTAAGGTGAGAACACTTCCTCCATACATCTTTGGAATGTCCTCAGGGTGTTCCGCAAACCGAACCACATTACGGTGCATGCATATACGCCCCAATTGGTGATGAATGCTGTCTTTGGTATATCCTGTTCCCCCATCCGGACTTGATTGTATCCACTGTAGCCATCCAGGAAAGAATACATTTCATGACCAGCTACCTTATCAAGCATCATATCTAGAAAGGGAAGAGGGAATGGGTCCGGTATGGTGGCTGCGTTAAGCTTCCAGTAGTCGACACAGATACGTAACTGTTTATTTTTCTTACTCACGATCACTATTGGTGAGATCCACTCGGCATGCTCAATTGGAACAATAAATCCCACCTTCAACAATCGATCAAGTTCGGCCTTAATCTGTGCCGCATAGTTAGGATTCATCCAATACTAGGTTGTTTGATGGGTCTCGCATCCGGTTTTAGCACCACTCTATGCTGATAAATTCGTGGATCAAGACCTTTCATGTCTCTATAATCCCAAGCGAAGACATCTGAGAACTCATGCACGAGTTGCACCAAATCGTCTTGGAATTTTTCTGCTAATCCTGCCTTAATTTTTACTGGTCTCGGGTTGACCGTATCACCCAAATTGTACATTACCAGCTCATCCTCCGATACATAGAACTATCGAGGCTTTGCTAAATCATCAGCTGGCTGCAACAGTTGTTGTAATGTCGATTCATCCATAGTTATATCGGCATTTGCTTCTGCTTTGGTGGTCAGTGGTACGACCGTACAAGCTGTCGGGCTCCAATTATCTATTACCGACTGTAAATCTATAGTTCCTAATGCAATGAGGTCCTTATTTGTCTTGAGAAAAGCCTCCTCCTCATCATCTTGGTGTAAGACAACAATTCCAACAGCAGGTCATCCCCGGATCTTCATGCACTCCGGCCACTGCGACCATACAACTCAAGATGGATCCTACGGTGGATCATACAGTACCTTTGATCACCATTTGGTATAAAAACCAAAAGATCACGCAAGTTTTAATTGATGGCGCGTCTGGAGTGAACATTGCAATAGCGGCACTCTGTAAGAAATTGGGTTGGACCCAAATTGAACCAATGCAGTTCTTTGTTCGAATGGCGGACCAATCTAGAGTCCATCCGGTTGGACTAGTGCGTAATATTCCTATAACCTTGCAGGGAACTACATTTAAAATGACTTTTGTAGTCCTGGAGTTACCCAAATCTAGCTTCGACTACAACTTACTCGACCATGGCTAAAGCAAGCCAAGGTCGTGCAGGATTGGTCAGATCAAGAGTTAATTTTTAAGAAATAATCGAAAATACATCGTTACATTGGATGCTATGCAACCTTGTGATCTACACGCACACCCATATGTAGCAGAGCCAGTCCATATGTTGGATGGGTTATCTAATGATGAGGAGGAGGCTTTTCTCAAGACAAATAAGGACCTCATTGCATTAGGAACTGTAGATTTACAGTCGGTAGTAGATAATTGGAGCCCGACAGCTTGTACGATCGTACCACTGACCGGAGAAGCAGAAGAAGATGCCGATATAACTATGGATAAATCGACATTACAACAACTGTTGTAGCCAGCTGATGATTTAGCAAAGCCTCGACAGTTCTATGTACTGGAGGATCAGCTGGTAACATACAATTTGGGTGATACGATCAACCTGAGACCAGTAAAAATTAAGGCAAGATTAGCAGACAAATTCCAAGACGATTTTGTGCAACTCCTCTGTGAGTTCTCAGATGTCTTTGCTTGGGATTACAGAGACATGAAAGGTCTTGATCCACGAATTTATCAGCATAGAGTGGTGCTGAAATCGGATGCGAGACTCATCAAACAACCTAGTTACCGGATGAATCCTAACTATGCGGCACAGGTTAAGGCCGAACTTGATCGATTGTTGAAGGTGGGATTTATTGTTCCAATTGAGCATGCCAAGTGGATCTCGCCAATAGTGACCGTGCCTAAGAAAAATAAATAGTTACGTATCTGTGTCGACTACCAAAAGCTTAACACAGCCACCATACTGGACCCGTTCCCTCTTTCCTTTCTAGATACCATGCTTGATAAGGTAGCTGGTCATGAAATGTATTCTTTCCTGGATGGCTACAGTGGATACAATCAAGTGCGGATGGCGGAACAGGATATACCAAAGATAGCATTCATCACCAATTGGGGCGTATATGCATGCACCGTAATGTGGTTCGCTTTGTGGAATGCCCCGAGTACATTCCAAAGATGTATGCAGGAAGTGTTCTCACCTTACCTGACAACATTTATGCAAGTCTATTTGGATGATTTTTCATTATTTGGCGATACTTCGACGCACCTTTATCATTTATAGTGCTGTTTTGAAAAGTTTTGGGAGTATCGATTATGTTTGAATCCTACCAAATCGGTCTTTGAGGTCTCCTGTGGGAAGCTGCTCGGTCATATCATCTCCAAACAGGGGATACAGGTAGACCCTGATAAAGTAGCAGCAGTGTTGGAGGCACCGGTCCCAAAGATACCCAAAGAAATTATGCGGTTTCTTGGCCAGATCAGGTGGCATGGAAGACATTTACGATGGCTGGCTCATCTCGCAACGCCACTCAACCGGCTTATGATCAGTACCCTGCATAAGTACGAATGGACTAATGAGTGTCAAAGCACATTTGATTGGTTGAAGGTCCTATTGACGCAGGCTCCGATCCTACAACCGCCTGATTAGGAACGACCATTCCATGTATTTGTGGATGCGTCAAACATCGCAATTGGCAGTGTGCTGATGCAACAAATCGACAAATGGTTTCGACCTGTGTATTACGCTAGCCGCAGATTAGCTCTTGCAGAGAGAAATTACTCTGTGACCGAATGAGAGTGTCTTGGACTGGTATACTCTGTTAAAAAGTTTCGGCATTACTTGTTGGGATGAAGGTTCACTTTCCATGTGGATCATGCCACACTGGTGTATTTGGTTTGCTAACAACACTTAGGTGATAGAGTTGCAAGATGGGTTTTACTCGTACAGGAGTTTGATTATGAAGTCATTCACTGACCAGGTACGACACATGTCTTGGCGGACTTTTTATCTCGTCTGGATTCCGGTGAGACTCTAGTAGGTGTCGATGACACGTCTCCGGCTATTTACGTCACTAATGCAACCCCTGAAGAATCTGTAGAACTTCCTGTTGCTCCAGCATACTATGATACATTAATGTCTTTTCTTACTGATGGTTGTCTCCCTCCTACTACTCCTGCTACTCTACACCAGAAAATTGTGGTCTACAGTCGTCGATTCCGGTTGATTGTGGGTCAACTGTATTACATAGATCATATTGTTGTCCTGCTTAGATGTATCCCTCCACATGAATCGGCATCAGCTATTGCCATGGCTCACTCATCACCCACTGGAGGACACTTCGTAGCTGATCTCACTCATCGCAAAATTTTACAAAGTGGGCTATGGTGGCCTACAATGTATAGAGATGTTGTTAAATTTGTGCAATAGTGTGATGTCTGTCAATGGACGGGACAACCCTTGCAGAGACATTTCTTTCCTCTCCAACCTGTCCTACCTCTTGAACCTTTTCAAAAGTGGGGTTTAAATTTTATTGGCCCAATTACACCCCCTACTACTCTCACCAACAACCGATATATTTTGACATGTATAGACTATGCCACTCGGTGGGCCGAAGCATGGGCACTACGTTCTGCCACAGTTGTTTCGGTGGCCAAATGTTTGATGAAGGATGTCTTCCCTCGATATGGATTACCTCTGGAGATAGTGACGGACCAAGGAACACATTTTGCAAATACCTTAATGCAAGTACTGACTCAGACTTTCCAGATTGTGCACAAATTTAGCTCACCTTATTATCCACGCGCGAATGGTCTTGCTGAGAGCAGTAATAAGAATCTGCTGAATATTCTCCGAAAATTGATCTTGGAGTGTCCGGAACGCTGGGACCAGCTCTTACTTGCTGTTTTGTGGGCTTACCGGACCACGTATAAAGTGGCTATCGGAACGACCCCGTTTAAACTTGCTTATGGATTGGAAGCTATTGCGCCAATGGAAGTGGTAGTGTCGAGTATGCGTGTAGCCTTATCCCAGAAATTGCTGCTAGAAGAATCTTTTCCATTTCGGTTGGATGTTCTCCGATCATTGGATGCACAACGCTTGAAAAGCTTCATGATTCTTCAAGAAGTTCAGCTACGACAAGCCCGTACTCATGATCGCTTTTTAAAAACACCTGTATCTAAGATTGACAAACTCGTCTTATTCTATAGTGCTAAAGCCAATAGATCTGCTAGAAAGTTTAAGCTACGGTGGTTCGGTCCATACCAGATTGCGGCACAAGTAGGACCTGCCACTTTTCAGTTATCTACCTTAGCTGGCCAGATTCTCCCTAAAGTGATTAATGGTTTGAAGCTTCGCCCCTATCACTCGCCGTCTACCAATTCATGAGGTGTCCTTGGTATTTTTATTCTTTTTCGCTTGTCACGTTTTTCTTCTCTACCTTGTGTTTCGGTTGACCAACTCATCGTAATCCTTTTGTTTTGCTAATCTAATCATGATTAATCGCCGCCTCTATGTCATTGCTTTGGTTCATGCCTGCATGTCACTATTATGACAGATATATTTTCGATATTGCGTTATGATTAGGGCTCTTGCTGCCTAATTTTTCTCATGCTTTTACTTAATCTTGTTTCTTTCACTGATAATCACTATTGTGTTTTTGTGTGCTTGAAGCCCTCTGAGTGTTCTGTGTCTTTGTTGCTCTCTGCGCATGCCATGGAAGCTCTAGCTTACATAGCAAACTTCCATGCGGGTCTCACTCCAGATGTGAGTGAGTACTTGCGTGTTCGGGGATTGTTGGCCTTCGCTGAATTGCCTTGGCATTCAGTGGAGCGTCACCCCTTCCATGCGCAGATTATTTCTGCCATCGCCGCTACACCTACTTCAGAGCAGTGTTGGCCAATCACATGCATCAACCCCCATGTCATAGTTACTTTAACCATGATTGCTGAGGGATTCCGTCTCCCTCAGGAAGGACTGGAGAATGGACCACTCTTCTCTCTTGCCGCCATGAAGGAATTGTTTCCCCAGCACTCATCCAATGAGTTTGCCATCCTTTGCCGTCCTGAACTAGAGCATACCGCTCTGCAATTCCTTGTCGCAACATTAAACCTGCAAAAATGCACATACGATATTTCTCGACCTTTTTACTCCATGATCGACACTACCTCACATGAACCCGTTAATTTCACCTCCTATTTCTTTAGGCATATTCACCGTGAATGTGTAGCAATTACAAAACAGTTAGCCAAACATGACATTCCTCACACTCGTTTACCCCATATCCTTACCCTTCTCCTTTCAATGGTCCAAGCCGCGCAACCCCCACCCGATACTACCCCACAGACGGTGCCGGTGTTAAAAGTGCTTCGGTCAAGCTCTTTTAATCTTGTTTCTGGGTTCTTGGGGTGGACAGGGGTCTGATAGTATAGAGGCCCTTTTTTAAATTTTCCCAATTCGACATTCAATAACAACTAACTACTTCCAATTCAATACTAATCACTGCGCAATGTGTCTAGTATGCGTATCAAACACTTACAGATTCACGTAGAATTGTATAGTTAATCGCAATGTTACGGTAATTAATGATCAATTACTGAAACTTAATACTCAACACAATACTCAGAATTCTCGAAGTCTGCATCACGGCATCTTCAGCGCAATCGCCCAGACAGACAGTCTAGCGATGCCTCTTCTCCCCCGTCGAAGAACGCCGTGCTTGCCTTTTCATTATTGAACAGAAGGTTACATCTTTTTGCCTCGCCTTTTCAGTGTGTGTGAATATAGAAAAATAAGATTACAAAGAGATCTAATCTGGTGGCTGACAACTATCATAATGATTTTTTGCAAGAGAAAGGGTTTCAAACAATGGTCGATCTCTAGGTCGAACATGAATTACTTTCCACTAAGGATGAATATAAATATTTTTGTAAAACAAATGCTTTTTCAATATGCATGAGAAGAATATATGGTCCTTTTATAGGTCACATTATCTTCAAAGAATCAATTTCCCAAATATTCTCTTCTCATTGTGGCATTATTACTTTTAGCTTGAAACCAAATGATTTTCAAGATAACATATCAAATATGAAAAACGAAAATTTTATTATTATGTATGCTTCAAAAAATAATAGATTCTATTATGGAAAATGTAAAGTTTATGGACGTGTTTGAAGATAGGATATGACATTCTCTAGAGTTCAACAATGGTTCCCACATAACCAAATACATTTTCTATAAGGTTCACATCATTTGATCTTCCACATGATAATTTCTTGACAAAAGCAACAATACCAAAATGTTCTATTTTGCATAAAGAATCAATAACTTTGATTTTGAGATGTTGTCCATAGGACTGCATGTTTTTATACATTTAGACATATAATAGTAAATAAGACATCAAAAGAAAACAAAAACAAATATGTATGTAGGAAAATATATATTAATCCAAAAAATACCTTTCTTTCATACCCAATTATTAACTCTCTCTGTTCATCTAAGTTTGTCTCATTATCTCTATTGGCCTATTGTATACAAGTATATAAAAACCAATCCATGAAAGAATATTTTTTTGTATTCTCATTATCATTAGCATTACATTTGTATCTCTTGTTTCTTTGTCTTGTGCCTCAGAGGTTTTGGGTTTCCTATTCATATGCATTAATGAATGCTTGCAAGCATTTGCTAATATATATAATAAAAGTGGAAGTACCAATTATCTCTTGCACTTCAAGCTGAAAAGGAACTCCCTTACTTAATAATATTTGATCTTTCAAATTTGAAGAAGACTCTATGGTCCATTGATGCAAAACTTCTTCATGAACTCTCTCAAGATATTAGCTGACGTAATACATGCATTCTTCAAGGATCAATCCCCTTTGTCATGGATCTTTTTGGATTTTCTCTTTATCACACAAAACCTTTCAATACACCCATAAAGCTCTTAACCCAAAACATTCATTGAGTGCTCACATTATCTCTTTGCATTCACATTTCTTTTGTGAGATTGAAGTTATGTTAATATCTTTTGATGTAATCCATCAATTATATAAATATAGATTAAATTATGAAGAAATAAATTTATATTAGAAAGATATCAAATAATCTTATATACTAAAAATAGAAAAGAGTGGTAATTACCTTGTAAGCAATCCAAGATGATAGAACATGTCTCATACTCCTTTTTCTCAGATGCAATGATAACAAGAGGTAGAACATGATTCAACAAGTTACACCAATCATGTATCTTTAAACCATATAAGCTTTTACCATCCAATGTAAACATGTTTTAACAAGATGTTCCATATCATGTAGGTGTGTGAATTGGTTGAATCCATTTGTTGATAAACTGCATCTCTTTTGTTGTAAGCACCCAAGGAGCAAGATCAGAGGTTATTTCATGTTGATTTCATCATAAATTGACCATAACTTTGGTGTCAAGTTTTTCTCTTTTAAATTTCTTGATATTGTTGTGTCTTTTAATCCAATGAGATAATGTTGTAGTAATGAAAAACCAATGTTCTTTAAGCTATGCATAGATCAAGATGTTGATAAATCTTTTTAAATCTAATCAATATTTCAAAGAATACCATAGATATATTCTTTGCTAGTGACCATCTTCCTTTGCCTTTCCTCTTCACATTTTTATCAACTTCATCACTAAAGATTTTTTATTAAGGATCCATAGGATTTCTTTCTCTCTATTTTAGATATCAATCAATTAGTTTCATTGGTTTGGACACTTATATTTTTCAATCCTTCCATTAAAATGTATTTCTTCTCTTTTGCCTTGTAAAGGATGCCATCAGGCAAAAAGCATCAATGTCATAATCATGCAAAGGAGTGATGGCTCAACTCTCCAATCCAAAGTAGGTAACATTTTGCCAATATTGTGTGATTTTCGAGTCAAATGTGATCCTTCAGACTCTAGTAAGGTTCAAAGGAAATTATCTTCCTTTTGCATTGTTCAATTTTGCACTCTTTGGATTATAGACATGTTTATAGTTGATCCTTAATGCTCGCTTTATTGGTACTGTTTTTGAAACCCTCATTTTGTAGATATTTGATGGTCCTTAACCTTAACGTCCCTAAATAGTGCTTTTCAAACTCAAAACCTCCCAAAATTTCTGTCACTTATTTTTGGATATTTTAATAGAATGCATGCACTCAATGGCATCTCAAGCCCTCACAAAATTAGCAATCCAATGATTATTCTACTAAAGAAAGTGGACGGATGCAAGGTAATGAAGTTTTTGAAAAAAATTTATTATCCAACTTGGTTCGTGGTTTATTATAGACTTTTGAGCCTCAAAGTTCTCAAATCTTGCTTATATCTTGGTCCTTGAAATAGGCAATTGCCCAAAGTCTTTAACCCTGGATGGTCTCGCATGGAGTTCTTTTGCACACTACTAGTTTTAGCACCCTCTTTATTCCCTTTTGTGGTCTATGAGTACCTTAAGTATTCTTAAAAACTTAATGCAGCCCCACTATAACCAACAAGCAATTTCTTTGTTAGAGAAAATGCTATTGAGCGAATGAAGTGTTTTTATGGCTCTTGTTTCAGTGTCTTTTTTTCCCTTGACTTCTATCTCGTTCTTTCACTGTTTTTATTAGTATATGACAGAGTAGAAGATATGAGATATGAGAAAACTATATGTATTAATGCACATAGATTACATTGACATTGACAATGAATGATTGCACAATGTGAGGGCAATGATAGATCTCTGATGTGAGATCAATATCAAGTTAGAATCGCTCTGAATATCTCTTCAAATTGGGCTGCCTAAATGTGACTTTTGAAGTCTTCTTTTATAGCTAAATTTGGAGCTCTTTTTTGAATTTCGAAATTCAAAATTCTACCAAAAAGGTATGTCTAGAGTTTAGGATCTCCATCTGCATCTATCTCACCAATAATTCGTGAGAAGGTTCCCCTAAGAACTCGTGATTGAAGTGATTCCATATGTGCACTTTTACAAGTAGTAAAAAGTTCAATCTTTACAAGAGATCATTCATGTGCTAATACAGGAATGTACATATGAGCCTTAGGATAAATGATCAAGCATTTAGGCTTGGAGTAATTGAACCAATAACTCCCCCTCAGGCCTAATATGCTTTTGCTTCAATTCTCTTTAATCTTCTACAACCCAATCATCATCTTGAACCTATTCAATTTAGTTCCATCCAAAGATTTGGTTAGCATATCTGCACATTGCAAGTTGGTTGATACATAGGACAATTATATGTCCTTGCTAAGTAGCTTCTCTCTCACATAATGATAATGCACTTCAATGTGCTTAGTCCCCAATTCTGAGTAGAGTAGCTTTAACCACATTTCCTCTTGTGTTGCATTTGCTAGGCCTCTGTATTCAGCTTCAATTGATGACAATGCCACAATTGGTTGTTTTTTTTATGACCATGAAATCTATTTTGATCCTCCAAAAGATAAGTAGCCAGAAGTGCTCCTCCTATCATCCTTCGAGCTAGCCTAAACTGCATCAGAATATAGCTTGATATCCATGTTAGATGTGAATGGATAGAATAGCCCTTCATTTATGGTACCCTTCAAGTATCTTAAAATCCTTTTGGCAGCTTCCATGTGAGGTTTTCTTGGTGTATGCATGAATTGACTCAATGAACTTACTCCATAACATATGTACACTCTTGTTGGGTTGCATAATTGAGACTCCCAACAAGTCTTTGATAACCTGTAATGTCTTCAAGCAGCTCTCCTTCATGTGTGCTGAGTTTGTGATTGAATTCCATGGGTGTAACTACAATTTTTGCATTTTCCATCTTGAACTTAACTAACATATCATGGATATACTTCCTCTGAGTAATGAAAACACCAAAATCTATATAAACAACCTCTAAAACAAGAAAATATGTAAGAAATCCAAGATTATTGATCTTGATCTTTTCCCTCATCTGAGCTTTGATCTTCTTGATACCATTGGCATCATTCCCTATAATAATGATATCATCCACATAAACACATAGATATATAACTTTTGAATTAGTCTTCTTAATGAACAATGAAGAATCTGCCTTGCTTGCAACAAAGCTTTGGTCCTACAAGTATATGACTAGTGTATGGTTCCAAGGTTTAGGAGCTTGGTTTAAACCATATAGTGCTTTCCTTAATTTACAAACATAATCAGGTTTATCTTTTTCTTCATATCTTGGTGATTGAGCCATATATACTTCTTCCGAGATCCATCCATTCAGAAATGCATTTTTAACATCTAATTGGTACAAGTTCCAATTCTTTGAAGCAGCAATACTTACTAAAACTCTGATACTTGACATCTTTTCCATAGGTGAGAAGGTCTCCTCATAATCCACTCCATTGGTTTAAGGAAACCCCTTTGCTACTAGCCTTGCTTTATACGTGTTGATTGTCCCATGTGAATTCTTTTTCACTTTGTAAATCCACCTAGATCCTATTATCTTCATGAATGGGCTTTTTGGGAACCAAATCCCAAGTACTATTCTCTTGAAGTGCTTCAATTTCTTCCTGCATAGCTTCTTTCCATTCTTCCTTCTTTTTGGCTTCTTCAAATGAAGGAGGCTCTTCTAACATAAAATCTTTAGCCATGTATATAGAATTCTTGGTGACTAGTGATGTGTCATAGCCATACATTATAGGTTTCTTGCTCTCCCTTTGAGATATTCTTAGTGCTTGATTGGATGACCTCTGGAATGTCTTCCAATTTTTTAAACTTTGTCTTGCCCTTGGACTTCCAAGGTTTAAAATAAATCTATTCTTCATGTTCTGAGTTGACATCCTCTGATATATGTGGTTCTTCTTGAGTCAAATATGGAAAATCATGTTCCAACTCATAGGGTAGCTTTATTTTCCTGCAATCATCTTCAAAACAAGAGTTATTTCCATCAAATACCACATCCCTACTAACCATAAACCCTTTGTTAGTAGGGTTATATAACCTATATCCTTTCTGATTTTGGTCATAGCCAATTAATATGCATCTTTCAGCTTTTGGATCAAGATTTCCCATAATATGTGCGGGTATGTGTGCATAAGCAATGCACCCAAAGAACTTACAATGATCTAAAGAAGGTCTCTTGCCATTCCATGCCTTATAAGGTGTCATTCCATCTAGAGACTTGGATGGAGCCCATTGATTAGGTAAGTGGCTCTAGAAATAGCCTCTACCCATAAGTAATTTGTAAGTTTTTTTTTTCATTCAACATTGATCTTGTAGCCTCTAGTACTAATCTATTTCTTCTCTTGGCCACTCCATTCTATTCAAGAGTGTACCTTGTTGTAATCTCTCTCTTTATGTCTTTGTCCTATAAGAAGGAGTCAAACTCATTTGAGAAATACTCACCACCTCCATCAAATCTAAGCGTCTTCAAACTTCTACCTATTTGATTCTCAACCAATGCCAAATACTTTTTGAAACAAGTGAAGAATTCATCTTTATGCTTCATAAAGGAAAGCATCTACTATATTCATCTATGAATGAGACGTAGTACCTTGACCTTGAAGTTGATGGCTCTCTACTAAGACCCCACACATCTATGTGCACAAGCTCCAAGAAGTCTTCATATGTGTATCCTCTTTTGTTGAATGGTTGCCTATGTGATTTGCCGAATTGACATGCTCCACATTTGTAAATCATGTGTTGCTTGGACACATTTCCAAGCACACTAGGATCCCTACATATTTGCTTCAATGTTCTTTCACCTATATGACCTAATCTTTTATGCTATATCTCCAATTCAGATAGGGTTTGATCTTTGTAATTGAAGAGAGCAATATTCCTTGTATCTTCAACTTCAAATGTGAAAAGTCTATCAGATTTCTCACCTTTTGTAATCCTTTTGAAGCCTTGTTGAGGGTCCTCCACATATGCTCCATGCCTTGTGAATCTAACTTGTAAACCCTTCTCAACAATCTACCCAACACTGATTAGGTTTTTTGTTATTGTTGGCACATACAATACCCTACTTAAGAGATTCATATTATAATCAAATGTTTTAACATTTCCAATCTTCTTTATTGAGTGCCTAGTGCCATCACCTTCTTCTTCCTTTGAAGCCTCCTTGGTAGTTGTTGTTATAGCCTCGATTGTAATTGTGATGGTAGTTGCTTCCTCCATTATTGAACCTGCCTTGCTTTGCTCCTCTACCCCTTCCTCTAGTACCTCTTCCTCTACCTGTGAAGTTCACTTGAGAGGTACTTGCCTCTTCTTCATTCCTCTTACCTTCACCTTTATCTTTACTCTTATTTTTATCTATGTAAAGGGAAGAAGATTGATTATCTCTAGAAGTCTTTCCATTCTTGTTGAGCTTTGTTTCATGTGTGAAGAGTTGCCCCATCAATGTATTGAGGTCAGGTATCTGCATGTCCATATATAGTTCCATTGCTGTGGTAAAGGACTCCCATTTTTCATCAGACTTGATGCCATTTATGATCTAGCTTACTATCTGCTCTTCTTCTATTTCTTCTCCAATACTCCCAAGTTGATCAGCTACATCCTTCATCTTGGTCATGTAGTCAATTACACTTTGTTTTGGTTGCTTCTTCAAGGTTGTGACCTCCATCCAAAGATGGTTCTTCCTAGCCCTTGTATTTGATGAGAAGTATGAAGATAGTACTTCCCAAGTCTCTTGGGAGGTCTTGCAATTCCTAATATGAGGTAATAAAGAATCAGATATTGAGTTGAGCATATAAGACTTGGCCAGAGCATCCTTTGCACACCATGCAACTATTCTCTCTTGCTCCTCTCTTGTAGGTTGATGTTTGCCTCTAAGGGTTGGTATTTCTTCATCTTCAAATATGTATCCATACAAGCTTCTTCCTTGGAAGTAAGCCTTCATCCTTAGGGACCATTTTGGATAATTTCCCCTATCCAATTTGTTAATGAATGATAAAAATTCATCTCCTATTTTACCTTAATGTTGCTTTGGTACCACTGTTTGAGGAGATGGTGGACACCTTCTAGAGATGAGATGGTGCTGCAAACGCGTGCTTCACACTAGCCAAAATTGATTTGAGGAGTGCAAAGTAGACCTGTTGAGCTTTTGAGGAAGCACAAATAATCACCCAACTACTTTGGAAGATGATCCTCAAAACATTGGATCAAAATAGATGAGTAGGAGTTTCAACTATGAACCAAAACTTGTTATTTTGGTCACTACACCTGCTCAAAGAAATGAACAATACGTCCTCTCTACTAACAATTGAATAAAATGCTTTTAGTCATATCCAATTAACTAGGATAGATAATTTTTTCAAGAAATTTCACTTGAAATGATGGACCATGCTTAGAGAATGATGCTTAGCAAGTTAGAGGTGAAACCCCCTAACATTTTTGGGTACTAACAGTATGCAAACTAGTGAACACTATTTAGCTCATAACTCGAGATTGGATAAGACAATGATAATGAAACATGATAGCAAGAAAATAGAAAGTTGAATCTATAACAACTTAAATCACATCAAATGATCAGTATACACTAAGAAACAAGTAAGAGAAATTCACTATTCTGAGTGATACATGACATAGTAGAAGATATGAGATATGTGATTACTATATGTATTAATGCACATAGATTGCATTGACATTTGCAATCAATGATTGCACACAAGAGATCATTCATGTGCTAATACATGTATGTGCATATGAGCCTTAGGATAAATGATCAGGCATTTAGGCTTGGAAAATGCACCAACAATTATCATAAGAACTTTTTTTACACTCCTTAATGATCTAAGTGGAGTCTCAATAGAGGAAAAAAAAACCCAAACACCAGAGAGACATCAATTTAATTGCGAAATTCAAAAAATGAGTACTTACATATTATGTTTAAATGTAGTCTCTCTTGCTAAAAGAGGAATTACACATTTATGAAGTCAAATATTATATATTGACAGAAGACTTTACACTCACAAAAACAAATAAAGCTTAATAAATAGTAGTCGAAGATATAACAATTCAAGGACTAATTGAAAATTTAAAGTGTGTAAAATAGCCATGAACTGTTATCCATGATCAAAGATGTAGCAAGATACATTTTTGTCAATGCTACTACCTCATTACATGCTACTGACGAATTATTAGTGAATTACGGATGGCATAGACCTCCAAGAGAACCTTTTAGATAGTATGAAAATTAATATTGCTATGTGAGACTCTTCCTGTCAAAAATTTGATAATATAATTTTCTTGTCTCCACTTATGTATTAAATTTTTTATATAAAATTTGTTTCTCACTCATGTATGTAATACCAATGGTTTATCAAAAGCATCCATGAGGAGGCTACACAAATTGATTGTGTAGAATATGAAAATTTAAAATAACTATATTCAAAAGAAGAAAAATAGCATGATCTTGGTGATGATGATGATGTCATGGTAGTTTTTATTCAGGATTGGTATCAAAATGAAAGAAAAAGCATTGGTATTTATGAGAAAGAAAAATCTTTGAGAAGAATTTCTAAAAAGAACATCTATGAAGGAAGTTGTCTTACACAACTAAGTGCAAGTTTAATTATTCTCGAAATTCAACATTATTTTAGATGGATTAATTATCTAGTTTGGATCTATTAAGGTATATTATATAAATATTTTAATTTCTTTTGCATCTATATTTATACATTTTTTTGTAATAGTTATTTTCTTTTTCATGAACTTGTACGCTACCATCTCAAATGAAACAACAATGCTCTTCCTACATTACATGACGAATGTAGAAGATGATCACTAGTCGTAGTATCAATTATCTTTCTATATATGCTTGTCCCAGTTATCCTATTCTATATAGAGGTAAATATATAGAAAATGTCTCTAAAATGTCAATTGCCTCAACACAAGGAGGAAACATGTAAAAATCCAAAGAAAGTTTTGAGATATTTTCCATCGGCTCCAAAAAACAAACATATCTTTCAAATTCCAAAACCATCAAAGCTTTTGAGATGGCATATCCAATCATAAAAGCACAAAAGAATTATATTTAAAACATTGATTTTAGAATGCCTAATTTAGTAAAGAAGACACACAATCTAAAGTTTTTTTTTTTAATATAAAGGAAGTTCGGCATTAGCCTACTCTCCCGGACTTGAATTAAATAAAGAAAAGTACAAGAGAAGGGTACTAGTGCCCACGGGACCCCCCAAATCCCACAAAGCAGGGGAAGCTTTTACAGAGCTTAGATGACATTACAAAGAAGGTTAATCACCCTCTCATCACCCTCATGTGGGGCCCACTTGGGTTTAAGCTTGTTATTGATCAAAAGGAGTTCTCATCACCCTCATGTGGGGCCCACTTGTTATTGAAGGGGGGGGGGGATTTCTTACAGTTGACAATCCTTTTGCCAAGGAGGAACAACAATTTCTCAATTGACCACTCTTTGGGGGAGTCGCCGAAGTTGAAAGCACATCTTTCCCGCCAGATTTTCCATAGGACCTCCCCTCTGATGGCGTTCCAGAGAGTCGCGGAGCAGCCGATCGCTTCTCCCAACAGGGCTTGCTGCCAACTGAGACGTTTTTGAAGTCTAATTCTCTTTCCAACCATCTGCCAGAGTCTGTTGGAGTTGGGGCAGGTAAAGAAGATGTGTGAAACATCTTCGATAGACCGGTAGCAGCGTTTGCACCAGGGAGGGATCCCACAAATTTTGCTAGCCTTAAGGTTGGTCCAGATACCATGATGAAGAATTTGCCATAAGAGGACAGACTTTTTGATTTCTATGAGGGGGTGCCAGATAGCCATGAACTTCATGTCCCATCGAAGCCGCGTCCATGACAGGCACCACTTCTTGTTGAGGTTAACCTGATAGTCGATCGTTTCTTTGATGTTCGGGATTTTTGATAGGCTATTCCCATTCTGCCATTTGAGACCAAGCAAGCTCAAGATGTCGTGTCCCATGAGAAGGCGAACTTTGTGTCGGTCCCAGGTGAGACATCTGCTTTGCAAGGTGTTCCACTCTTCATGGGCAATGTTGAGGCAAGGGTCAATATCCTCGAAGTTGATCCAGCGGTTGGTGTCTTGTTTCCAGAGATGTTTCCATTTTTTGAAGCCTTTGTTCCATAACTTCTTGGCATTTTGAATGTTCCAAGATTCCACACTCCGGATGCCATGGATCAGAAACCAGATAGAGTCATTTTGTCTGATACCGGCAGCCCACTTCCAATCTTCACTTATTCTTGTGAAGCTTTTGACTTTATTCCAACTCTTCCATAGGGAGCACACGATATTCGAGCCTTTCGGGAAGACGGGGATCGCGCAAAACAGCAAGGTCAAGATGTCAAGATTCTTCCAATTTGGGAAACCCATGAGCGCCAACTCATTCTTGTTTCTGAAGATCAACTTGGCCCACGAGGCTTCCCCGTTGCACCAAGCCTGAATCATCCATTTGGCCGACAGTTTGTTAGCCATGCACCCAATGTCCAAGATACCAAGTCCCCCACTATCTCTATGGCTGGTGCACATGGACCATTTGATTTTAGGCACCCCCCTCCTATTGTGGTCACCCGTCCAAACGAAGTTTCTACAAAGACTATCTAGTTTGGACAGATCTTTCTCTTTCGGTCTCCAACAAGAAAGGAAATAAATGGTAGAGGATAAGAGGAACGTGTTGATAACCATAGCACGACCAGCAAGATTTATTTGCATACCTCTCCAATAGTTAAGCTTGTTTTCGAGTTTGGCTAGCACCCAGTTCCACCGCTGTTCCAAAGAGACGCCAAACCCCAAGGGAATCCCAAGAAGCCAAAAAATTTGGCCCCGCGGAATGATTTGACAGCCATGATCAATGAGAAGTAAAGTTGATCAGCCATGATCAGCCGTGATCAGCCATGATTTGACAGCCACAATCTAAAGTTGGATGTTGCATTAGATGGATTTAATCAATTTTCAATGAGATCTAGTAAATGGTACACATTTTTCTAGGATATGGTTTTTATTCAAGTAATAGTATTTAAAAGAAAACTACACTATTATGTGAGTTGAAATTATTATAATTTTTATATTGTACATGCATGTAGGAATTTCTTTTAAGAGATACAAAGTTGTTGTTATTGTGATGATTGGTTGAGATCAATTTATACTAAAAATATCAACAAAAATATTTATCATCAATAGTTATCCTTTATAGTGCAAAAGAGAAGCAATATGTTTTAAGGGAAGGATCAAAAAATGAAAGTGTCCAAACCAATGAAAGCAATGGATTGATATTTGAAATAGAGAGAAGGAAATACTATAGATCCTCAGTCAAAAATCTATAGTGATGGTGAAGACAATAAAAATGTGAATATGAGGCAAGGGAAGATGATCACTAGTAGAGAATATATCTATGGTATTCTTTGAAATATAGGATAGAGTGACTGATTTATCAAATTCTTGATGCTACACATGGACATTGTTTCTCTAAGTGTAGGCATCCATTCAAAGTGAAATTTGTATTGTTTGAAAGCTTTATGTCTACTACAGGTCTACAAAAGCTCATTGGAGTTCTCTACACTTTGAGAAAGAGAAATGTTGAGGTGCATAAGTGCAAAGGAGTGTTCCTCTCGAGGTCATTGATGCTTCTTCATTGCATAGGGGTTAAGATACTTCCCCCAATAGGCTTTAAGTGATGCTTAAGTATTGAATCATAAGGTAGGGCATAAGGGTTTAAGGGAAATCTAGAGAGTTAATAATTTTGAATTTGTTGAAACAAAACATTGGGCCATTGATGGTTGTCAAGGCTGGATTTAGGGTTTCATTGTGGGATAAGTGGATTACATATCACCTCATGACTTAGATCATAACAAATTTGGAAAGTTAAATGTTCCAAAAGAAGTAAGGTGCAAACATCTCACTACTCCTCTCTACCAGAGCAGTCAAAGTTTTGCAATCAGTGATTTTTGATATTGTTTTTTTGTTCTTTGGCTTATTGTCAAATTCATTAACAACTTCATAATAGGATTTCTTAAGTTTGCAATTTATAATTTCTTGTTTCCCTTTAGAAGCTAAGCTAGCTGAATTAGCAATCGGTTGTGTGTTTTTATGCACCAATTATGATCAACTACTCTAAAGCATCTCCTACAATCTCCCTTAAGGTTTGATGGGTATTCAAAAGCACTTGAGTACCAAAAATTTAGAAAGTGCAAACATCGGATTGCTTTGCAAGAGAAATTAATGAGCCCAATAGTGTATGTTTTTGGCTCTTTTTAGTTATCAATCTTGTTCTTGACTTCTTAAATGATTTTCACTTGATTTAGAGTGACAAAATGTTCTCTTTACTTGAACTTACACAAGGGTAATTGTCATGCCACTTCTACAATCAGATGTTTGCACCTTACTTCTTTTGGAACTTTTAACTTTTCAAATTTCTTATGACCTAAGTGATGAGGGCATACGTAATCCACCTAACCCACAATGAAGCCCTACATACCACCTCGAAAACCATCGATGGCCCTACATTTTGTCCCTAAAAATTCAAAAATTAAGCCTTTTTAATTAACTTTCCAGGTGTCCTTTCAACTCTTACGTACTACCTTATGATTCAATCCTTATGCATCAGGTAGAGCCTATGGGGGGGAGTATTTGAACCCTTATGCAATGAAGAAGCATGAATAACCTCAAGAGGTACACTTCTTTGCATTTTTTCACCTCAAACTCTCTTTCTTAGAGCTTATGTAAAGAACTCCAATGAGCTTTTGTAGATCTATAGTAGAAAAAAACCTTTCAAAAAATAGAATTTTCACTCCAAATGGATGCCTAAACTTAGAGAAAGAATGTCCATGCATAAGATAAAGAAGTTGATAAATCTTTAACTCTATCCAATATTTCAAAGGATACCATAGATATATTCTCTTCTAGTCATCTTATTTCTTTGCCTCTTGTCTTCACATTTTTATCATCTTCACCATCACTATAGATTTTTGATTGAGGATCTATAGGATTTCCTTCTCTCTATTTCAGATATCAATCCATTGGTCTCATTGGTTTGGACACTTCCATTAAAATGTATTGCTTCTCTCTTACAATGTAAAGGATGATTATTAGAAAAAAAACATTGATTCGAAGATAAATATTTTTGTTGAGATTTTTACTATAAATTGATATCAACCAATCATCACAATAATAAAACCTTCATATCTCTTAGCATGCATGTAAAATATAGAAATTATAATAATCTCAACTCACATAATAGTAAAGTTTTTTTTATTAATATGATTACTTGAACAAAAACAATATCCCAAAAAAATGTGGACCATTTACTAGATCTCATTGAAAACTGATTAAATCCATCTAGTGCAACACCCAAATTTAGATTGTGTGTCTTCTTTACAAAATTATGCATTTTGAAAGCAATGTTATTGAAATGTGGGGCTATCTACTAGAATTCTCATTACTCCATTTGCGCTTTTATGATTGGATCCCCATCTCAAAAGCTTTGATACTTTGGGACTTTGAAACATATGGTTGGTTTTTGGAGCCAATGGAAAATGTCGCAAAACTTTCTTTGGAATTTTACCCTTCTCCTCCTATTATTGAGGCAATTGAAATTTTAGAGTCACTTTTTGCATACTAGCCTCTATATAAACTTTAACAGTTGGGACAAGCATGTGTAGAAATATAATTGATACTAAGGCTACTGATCATCTTCTACATTTCACCATGTGATGTCGGAAGAACATTGTTGTTTCTTTTGAGATAGTAACCTACAAGTTCATGAAAAAGCAAATGACTATTACAAAAAACATTGGCACTCTAGCACAACATTGAGAACCAACGTGAGGAGGTCAACTTCATAATTGTCAATTTGTGGAGACGTGAGGGTGGTATGATGAACAAAAGCGAGTGGAATGCACAAGTACATGAGTAAGAAGCACACAAGCATGCAAACACATACACACACACACACACACACAAGGAAAGACAAAGGAATGTTGTATAACACTAAGTCCAAGATACAATCATGCTTTTACAAGCTCAATTCCCAAAAATGCCAACCTCTAGAATGATCTCTCTAGGTATCTTTATAGTTTCTAGACTAGTTTTCACCTAGTTTAAACATAGTATCCAACCTAATTAAAAAATAGGTTCCTAAGCTATTTTGGAGGCTTAAATGAACTCTAATAATTATGAAAATTGATACGCAAGTTCTCCTAATACTCCTCAAGCTTGAGGACTCCTCAGATTGAACAAAATGCAGTGTAAATTATGTTGGAACAAGCCAATCACAAATTGATGATTATACAGATCTTGAAGAAAGTTTATGGTTGGAATGAAGCAAAGAAAGATACTTGTGAAAGTGAAGAAGATTTCAGGATGATGTCTTGTACACATATGTACATATAAGTGAAGAATCTTGTAAACTGAGTATAGCTAAACTCTTAGGATGATTAGTAGCAATGTCATAGACACGGGATGAGTCTAAAGTCATGTATATAAGTTAATGATGACAAGAATTATGTAAGAGAGTCATTTTGTAGATGACAAACTTCAGAAAGATGTGTAGAGAGTTTTTTCCCAAAAAATAGCGACGGGTTTTTCTCTGAGTGCTCTCTGTCTGATCATGTGGATCAGAAATCCTTTTGTACACATCTAATTGAGAAGCTAATGAAGCTATGTCTAGAGTTTCAGAATCTAATTCCTCTCCTACTGTGAGAATGATCAATAGGAACATTCATATGTGAACTTTGAAAACTGAAGTCTGAGAGTAGCGCACTTTTCCGTCTCAGTATTTTGATCAGATCTGAGTGTATACTGTAAAGTTTTTGATGAGTGAGCACTTAAAATTTAAGTTAGAAGATAAGGAAGCTATGGCTAAAAGCATTTAGCAAAACGGGTTTCAGATTGGGAGAAATCAACTTAAGAAGTTGACTATGTCGAAGGCGCAACTTCTGAGAGACAGTTTTTTACATATCATTGATCTTAATGATCAAATTAAACTTTTGGTGATTAGTTTTGAGAACTAATGACTAGTATGATTGCGCAAAGGTATTGCTAATACTTGTGCATCATTTACTTGAAGAAATTTGGAGTTTTGTGCAGGTAAAGAAGTTGATTTCTGAAGCAGACTTTCTGAAGTAAACATTTCTTCACTCAGAGAAGTGTTGATTAAAGTTTTGGTAAAGAAGATCATTGTTTGTGTAAAGTTTGGTTTATAATTGACATAGAAGTGTTCTTAAGTCAGTTTAAATCAAACCTTTGGAGATTAAGAGGTCTCCAACAGTGGTATCAGAGCTTAAGGTGCAATACAAGAGAAGAAAAGACAATTGAAGTTCCGGCTGGTGCAGATATTGGAGATCTTCCAAATCAAAGGAGGACAAGGACAAATTATTGAAGATAACCTACAGAAGTTCAAAGCACGAGTTAGAAAAGAATCAAGAAGGACAAAGCTTATATCGAAGGTACACTTTATCCTCATAAACCATAGTAATTGCAGATACAGAAGGTCAAGGATGGGAGAAAGCTTGCAGATTGATAAGCTAGATAGAGAGAATTATCCAGCTTGGTCCATGAGGATGGAGGCACACCTCATGAGTAAAGATTTGATGGCATTTATTACAGGAGATGAAGAAAAACCTGAATTTGCAGATCCTAGTATTCCAACTAGGGAAGAGCTTGCAAACTTGAAGGCTTGGATGAGAAAGGATGCTCAAGCAAGGAGTATCATTTACATGGCTGTAAATGATTATCTTCTACCTCACATTAGAGGTTTGGAAAGTGCAACAGATGTTTGGAATGCTTTGGAAGAGCATTTCCAGAATACAACCAAGTCAAGGAAGTCCTCACTATGGGCTGAGTTCACAACCTTCAAGAAGAAGAGCTCACAATCAATTTCTGATTATGTGGCAAGGATGAAGGATATTGCAGATAGCTTGGGAGCAGTGGATGAAGACATTGAAGAGGAAAAGTTGGTAAGACAAATACTTACAGGTCTGAGAGGAGATGAGAAGTGGAAGCCTTTCATATTGTCCATAGAATTGTCACTTGATCACTTTACTCCTGATCTTAATCAATTGCTAGGACATATGCTAACCTTTGAGCATGATCTTAAAGGAGACAATGATAGAAGTACAAGCCAAGCTATGTACTCCAAGGAGAAGAAAAAGAATGGCAAGGGAAAGCAATCGAATGATGATGAAGGGAATTCAAATCAAGCTAACTTCACAAAGGGAAAGATGAATTTCAGAGGTAAAGGAAGAGGAGGTAAGAACAAAGATAATGCTAAAGCTTGTTGGATTTGTGGCAGAACAAATCATTTGGCAAATGATTGTTGGTATAACAATCAAAATGGTGGAAGTAATAATCAGAATTATAATCAAAGAGGTAGAGGAGGCAGAAACCAAAGAAGCAATTTCAGAGGAAGAGGTGGTAGGACATCATATGGTAGAGGAGGTGGAAGAAACTTCCAATCTCAGTCCTACAACAACAATTATTACAATTATGCATCAGATCAGAAGGATGATATGACTCTTATCTTGAATGCAACTCATGAATCAATGGGAGAAGATCAAAGAGTGTTTTATATTGACTCAGGGTGTAGCAACCATCTGAGTGGGAACCTATCCTTGATGACTGATATGGAAGCAAGGGTGAATGGACATACAGTTCAAACAGGTGACAATACCAAACATAAAGTGGAGAGCATTGGATCAGTAAAGACAAAGAGTGGAAGTACACTTCTGAGCAAGGTACTTTATGTTCCTACTATTCCTAAAAATTTGATAAGTGTAGGGCAAATTGTGGAGAAAGGATATGAGGTAAGATTCACAAATGATGGTGTTTATGTACAAGATCCAAATCAGGGATATAGAAACATAATTACAGGTAAAAAGGAAGGAAGATTGTTCACTCTCAAAGTCCAAGGTAATGTGGGACATGCATTATTTACTTATGGAGGTCAAAAGGTTTTTGAATTAGACCTATGGCATAAAAGGCTAGGTCATTTCAATGAGAGAGCTATAAAGGTAATGTCAAAGAATCAGGTGGTGCTTGGATTGCCAAATATTGAAGGGCAACATATGGTGTACAAGTGTGAAGCTTGTCAATTAGGTAAAGCACATAAAGGTTCTTACAACAAATCAGGGTACAAGCATTCAAATATGCTTGAATTGGTTCATACAGATGTATGGGGTCCCTCAAGGGACTATAGCATAAATGGATCCAGATATTATGTGTTGTTTGTTGATGATGCAACCAGGTGGATTACTTTATATGTAATCAAGGATAAATCAGAAGTTTTCAAGACATTCAAACATTTTCATGCTTATGCAGAAAGGATCACAGGGCAAAAGCTCAAGAGGTTAAGATCAGATGGAGGGGGAGAGTATTTCTCTAAAGAGTTTGATGATTATTTGTGGAATGCAGGCATAAAAAGAGAAGTAACTTGCAGGTACTCCCCTCAACAGAATGGAGTAGCAGAAAGGAGAAATAGGACTCTTGTAGAATTTGCAAGAGCCATGATGAAGGAAAAGAATTGTCCAAATTACTTATGGGCAGAAGCTATTAACACTGCAACATACCTTGTGAATAGGTTGCCTTGCAAAGCTTTGGATGGAGGAACCCCTTATGAAGCATGGTGGGGTAAGAAACCTACCCTTGATCATTGTAAGGTATTTGGATGTATTGCATATGCTTATGTTCCTTCACAATTAAGACATAAGCTAGAACCAAAAGCAGAGAAGTATGTGTTTATTGGATATGATGATAGACAGATGGGTTACAGGTTGTGGAGTCCATCCACAAAGCAATTTCTTGTTACTAAAGATGTGACATTTGATGAGCAAAATACATGGTATACAGGATCAACAAATGATTTTGCAGGTGTTGAAGAGATACAAAGAAAAGGAAAGGCAAAAGTAAAAGTGTATGAAGAAAGTATTGATGATGTTGATTCTAGAAGTAGATTGCAGGATCATGAAGAAGAAGGTCCAAGATTTGATCCAGAATCAAATGAGGCTGAAACTTCGAGAAGTGCAGAAATCAGAAGATCTACAAGAGAAAGGAAAGAACCTATAAGGTATAGTTATGATACATCTTTCCTAACAACAAAAGATTATGCTTACATTGTGAAGACAGAAGAAGATCCAATCACTTATGAAGAAGCCAAAGGTAAACAGAATTGGGAGATTGCAATGCAGGAAGAGTATGATGCTCTACTTGAAAATGATAGTACCAAGACCAAAGAATCAGAAGGTTATTGGATGCAAGTGGGTATATAAAACAAAGAGGTTTGCAGATGGTAAGGTGTCTAGATACAAGGCTAGACTTGTGGTCAAAGGTTATGCCCAAACTTATGGGGTAGATTATGATGAAACCTTTAGTCCTGTTGCTAAAATGTCTACAATTAGAACATTGATTGCTATTGCTGCTTGTAAGGGATGGAAATTATCACAATTGGATGTGAAAAATGCATTTTTAAATGGATACATTGCAGATGAAGTATACATGGAGCAACCAGAAGGCTTCATGGAATCAATTGGAACAGATTATGTGTGTAAGCTCAAGAGAGCTTTATATGGGTTGAAGCAAGCCCCAAGAGCTTGGAATTACAGATTGGTCAAGTTCTTGAATGAATGTGGATTTCAAGCATCAAAGGCAGATAGTAGTTTGCTAGTGAAGGCAAGTGAAAATGGATACATTTACATGTGCATTTATGTTGATGATATTATTGTCATAGGAACAGATACTCAAGGAATCAATGAACTCCAAAAGGCAAATAGAGAAGGAGTTTAAGATAAGTGATTTGGGAAACTTATCTTATTTTCTAGGAATGCAGATTGTGTATACTCAACATGGAGTATATGTTTCACAAGAGAGATACTTGAAGAATCTTCTAGTCAAGTTTAACATGGAGGATTGCAAGATATCAACTACACCATTGGAGGTAAATCATAAATTAAGCAGGTATGGAGGTGAAGAATTCAATGATATGAAGAAATATCAGAGTTTGGTAGGTAGTTTAATATATGCTACCTTGACAAGACCAGACTTATCATATGCAGTAGGTGTGTTGTCACAATTTATGCATTGTCCAAAGAAGACTCATTGGATTGCAGCCCAAAGGGTACTCAGATATATCAAAGGAACCCTAAGTGAAGGATTGTATTATGGTTTCACTTCTGACACAAGAATCAAAGTGTTTAGTGATGCAGATTGGGCAGGTGACTCAGATGATAGAAGATCTACTCATGGGTATCTCTGTTATGTTGGAGATAAGCTAGTTTCTTGGTGTTCAAGGAAGCAACATACAGTTGCTTTATCATCCACAGAAGCTGAGTATAAGGGAATGGTAGAAGCTGCAAAAGAAGTGATATGGTTGAAGACCTTGATGAAGAGTTTTGAAACTGATCATAGTACTCCAATTATTTTTGGAGATAATATGAGTTCTTTGTATTTGGCAGCTAACCCTGTTTTTCATGCCAGGACTAAGCACATAGAGATTCAGTATCATTTCTTGAGGGAAAAGGTACTTGATAAAGAGATTGAAGTGATGTACACTCCAACAAAAGAACAAGTGGCAGATATGATGACAAAGAGCTTGGATGGACCTAAGCTACAGAGATTCAAGGAGATGGCAGGAGTGAAGAAGAATGGAATAATCACAATTAGTGATTGAGGGGGAGCTGTTGGAACAAGCCAATCACAAATTGATGATTATACAGATCTTGAAGAAAGTTTATGGTTGGAATGAAGCAAAGAAAGATACTTGTGAAAGTGAAGAAGATTTCAGGATGATGTCTTGTACACATATGTACATATAAGTGAAGAATCTTGTAAACTGAGTATAGCTAAACTCTTAGGATGATTAGTAGCAATGTCATAGACACAAGATGAGTCTAAAGTCATGTATATATAAGTTAATGATGACAAGAATTATGTAAGAGAGTCATTTTGTAGATGACAAACTTCAGAAAGATGTGTAGAGAGTTTTTTCCCAGAAAATAGCGACGGGTTTTTCTCTGAGTGCTCTCTGTCTGATCATGTGGATCAGAAATCCTTTTGTACACATCTAATTGAGAAGCTAATGAAGCTATGTCTAGAGTTTCAGAATCTAATTCCTCTCCTACTGTGAGAATGATCAATAGGAACATTCATATGTGAACTTTGAAAACTGAAGTCTGAGAGTAGAGCACTTTTCCATCTCAGTATTTTGATCAGATCTGAGTGTATACTATAAAGTTTTTGATGAGTGAGCACTTAAAATTTAAGTTAGAAGATAAGGAAGCTATGGCTAAAAGCATTTAGCAAAACGGGTTTCAGATTGGGAGAAATCAACTTAAGAAGTTGACTATGTCGAAGGCGCAACTTCTGAGAGACAGTTTTTTACATATCATTGATCTTAATGATCAAATTAAACTTTTGGTGATTAGTTTTGAGAACTAATGACTAGTATGATTGCGCAAAGGTATTGCTAATACTTGTGCATCATTTACTTGAAGAAATTTGGAGTTTTGTGCAGGTAAAGAAGTTGATTTCTGAAGCAGACTTTCTGAAGTAAAAATTTCTTCACTCAGAGAAGTGTTGATTAAAGTTTTGGTAAAGAAGATCATTGTTTGTGTAAAGTTTGGTTTATAATTGACATAGAAGTGTTCTTAAGTCAGTTTAAATCAAACCTTTGGAGATTAAGAGGTCTCCAACAAATTATGAAAAAGGAAGATTTACAAGGAGGGGTAGTGATAAATATCATTGTTTGAATGCATAATGGATTATGTAAAATTGTAATTAGGCCTATTCTTTGCCTAATCAACATTGATTGCTCTACTTGATTGGTCTATCTTATTCTTCTCTCTGGATCTCTTGTCCTTGACTTCCCTGCCCCATACTTCCTTGGTAGATTAATCCACCTTTGCAACTAAAACTCCCCCCTCTCTTGCATCTGTCATCCCTCATAGACCCTTGTTGGAGAGGGTGATCTGTATAATAATGTGCCACATGAGCTACCATTTCATGTTCCCTTAGCCTAAGTCCTCTAGCCAGATTTTTCATAAGTCAATCCTAATCTATAGGGCTTGGGACATTTTGATGTTGTACTCTTAACTGCTCAGAGTGGATGGCTTGCTCGATAGCAAATATTTGTAGAAGACGAGTAGGACTTGGTCTAAATATCTTTGAATGATATTCCCAAAAACCAATTGAGAACATTTCTTCAAAGGTCTATTTGTAACAATTCAACAACTATTTTATGCAAGCACAGCAAGCACACATAGTCTGTACAGAGGGTGTGGTGCTCATATCATAGATCAAGTCGAAATTTCCTTTGTTGAAACCCAGTGCTGAGATATATGAAGCTTTGAGTCTCTTGAACATCTTTAAGACATTAATTCAAATACATTCATGCACATCTTCACTACTACATATTGTATGTTCTTCAATTGTGGATTCCAATGGTGAATTGCGGACACCATGTAGGCCATGGTAGCTGGTCTTGGAGGTGGAGAAAAATATGGATAATTTAACCAATTAGAGCACCCTAATCAGAGCACCCTAGATTGTTCCTCACTTTGATTGCAAAAGCTAGGCATGTCCCTCTCTTTGGTATTTGATGGAGAGTGTTAAACTCCAAAAGAACAAGTCATTCTTGAAGTTAGAGCACCTCTATATCAAGAATAACTTAAAACCTTCACCAATTTGGAGGATCAATACTCATCTATCAAAATCTTGAACAAACTGTGAAGAAGGTGACTGCACAGAAAGTCTGCTGCACATAACTCACTCATTGACTTATCAAATGTGTAAACTTTTTTATAAAACTTTGCACAAGGTGTTTCATATAGTTTTCACACCTCCTCCAAGTTACATCATTCCAAAAGACTCAGTAGATCTTGAGAAATGATTTTAACAAGTCACCTATGTCTAAAACTATAATTATTTCCAGTCGACTTTGACACCTGCAACTTCTAAAGCTTGGTTCTCTCAAACTAGAACTTGTTTAATCAAATGATTTTAGCCATAGGTAGCTTACCTTCCAACTTAAAGAATGAGTGCTTTCTTGCTCAAAACTTTACACTGTGGAAGGAGAACTGACCAAAACATTAGTATCAAATTTTGCACCTCCTGCAACTTCTCTTCTTTACATTTACACATGTAAATGTTCCTACACTCAATTCTCTCAGCGTGATCTCAATTAGAAGCTGAAAATTTGTACAAAGGTCAATCAACTATAGACTTAGACTTATACAAAAGCATTTCACAAAAGACTCAACAAAAAAGGAGAATTCTCAGAAATATCGGGTGCAACTTTTCTTCATTTCTGGAAATCTTTACATCTGAGTGATGAGAGAGATCTTACTCACTTCTAAGGTGTCTAATGACTCATACAACTTCTAATTTCTCTTTTCACATGCTCTCTCATATTTGGGTCGACATTTTTCCTTGTATATATAGGCAAATGTGTACATGCTCATAACTATACAAAAGTATAAGTGAGCTAACTCTAAGTTAATGTACATATGTATACACATCTTCATCCTCTCAACATATACTTTCTTCATGCTTCATGACTTGATCTTTTCTTCAATCCTTGACTTCAAGAGCTTCATCAAAACTTCAATTGCTGATTGCCTTGCACCAAGAGCTCCCCCTCAATCATCAATTGAGGTTTTCTCTATCTTCTTTATACCTGCCATGTCTTTGAATCTCTGTAGCTTTGGTCCATCCAAGCTTTTGGTTAGCATATCAACTATGTGATCTTTTGTTGAAGTATGTATAACTTCAATATCCTTATCCATCACCTTCTCCCTTAGAAAATGATATTGAATCTCAATGTGTTTAGTCCTGGCACGAAAAACAGGATTAGCAACTAAATACAATGAACTCATGTTATCTCCATGAATAGTGGGTGTACTCTAGATGATGTCAAAACTCTTCATAAGAGTCTTAAGCCATATCACTTCCTTTGCAGCTTCAACCATTCCTTTGTACTCAGCCTCTGTGGATGATAAAGCAACTGTGTGTTGCTTCTTTGAACACCAAGAAATTAACTTATCTCCCACATAGCACAAGTATCCATAAGTTGATCTCCTATCATCAGGATTACTTGCCCAATCTGTATCACTATATATCTTGATGTTTGTATCTGATGTAAAACCATAATACAAACCTTCTTTGAGTGTACCCTTAATGTACCTCAACACTCTTTGTCCTGCAATCCAATGTTCTTTCCTAGGACAATGCATTAATTGAGATAATACTCCAACTACATATGACAAATCAGGCCTAGTTAATGTAGCATAGATCAAACTACCAACCAAACTTTGATATAGCTTCATGTCCTTGAATTCTTCTCCTCCATATCTGCTCAATTTGTAATTCACCTCCATTGGAGTAGGTGATACCCTGCAATCATCCATTTTAAACTTGAATTCTTCTCCTCCATATCTGCTCAATTTGTGATTCACCTTCATTGAAGTAGGTGATACCCTACAATCATCCATTTTAAACTTGATCATCCATGCCCAAGAAATATGACAAGTGTCCCAAGTCACTAATCTTGAACTCTTTTTTAATATAAAGGAAGTTCGGCATAAGCCTACTCTCCCGGACTTGAATAAAATAAAGAAAAGTACAAGAGAAGGGGACTAGTGCCCACGGGACCCCCCAAATCCCACAAAGCAGGGGAAGCTTTTACAGAGCTTAGATGACATTACAAAGAAGGTTAATTACCCTCTCATCACCCTCATGTGGGGTCCACTTGGGTTTAAGCTTGTTATCGATCAAAAGGAGTACTTGATGATGCCTAAAGGGGGGTGATTTTTTACAGTTGACAATCCTTTTGCCAAGGAGGAACAGCGATTTCTCAATTGACCACTCCTTGGGGGAGTCACCGAAGTTGAAAGCACATCTTTCCCGCCAGATTTTCCATAGGACCTCCCCTCTGATGGCGTTCCAGAGAGTCGCGGAGCAGCCGATCGCTTCTCCCAGCAGGGCTTGCTGCCAACTGAGACAATTTTGAAGTCTAATTCTCTTACCAACCACCTGCCAGAGTCTGTTGGAGTTGGGGCAGGTAAAGAAGATGTGTGAAACATCTTCGATAGACCGGTAGCAACGTTTACACCAGGGAGGGATCCCACAAATTTTGCTAGCCTTAAGGTTGGTCCAGATTCCATGATGAAGAATTTGCCATAAGAGGACAGACTTTTTGATTTCTATGAGGGGGTGCCAGATAGCCATGAACTTCATGTCCCACCGAAGCCGCGTCCATGACAGGCACCACTTTTTGTTGAGGTTAACCTGATAGTCGATCGTTTCTTTGATGTTCGGGATTTTTGATAGGCTATTCCCATTGTGCCATTTGAGACCAAGCGAGCTCGACATGTCGTGTCCCATGAGAAGGCGAACTTTGTGTCGGTCCCAGGCGAGACATCTGCTTTGCAAAGTGTTCCATTCTTCATGCGGAATGTTGATGCTAGGGTCAATATCCTCAAAGTTGATCCAGCGGTTGGTGTCTTGTTTCCAGAGATGTTTCCATTTTTTGAAGCCTTTGTTCCATAGCTTCTTGGCATTTTGAATGTTCCAAGAATCCACACTCCGGATGCCATGGATCGGAAACCAGATAGAGTCGTTTTGTCTGATACTGGCAGCCCACTTCCAGTCTTCACTTATTCTTGTGAAGCTTTTGACTTTATTCCAACTCTTCCAAAGGGAGCACACCAGATTAGAGCCTTTCGGGAAGACGGGGATCGGGGAAAATAGCAAGGTCAAGATGTCAAGATTCTTCCAATTTGGGAAACCCATGAGCGCCAACTCATTCTTGTTTCTGAAGATCAACTTGGCCCACGAGGCCTCCCCGTTGCACCAAGCCTTAATCATCCATTTGGCCGACAGTTTGTTAGCCATGCACCCAATGTCCAAGATACCAAGTCCCCCACTATCTCTATGGCTGGTGCAGATGGACCATTTGATTTTAGGCACCCCCCTCCTATTGTGGTCGCCCGTCCAAAGGAAGTTTGTACAAGTACTATCCAGTTTGGACAGATCTTGCTCTTTCGGTCTCCAACAAGAAAGGAAATGAATGGTAGATGATAAGAGGAACGTGTTGATAACCATAGCACGACCAGCAAGATTGATTTGCATACCTCTCCAATAGTTAAACTTGTTTTCAAGTTTGGCAAGCACCCAGTTCCACCGCTGTTCCATAGAGACGCCAAACCCCAAGGGAATCCCAAGAAGCCGAAAAATTTGGCCCTGCGGAATGATTTGACAGCCATGATCAATGAGAAGGTCGGGCTGTGACCCACCAATAGCTCTAAAGGCGGTCTTAGAGTGGTTGATTATGGATCCAGAGGCTTCACAAAAGGTAGCAAGACACTTCCAGAACGTCTCCAGGCTGGTACTATCATTGTGAACAAAAGCGTTCATATCATCAGCAAAAAGTCTCATGGTGATCTGACTCTGGTAATGCGGCAAACGAAGGCCTTTAATGTTACCAGCTTCCACCTGATGCTCCACCAGCCTGCTAAGCCCTTCCGTGGCAATGGCAAAGAGAAGGGGAGCCAATGGGCACCCTTGTCTGATAGATCTTCTAAGTTTGATCACCTTTGAAAGTTTTCCATTAATGTTAATTTGGGTCGATGCGTTTCCGAGAAGGGTCGCAATCATCTTGGTGAATTTCTAACTACATCCAAGATCTTGTAGAGACTGTAGAATATAGTCCCATTCTAGCCTGTCGTAGGCTTTATCAAAGTCGATCTTGAGGAATACTACATCTTGTTTAGACTTATTTGCAAATTCAAGACCTTCCCAGATATCTATAATGGTTTCCAAAATAGACCTACCTTTGATGAAACCTTTTTGGTCCTCGCTTAACCATGCTCTCAAGTGGCAAGAGATTCTGTTGGCAATGACTTTGGCGATGATCTTGTATCCTGTTTGGAGCATTGTAATGGGACGCCAGTTCTCTATTCTGTTCTTTTCCCCTTTTTTGTGTACTAACTTGATAATGCCATTGTTGAGACAAGAAGGAAGCGCGCCAAACTTGAGTGCCTCTTGCCAAACCAAACGAAGAGGGGTGGCAACCACCAACTTGAAGGATTTAAAGAACTCATTAGTGAGCCCGTCGGGTCCCGGGCTTTTACCTGAAGGGAGGGCATCAATGACCTCAATGATTTCGGCTTCAGAGATAGAGGCATGAAGCAGAGATTGAAGGTTGAGTGGTATCTTGTGGGGGGAAACCCTAGATATGGCTGCCATACAGTCCCTTCTATGGTGGGAGAGGGGGTTTGAGGTCCCCAGGAGTCTCATGAAGTGCCCTTCAATGATCCCAAAATTATCTTCTTCCGTATTGCATACATTGCCATTTGCGTCTAGCAATAAGGGGATCGATTCTCTGTTGTGTTTCCTTTTGAGGATACGGCACATCTCTTTGGTGGGTTTGTCGGCTTTGCCAGCCCACCACTCCTTGAAGAAAATTTGCAAATTTTTCCTTTGTATCTCTTCCTCGTATCTCAACAGCGCTCTGATTTTTCGAAGTCCTTTCTGGGCTTGAGATTTTCCTTTGTTCACTTCCTCCTCGAGCCGCCAGAGTCTATGATATAGAGCTTCTCTACGAGCCCGCCGCACAGTCTCTAGCATCTTCCTGGATCTAATCATGATCTGTCGTGACTTATCGACCGCACTTCTCCAACACTTGGCTGGGGACAAGCCAGAGGCGAATGCCTCCTTCCACACATCAGAAATTTCTTGATGGACGGAGGGGAGAGAGAAGGAGGGCACACTGGCATGGAACCAAGGAGCCTTACGGATCTTGGTGGGGAGTTGAAAAGTGATGATGATCGGGTAGTGATCAGAGATGGTGAGGTCGGTGCGTTGCGAGAGGGAAGGGTGGCCCCACTGATGAGTAAAACTCTGAGAAATGTAGCATCTATCAAGTCTAGCTTTCCTTAGGTCCTCGCCTGCTTGGAGATTTGACCAAGAAAAGCCATTCGAGTCTTTGAATTCGACCAGATCCAAGTGTAGTTTAGTTTTGTCCCACGTTTCTTTCTCCCGACTATCGATGACCCTACCCTTGCCCATCCATCTATCCATAGGGTCCTCTACCATGTTGAAGTCACCACAAATAAGCACGTTGTGGGGGAGCGAGTCCAAGGATGCCCAAGTGTTAAGTCTCTCTAACTCCCCATTAGGGGCATACAAAGAAACTAAAGTAAAACAAAAGGGAGCACCGAAAGAAACAGCAATCCATCGATGGCATTCATCTTCAAGGGAGTTCTCAAGCTTTTCAAACCAAATTTGATTAATACCGATTACCGTTCCACCAGACCCCCGCTGATGCGCCGTTGAAATCCAAACATGGGTCGAGGAGACATGTCTAAGCCGTTTCTGGAGGTCTTCTCCGTCAATTTTAATCTCTTGGATACATATAAAATCTGGGTTTAGGCTAATGTCGCAAAGCCATTGGCCAATGATGATCGCTCTTGAGGGGTCAGTTAGCCCTCTAGCATTTAACGAGATGATGATCATTGTCGTAATAATCCCTCTTTGCGGGAGGGAGCTTTGTCCTTTCTTTTCTTGGATTCATCTTTCTTTTTCGCTCGGATCGGATCCCGAGTTAGCAATAGGTTCTTGTGGGGGCTTTTCCACGGTAACTCCATAGGTTGTTTTCCTTTGCGGGATGCCTCCTGCTGGGAAGAACTGGGCACCATTTTCAGCTCCGTTTCCGGAATAGTCGATCCGATGATGGAGCTTTCACTATCCATGTTATCTTCGTTGCTAGTAGTAAAGCCGTCTTCTTTGCTTGTAGTGTAACCCTCCTGCAAGGTTTCTTTACTGTCAGGGATCTCTAGGCCTTTGACGTCGGTGTCCACCTCAAGTTGGTTCCCACCTGGGTAGTCAAACTCATTGATGTCCTTTACCAGATTGCAATACAAGTTGCTGGAGGGGGTAACTGACATGTTGTTTCGCTCAGAAGTTGCCCTAGGGCTTCTTTTCCTTCTTCTTCTGACTTCGATGAACCCGTCTGCGTCAGCTTCTGGATTAAGGGGGCCCTTGACTTCCTCTACTTTCGTCGAGTGATTCAATGCACCATTGCTATCTTGAGCATTTTTTGGGGGCTTCTTGATTTCACTTGCTTTTTCGTCTCAAAGGGCAATCTTTAATCCTGTGACCTTGTTGGCCACAACGAAAGCACGCGTTGGGAAGGTTTTTGTAACTGATGTCTTGCTCCCATACATCCCCTTCGTCCAAGTCCAGTTTGATCTTCGAAGGAAGTGGCATACTGAGGTCAGCCTCGACACAGATTTGAGGGTGCCACCGAGCGTTGAACGAGTGTCTTGCACCTTCATAAATGAGACCACCAATGTCCTCGCGTGAGGCCAACGGCTTGCCGATAGGAGAAACGATGTCCCACACGAAGTTGTACAAGAAGTATGGCAGGTTAGGGAGCTCAACCCAGAGAGGGTACCGAAGCGATTTCGATTTGTCGGGAGTAAAATCAGGGGACCATCTGAATAGGCACAGGGTCGCCCGGCCGAGTTGCCAAGTTCCGACACTAAGGGCTCGAAACGCCATATCTTCATTTTCAAAGACTAGCAGCAAGTGGCTTGCCGGTAAGAATTGACACTTACAAACAACTAGCCCACGGGGGAACCACTCGTTGCGAAGCCACTGTCGCACAGTTTCGAGCGGGGGCTTAGGGTCGAACATTTGGCCGACGAGGCAAACTTTCTTGAGCTCCTCCTGAGTTGACAGAATTGCGGATCTACTGAGGGAGACCAAGGGGGGTTCAGCACTCTCGAAGGCCCCTAGGGCGGCACAAGAACCCCCCTCCAACAAAGAGGCCAGGTTATCAGTCTCCCCGGGAGGAGGGGCCAGGTTACTTCTCACAAGAGAGGGGGTCGCCAAATCCATGACAAAAGAGGGACACCCCGAACTCTGAAAAACTTGAAATGCCTCCGATGACCCTTTTTTTTTTCTCTTTTTTATAAAAAAGCTTTACTAACGAAAACTTTTAACCTCCTGAAATGAGGCTCCCGACGATGTCACGCGGCAGCTAAAGAAAACTATTCATTTCAAGAAAGCAAAGGAAGACCCGTCGACTGCTACTGAAGAGCCAAAGTCCACTGAAGTCGCCGATTATGCGATTCCCAATGAAAGATGGCACGTCGCTGTAGCTTTCTCTCACTATTTTCACTATTTTTAATGGGCAAAAGAACTTTATCCATCGCAAAAAAGCTCAGTCAATCGTGAAAGCCTCTGTCACTCGTGCACGTCCTATCAATCGTGATTGATGACCTCTCTATCAGTCGCGATTGATAGCCTCTCTGTTAGTCGCGAGCGTGCTATCTCTGTCAATCGCTGCTTCAGTCTGTCGCCCTCGAGAACCTCTGTCAGTCGTCACTTCAGTCGGTCGTCCTCATCCTCAATCGTGAGCCTCCGTCAGTCGCCGCTTCAATCCGTCGTCCTCTTCGTCACGAGTTAAACGACTGTTTGGCCGCGTATGTTGTCCTTCCAGCTCTTCGTGTCTTCTTCCACAGCCCTCCGACAGATATGATATATCCTCCGCTGTGTTAGCTCTTGCAGCCCTCCGACAGATAGACCTCGTCCTCAAGGCTCCCTCGGTGGAAGTCCTCCAGGCTCCGCCCCCTGTGCAGCACTCGGTCCCGTCGCCCTTGTCCCGTCCTATCAATCGTGATTGATGACCTCTCTATCAGTCGCGATAGCCTCTCTGTTAGTCGCGAGCGCGCTATCTCTGTCAATCGCTGCTTCAGTTCGTCGCCCTCGAGAACCTCTGTCAGTTGTCACTTCAATCGGTCGTCCTCATCCTCAATCGTGAGCCTCCGTCAGTCGCCGCTTCAGTCCGTAGTTCCTGTTCGTACTTGCTCCCGTGCCCTTTCAAAACTTCTCGCACCCATCCAACATTGATCTTTTTGGGCCCAATCTTGAACTCTTTCTCCATTTGCTTCTTTAGGCTTTAAATGCCTTTCTCATCTGTACCTGTAAGAATTATATCATCAACATATATGCACATGTAAATGAATCCATCATCACTTGCTTTAACAAGCAAGCTACTATATGCTTTAGATACTTGGAAACCAAGGTCTTTCAAGAACTTCACAAGTCTATAATTACATGCCCTTGGGGCCTGGTTCAAACCATACAAAGCTCTCTTGAGCTTACATACATGATCTGGATACCTTTCATTTTTGAATCCTTGTGGTTGTTCCATGAAAACATCATCTGAAATGTAACCATTTAGAAAAGCATTCTTCACATCTAATTGACATAATTTCCAACCTTTACATGCAACAATAGCTATGAGTGTCCTGATTCTTGTCATCTTTGCCATAGGACTATAAGTCTCATCATAATCTATACCATATGTCTCAGCAAAACCTTTCACAACAAGTCTAGCTTTATATCTAGACACACTTCCATCTGCAAACCTCTTTGTCTTGTAGACCCATTTGCATCCAATGATCTTCTGACTATTTGGTTTAGGAACCAAATGCCATGTCTCGTTCTCCATCAATGCATCATACTCTTCCTACATAGCTTTCTCCCAATTTTCCTTACCTTTTGCCTCTTCATATGTAGAAGGGTCTTCATCTGTCTTTATCATATAAGCATAGTCTTTGGTAGTCAAAAAAGAAGTGTCATAGCTATACCTTGTAGGTTGCCATTTATGTCTTGATGACCTTTTGAGTTCTCCACTCCTTGAGGTTTCTGGTTCATCACATTCTGGATCAAACCTTGGCACTTCTTCAACTTCAACTTGTACTTCATTGTTCTCCTCTTCATCAAATATCTGAACCTTTGATTTACCTTTCTTTTGATTCCCAACTTCTTCATCACCTGCATAAATATTGATTGTACCTAGGAATTGTTTTGTGGATGGACTCCACAACCTATATCCCATCCGCTTATCATCATATCCAAGGAACACATACTTTTGAGCTTTAGGTTCCAATTTGTGCCTTAATTGAGATGGCACATATGCATATGCCAAACATCCAAATGCTTTGCAATGATCTAGAGTAGGTCTCTTACCCCACCATGCCTCATATGGTGTCATACCCTGCAAGGCTTTACATGGTAATCTATTGACCAAATATGTGGCTGTATTTACAGCCTCATCCCACAAATAATTTGGGCAATTTTTGTCCTTCATCATGGATCTTGCAAACTCAACAAGAGTTCTATTCCTCCTTTCTGCTACACCATTTTGTTGAGGAGAGTACCTGCAAGTAATTTCCCTTTTTATACCTGCATTCCACAAGTAATCATTGAAATCATTAGAGAAATACTCTCCCCCTCCATCTGACCTTAGTCTCTTCAATTTTTGACCTGTAATTCTTTCTGCATACACATGATAATGCTTGAATGTATTGAATACCTCTGACTTATCTTTGATCACATAGATAGTGATCTATCTGGTAGCATCATCAACATAAATCACATAATACCTTGAACCATTGATACTGAAATCCTTTGATGGTCCCCACACATCTGTGTGTACCAATTCAAGCTTCTCTGAATACATAAAACCATGCTTGGAATAAGATTGCTTATGAGCCTTACCTAGTTGACATGCCTCACATCTATATGTCATATGTTGACCTGCAACATTAGGCAATCCAAGCACTGAACCATTGTTAACCATATCTTTAATACCTCTTTCATTGAAATGTCCAAGCCTTTTGTGGCAAAGATCTAACTCAGAGATCTTATGTCCTCCATAGGTGAACAAGGCATGACCAATATTACCTTGAATCTTTAATGTGAACAATCTTCCTTCTTTCTTCCTTGAAACAATTTGTTTATACCCATTGCTAGGGTCTTCCACAAAAACTCCTTCATTAGTGAACGTAACTTCAAAACCTTTTTCAACAATTTGTCCTACACTTATCACATTCTTTGGAATTGTAGGAACATACAAAACATTACTCAAGAGAGTACTTCCATCCTTGGCCTTTTTTGATCCAATTGACTTCACATTGTGCTTTGTATTGTCACCTGTTTGAACTACATGATTAGTTACCTTATTCTCCAAATCAGTCATCAAAGCTATGTTGCCACTCAGGTGATTGTTACACCCTGAGTCAATGTAGAAGACTCTTTGGTCTTCACTTTGCCTTTCACAAGTTGCATTCATTATCAATGTTGAATCCTCCTTCTAATCTGAAGCATAATTGTAGTAGGTATTGTTGTATTGTTGACTTTGGATTCCTCTACCTGCATTTCTTCCAAAGTAACCTCTACTACCTCTACCTCTGAAATTACCTCTTTGATTTTTGCCACCTCTTCCTCTTGAATTAAAGTTCTGATTATATCCACATTCTGAGTATTATGCCAACAATCATTAGCTAAGTGATTTGTCTTACCACAAATCCAGCAAGCTTTGACTCCATCTTTATTACTTCTGCCTCTTCCTCTACCTTTGCCACCTCCTCTTCCTCTTAGGAAGTTAGCTTGGCTAGTTGTACCTTCATCTTCATTTTCTTGTTGCTTCCCTTTGCTATTCTTCTTCTTATCCTTTGAATACATTGCTTGACCTACACTTTTATCACCTTCACCTTTGACATCCTGCTCAAAGGTTAGCATGTGTCCTAGCAACTGATTTAAATCAGGAGTAAAATGATCTAGTGATAATTCAGTAGACAAAATGAATGGCTTCCATTTGTCATCTCCTCTCAAACCTGCCTGTGAGGATTTGCCTTACCAATTTATCCTCCTCAGTATCTTCATCAACTGCTCCTAATGCATTTGCAATGTCTTTCATCCTTGCCACATAATCTGAGATGGATTGAGAGGAATTCTTCTTGAATGTGGTAAACTCTGCCCACAAGGATGCCTTCCTTGACTTTGTGGTGTTTTGGAAATGCTCCTCCAAAGCATTCCATATATCACTTAAACTTTCAAGACCTCTAATGTGAGGTAGCAAGTAGTCATTAACTCCCATATAGATAATACTCCTAGCTTGAGCATCTCTCTTCATCCAAGTCTTCAAATCTGACAATTCATCCCTAGTTGGAACACTAGGATCTCTGAACTGAGGCTTTTCTTCATCACCTGTAATATAACCTATCAAGTCTTTTCTCATAAGATGAGCTTCCATCCTCATTGACCATGCTGGATAGTTCTCTCTATCCAGTTTCTCTATCTGAAGAGAATCTCCCATCCTTTCTTCACCTATGTATTAAATCCTTCAAGCTTTATGAGAAATAAGGTTACCTTTGCTTTGAATGAAGTTCCTTTTGTCTTCATTGATATCTTCTGGCCTCGTTTTCAAGCTTTGCTTTCAAGCTTTCACCCTTTGTATCTTCAAATGTTGAATTCTTTATAACTGCAATAGTCGGGGTCCTCCTTTCTTCAATTTTGATGCTTCATGCTCTGATACCACTGATGGAGAGTGTTAATCTAAAAAATAACACGTCATTCTTGAAGTTAGAGCACCTCTATATCAAGAATAACTTAAAACCTTCACCAATTTGCAGGATCAATACTCATCTATCAAAATCTTGAACAAACTGTGAAGAAGGTGACTACACAGAAAGTCTGCTGCACATAACTCACTCATTGGCTTATCAAATGTGTAAAGTTTTTTATAAAACTTTGCACAAGGTGTTGCCTATAGTTTGCACACCTCCTCCAAGCTAAATCATTCCAAAAGACTCAGTAGATCTCGAGAAATGATTTTAACAAGTCACCTATGTCTAAAACTATAGTTATTTACAATCGACTTTGACACTTGCAACTTCTAAAGCTTGGTTCTCTCAAATTAGACCCCGTTTAATCAAATGCTTTTAGCCATAGGTAGCTTACCTTCCAACTTAAAGAATGAGTGCTTGCTTGCTGAAAACTTTACACTGTGGAAGGATAAATGACCAAAACATTAGTATCGAATTTTGCGCCTCCTGCAACTTCTCTTCTTTATTTTTACACATGTAAATGTTCCTACACTCAATTCTCTCAGCCTGATCACAATTAGAAGGTGAAAATTTGTACAGAGGTAAATCAACTATAGACTTAGACTTGTACAAAAGCATTTCACAAAAGACTCAACACAAAAGGAGAACTCTCAAAAATATCGGGCGCAACTTTTCTTCATTTTTGGAAAACTTTACATCTGAGTGATGAGAGAGATCTTACTCACTTCTAAGGTGTCTAATGACTCATACAACTTCTAATTTCTCTATTCACATGCTCTCTCATATTTTCCTTGACATTTTTCCTTTTATATATAGGCAAATGTGTACAAGCTCATAACTATACAAAAGTATAAGTGAGATAACTCTAAGTTAATGTACATATGTATACACATCTTCATCCTGTGAACATATACTTTCTTCATGATTCATGACTTGATCTTTTCTTCAATCCTTGACTTCAAAAACTTCATCAAAACTTCAATTGCTGATTGCCTTGCACCAACAGTATTGGGCTGTAATAAGGATTGCATAGTGGACCATGTTTGCATCATTTCTGAATAGGCTTCTAGTAAGTTGCGATGCCAGTTGGGTTGAAATATATTAACTCTTTGGGTGTGCTAAGGGACATCACCTGGTTGGAATTGCGTGTCGAAGGTTGGTCCAATGCATGTCACTCATTTGTTCTCTGCATTGTAGACAATTAAAACACGAAATAGGGCATGTATTGCAACTCGGATGTTGTGATTAGGTATCAATGGGATAGGTTTTGAAAGTATTTTGAATGAAGCACCATATCTTGAAAATTTGCAAATGGATTGAATTTGGATGGTCAACCTATCATCATGAGTGTGTGCAATCTCTTCTACCTATTTGAGCCATTGTAGCCTAGGTGCCTCATATCTTTCTTGACCTTCTTTAGTGACAAGTCCTCTTGGCATCGGTTGTAGTTTGTAGGTGTATTCAAAAGTTGCTTTGATGGGTATTTTGACTTTCATCCAAGACTGGTTCTTCTTGCGGTGAAGGTGTTTTCTTATATTCAAATAATTTTGCTTGTAACTCTTTTGTTTGATTATGCAATGCTACTATTTCTTGTTATTTTACACTACTCAAAATGGATTTTGGGACAGGGGTGCTTTTTGTGGGTTGTTGATGGCATAATTGATTGATCTCTTTGGCATGTTCTTCTAGTATTGTATGGATATTCTCATATGGGATCGCTTGGAATATGAATGGATTAATCTATGTGCAAGGGGCATTTTCAATAACTACTTCTTGGTTGTCTTGATTTTTTTTGTTGTAGATGCTTGTTCTGCTTGAGCAAAATTGCCATATGTCCTCATAAGAGAGCCGTATTTTATTGGATTTTGAGCTTGCAGTCCATTTGTATGTTTAAGTGGGTTTCAATTTCCTTTACAACCTCTTGATCCACAAGTTGAAGTTTGGAGTGGAGTGGCGTTCATTGTGGACCTAATGTAGGGTGTGGTACTGGTCTTGTAAAACCCTATTGCTTTCCTCTCATTTTATCACTCTTTTTGTACTTGGATAGATTCAACATTGATCGTTGAATTCAGCTCTTTTAGGAGCTAATATTCCTATCTTTATTGGCTTGGACATTGAATCAATGTGTTAAAAGCATTATCTACATGGATATATGTTGTATGTACAAGTTGGAATGCAAGGGGATAGGCAAAAGGAATGGGGTTTGTGGATGCAGTGCACGATGGTATTCTTGGTGCAGGTGATGTTGGTGGAGGAACGATGGGAAAAGGTGGTTGTGTGGGGGGTGGGGGAGGTACTGTGGGTGGTGAGATGTCCATAGGATCAGATGTCGATGTGCATGAAGGTTCTTTCATATATACAATGGTAGGTGGAGTGCTTTTTAAAAATGGTTGAGTGCCTTGGGAAGTGGTAGCTTACCACATAGTAGATTGAGCTAGTGGCTGAAACATATTTTCAAGGAAGGAAACCTAAGGTGATAGTGTGGTTGAAGTTGGTCGAGGTGGAAACAATGATGAAAATGTTTGTAAGTAGGTGATTAGAGGAAAATTTGGTTCGGTTGATTGTGGGGCAAGATAGCCTAACATGGTGGAAGTGGGGGTGGGGTGACCCATTACAAGGTGGTGCAGTGGGTGACCTAAGGTGCATTAAACTTAGAATGAGGAGGTTGCATACAAATGATTGGTGATTGACAAGAATAGTTGGGAATGGGATACTAGGGCACAAAAGCCAAAAGAGGGTGTGGTGATTGGTACTTCATTGGTGCTTACAACATCTCCAGACCAAGAGGGTGAATGGGGCGGGGTGTGGAAGATTGGTTCCTCGGGTTACCATTTTGATCGTGGTTGTATGTTGAGGTCATGGACTTCTAGTCGAGGATGGAGGGTGGAGTAGTGAGACTAAGGAAGTTTGTACAAAGGTCTCAGCTATGAGATCGATGGTAGTTGTCAAAGTAGGGGTAGTGGCTACAATCATCACCTCTTGAGTTATTGTGGCCTCTACTTGAGTGGTCATGGTCACTTTGACTTGTGTGATCAATATTTGTATATTTTTACCTTGTCTTTGTAAGGTGTTGATGCGTCTTTCATCATATTGTGGGTGAGGTCTCTACAATATATAATCGATGGCTTCAACAACCCCACAAGTTTTTGTTAAGAGTACCAATGCTTTGATGAACTGTGAGTCCACCTTCTGCCAAGATTTGGTTCATTAACATGCAGTTGCTCTGTACCAAAAGTCTTCCTTGTGATTGAATGCTTTCCACTGTTTCACATAGTTGGCGGAGCTCTATCGTATATGTAAGGGCTCCTTCTTCTTCCTCCTATCTTTCATGTTGTTCTTTGTCTTTTTGTTGTTGATGTTGTTGTTATGGTTGATGTTTTCCTTCTTCTTTAGAGTTTGAACCAAAGTTAGAATAGGAGTCTTTGCTAGGTACATACTAAACCAAAATCTTTTGTGCAATTGTGTAAATCGATTTTGCCCGAGAAAGCAAAGTGTTGCATACAAATTCTAAGTGGAATCATGATGTTTGGGGTCATTGTGGCCATGTCTTTTAGCTTAGTGAGGTTATAGTTCTTCATGTTATCTAACACCATCATCTCCTTCTCTGTAGAAACATGCATTCCTTGCATGTCAAGGGCCTCTCTAACTGGATTCATGGAAAATATAGAATTCTTTATTTCATTGTTGCATGTTAAGGAGAGAATGACAAAGGTGCTTGGCACATTTCTCACGTTGCTAAGCTATAAGGTGTTGATAAGATAGTAACACTCTAGAAAGTTGGCTTGGGTGCTTGTGCACTAAAGTATTCCACTAATGCTACCTTCTCCCAAATGGGTTGAAGCTATGCGGCATTTTACAACTTCTCAAACTCGCGGGTGAAGAGCTGATACTTGCTTCATGCATTAGTGTACTCACACTATGCTTCCCAAATGTAATCCACATCACCTAGGGGACTTGCTATTTCACTAAACCAATGGGAGTGGGCATTGGCTTTAACCATGTATCTCATAGGGGGTCCTGGGTGGGAATGGTTTGCAAGTGCAAGAGTGCTTCCATTCTCTCCTTTGGGTGTTCAAATGTAGGCAAAGTACTAATATCTATGGGTTGGGAGCTACTGCTTGCTTCAGCCATGGATTATGATGGTAACTGATATGGTTTGTAGATCTGCTAGAAGAAGAAGAATCACATTAGTATTGTAATTGAACCGTGATGTTGCCTAGTTCCCTTTACAATACCAACATGATTCCCTTGATCCTTGTTTGTCATTAATTAGTTATTGAGTGATGTGTGAGATGGGTGTGGGTGAGAATTAGTGTATTTAGTGTGTGGCTTGGATGCATGGGAGATGCACTGAGCTCAACATGCATCTATTGACAATCCTTCAATCACATTCTTAGAATTGCACAAAAATTGGTGAGCATATTAGGGGCGATTAGAAGTTTAAAATTGCTTCACTTTGTGGCATTGAAATTTTGATTTGAGCTCATTTTGGCCTCCAAATGCACTATCAAAAAAACTATGTAGACAATTTCATCCTTTTGTGCCAAATATATATACAAGTTTGTATTGTCAATACAAGCAGCTTGATGTCTCCTATGGATTTAGCAAAGCTTGAGAGGGTGTTTGTATTCAACGTTTTGAGATACAATCATTTTTTTGCATTAGGGTATTTAGTCACTAGCCATGCCTGAACACAATGATGTGTTCCATATATTGGTTGTTGTTGGAGTTAGATGTCTGCGGAAGCAATATGCAAAAAGCACAAGGAAGAAGAAGAAGAAGCTTGGAGCACAACACACAATACTGAATGTATTACCACTAGAATGTACAAAGATAAGTAACCCATTAGGGCTATAGGCATATATACAAGCTGATAGAAAAAAACCTCCTAAAGAGGGAAAAAAGTGCCTCGACGGTCCTAATGTGTTCACATACATCACTACCTAAATATATCAACAAATCCCCTTGGGAGTGATGCAATGAACAAGGAGCTAGCACTCATGTATAAGGAAGGTTAACCATAAGGCGTCTAAGCCACACACTCTCAATAGTTGCTATGAAAGCTTCCCTATACTTAGCCTCACAACTAGAAGCGGCCATAATAGGCTGCTTCTTGCTCAACCAAGATATGCATGAGCTATCAAGCATGAAGCAAAAACCACTAGTGGACAGAGGAGTGTCATAGCAACCAACCTAGTCAAAATCAGAAAAAGCATGTAAATCTAGCAGTAGTGATCCCCACTTGGGATAAAACAATCCAAGTATCCGGGTACCACTCAAGTAGCGAAAGATGCACTTAACTGCTTGTCAATGCTTGAGTCCTGGGCAACGCATAAACGTGCTCATCTATGAGATAGCAAATTGAATATCTGGTTGAGTAATGCATAAGTAAATCAAGCATCCAATAACCTACTGATAGAGAACAACATCAAATGCATCTTTTGCATCATGAAGACTCAATCATTAACCTTTCTCCATAGGAGTGACAATAGGTTTACAATCTTCAAGGAAAAAATGCTGCAATAATGTGTCAATATATTCGTTTGACACAAATCCATTCCACCATCAACATGCATAAACTGAATGCCCAAAGAATGATGCAAATGCCCCAAATTAGACATATCAAATTAGGCATGAAAATCTGCCTTAAAGTCAGCAATATGCTTCTCATGAGGACCAATGCGCAACATGTCATCAACATACACAACAATGATCAGAAGTACATCATTAACACACTTAACATATAAGGTGCTTTGAGTTGGTATGTTCTCAAAAGCATGTGCAATCAGATAGGCATGTATCTTTTCATACCAAGCACATGGTGCTTGCTTTAAACCATATAATACCTTCTTTAACCTGCACACCTGGTTTTCATGCCCTTTCTACACAAAGCCATGGGGCTCAAAAACATACACTTCTTCATGCACGTCACCATTTAGAAATGTTGTTTTAATGTCCAGCTGATGTACATTCCAACCATGATGAGCTACATGTGCACATATGTTATGAATAGTAGTCATTTGGCAAGTAGGAGCAAAGATCTCATTAAAATCAATGCCTCTTTCTTGAGCATAGCCCATTGCAACAAGCCTAGCCTTACACCTATCAACTATTCCATTAGGCTTACACTTAAGCTTGTATACTTACTTAGTGCTAATGGCCTTCTTGCTAGGAGGCAAGTCACATAAAGACCATGTAACATTTTTCATGATAGCATCTTATTCAGATTGCATTGCAGCCATCAAATGTTCAAAATTTTGTGCTTCATAAAGCAAAACAGGCTCAATCTCATCACATAGACTAGAGGTAGCCATAGCATAGCAATCTGATGCAAAGGAGGCACTATGCGAGCCTGAAGGAGTACAATATGATAGAGGTGCATCTAATTTGCTATCACCCAAAGTCTGCACTAGTCATTTTGGCATAGTTTTTGCCTCCTCAATATCAACTCTCTCATCAACAAGTGTATCATGTAAATCACATAAGAAATAGAATGATCTACATCATCACATGAAACTTGTAAAGGCTAAGAAGTTGCCTCATTAGGACCAACACTAGACTATCCACCTGTAAAGACAGGCAGCAAAGTATCATACATGTCTTTGGAGCTAACAAATGTCTCTTTTGTACATGAAAGTAAAGGTTGAATAACATCGTCCATAAAAAAAACATCACTACGATGTTGTTCAGGCACTAATGCATACGCAAGACGATAAAAAACATGCAGATGAGCAACAAATGGCTTGGGACCATTCCAAGCCTCATAAGGAGTGATAAAATGTACTGCTTTAGTGGGACACCTGTTAAGTACATATGTTGCACACATGAGAGCCTTAAGCCAGAAAATATGTTGTAAAGCCTGAATCTTGACCGTATACTTCACCATCTCCATGAGTGACCTGTTCAGCAACTCCATTCTATTGAGGTGTATACGACACTGTACACTGATGTTTTATCCCATGTTCAGCCAGAAATCAATCACAAGCTCTTGGTTAGGAATGTGATGGGCTAACCACTTGCCCAAAAGCCATGGTTGAGGATTACTTCCTAGTCCTCCCTCTTAAGGTTTAGTTCAACCATCTCTTATCTTTCAAGAGTGTTATTCGACCATCTCCTACCTATTACTTTATTCATTCTTCCCCCCTTAGTTGATCATAGTCCTCAATCACCTACTCATGTATCCCTCTAGCCTTGATGATCAATTCTTGAACTCCCTTATACTCATGTATCCCTCTAGCCTCGATGATCAGTTCTTGAACTCCCTCAGTACCCTTAAATTTTATGTCCTCAACCTTGCATAGTTTCTTGAACCTTGTTCGCAACCTTGGTGTCTTGAACCTTGTTCTCAACCTTAGTATCTTAAACCTTGTCCTCACCCATGTTGAGTATCTTGAAGACTCAACTAAGTTCCACCCAAGATTTCAAATGGACTTCACACTTCCAAGATTCCTCATTAGATTTGGAAAGCTTTGTTTGAGAGCTTTCCAATGGTATCTTATATGCCTCAATCCAACCTATGGATTGAGATATAAACCCCAATCTCTCTTTTACAAACTTCTCATATTGCCACCTTCCCAATTCCTACCCTTTCACATGATAGAGTGCCCAAGCGCCTTTTTTAGAGGCCATTGGGTCAATCCATCTTTCCCAAGCCTACTTTCTAGGCTCTGATACTAATGTAATGAACTATAGGAAATTTGAACTCACGACCTCTTGGTTAGGAATGTGATGGGCTAACCACTTGCCCCAAAAGCCATGGTTGAGGATTACTTCCTAATCCTCCCTCTTAGTGTGTAATTCAACCATCTCTTATATTTCAAGGGTGTTATTCAACCATCTCTTATATTTCAAGGGTGTTATTCAACCATCTCCTACGTATAGCTTTATGCTAGCCACTTGCCCCAAAAAAGCCATGGTTGAGGATTACTTCCTAATACTCTCTCTTAAGGTGTAGTTCAAACATCTCCTATCTTTCAAGGGTGTGGTTCAACCATCTTCTGTCTATCACTTTATTACATTCTTCCCTCCTCAGTCGATCATTGTCCTCAATGATCTATTCATGGATCCCTCTAGCCTTGGTGATCAGGTCTTGATCTCCCTTGGTACCCTTGAATTGACGTCATCAACCTCACATAGTTTCTTGAACCTTGTTTGCAACCTTGGTGTCTTGAAACCTTTTCTTGACCTTAGTATCTTTAAAAATGTTCTCACCCATGATTGGTATCTTGAACACTCAATCAAGTGCCACCCTATATTTCCTAAGGACTTCACACTTCCAAGTTAGAGGAGGAGGCACCTTGAAGCACAATCATCATCTACCCTTGCAAATTGGAACACCTAACCTGAATCAATAAAAAACTTATTCATCTGAATAGATAAAAGTGCATGCCATCAAGTGGTTCAAATATTGTCTACAACACGTGGACAAACTAAGTTTGTGAGAGATTAAATGTGAGGTGATTCATTTCCTAAACGAGATCAAAGAGTTTTATGTGGTTATATTTAAGGAATTTTCTTTCTCATTGCCCCATTTCTTTGATATGTAGAGGTGGATTTCTCATCTATAAGGTCTGGATTGTCAATGGCATGGTAGCAAGAGTACTTGATTACCTTCCATAAAATCTTCATAGATATGTTATAAAGAGAAAGAACACACTTCAAGATCAAGTTTTCAATGAATTGTTTGAGGGGGAGAATGTTGTGCCTTTCGATTCATAGAAAATCAAGGACATGCTTCAACATTGATCCAAGGTGGCATGGTCACACTACTACCTATAAGAATAGATAGTTGAGAAGTTTACACTACCTATAGAGAGGACCCATTTTAGAGGTGCAAGCTAAGATGAAGGAGGAAGTAATGAACATAGATCTAGATCCTCAATAACTCTTCCAAAAAGGTAACCAAGATAGTCAAAAACTATCTAAGTACTAAATAGGCTACAATCACGGATGTAATCTATGTCAAATCCATATTACGTTGAGATCTCAAGCTCAACATGTGATGAACAAGGATTATATATACCACTTTTCATTTTTGTGGCATGTATACTGGTTACACTAATATATGTTGGGCATACTTTTAGTGTGCTTTACCATACCTATCTACCAAGAGTGATGACACATTTGTTTCTTGCCAACCCACTCATCTTACCTCAATCGTTGTGTGCTCCTCTCTTTGTGTGTGAGAGTGTATGAGTGATCTCTTCCTTCACAACTTTCCCCTGACATGGTATCACAGCTAGTGTGGTCGTAGAGAGCTCACAAACAAGGTTGCTAGTGAAGAGCCTCTGAGAAAGCTTGGAGAACACTGCGGGAGCAATTCGTGACGACTCGTGGATCAAGTCAATCGTCTCGCTGACGGTGCACGTAGGGTGACTATGGCAGAACAAGTATTTTTACTAAGGTACCGTAAGGCAAAGCGTTTCTATATCTTTGGACTACGTCTATATAAGATGGAGGGATTAGTTTTTCACTAGCTACTTTATCTTTAATGATTTCTATTACATGTGAGTCTATTTGAGAATTATCAATATTTCTAGCTACGAATGGAGGGAATAGAATTTCACTATGATTAGGACTGGGTAAAACAATGGAATTTAAACGTAATACTCTAAACAATCTATGATCATAATCTTTCGAATACAAAGTTTCCTCTACAATATTATCCTTAACTAATTCTTCAACTTCTGTAGTTTGTGTAACGTTATCTTCTATTGGACTAGGAAAAAGTAATTCAAACAAAGATGAAGGTAAATCACTTTCTAATGAAGTACTACAAGAAGAAGATTGTCAGACATATAAGATAAAATAAATGGATTAATATATATTCTAATTTTATAAAATTGTTTATGTGAATGATATCCTATACAAAAGCTAAACAATAGAATTCCAGCTAAGTATAATTTCTTTTTCCACTCTTTAGTTCTTCAATCCATCTTCAACATAGGCTGCATATCATCTGAAAATTAACATGAGAACCATAAGTATGCTTTCATAAAATATAAACACTCAATAATATTCAAATTTAACATATTAAAAAAAACTCATGATATCATAATTTAATTAACTTTCTTTAAATATATATATCATAAGTACATACATTCATTCTTATATACACATGCATAATTTAAGCATACATCTTATATTTCATATGCATACATAGGCTTCATACACTTAACATGCATATACGTGCATACTACACATGCGAACATACATCTATATGCACATTCTTCTCATGCATTCCTACACACTTACTAACATATATACATGTGCTCACACATATGCATGCATTTATGCATACATGCATACCTAGACAAACTAACATACTTGCACACATGCATCATTACTCATGCATGTAAATACCTCTAACATACATGTATATACAATCATGCATTTACTATCATACATACACAATCATGCATTTAAACTAACATGCATACATTAACACACATACATGAACATACATACACTAACATGCATGCATAAACTTACATGCACTAACACACATGCATGAACATGCATACATGAACATGCATACATGAACATGCATACATGAACATGCATACATGAACATGCATGTACTAACATACATACATGAACTTACATGCGCTAACACACATGCATGAACATACATGCACTAATACACATACATGAACATGCATGCACTAACACACATACATGAACAAGCATGCACTAACATACATACATGAACTTCCATACATAACATACATTTACATATACATGCACTTACATCTAATATGCATGACCTAACTATGCATACATTTACTAACATCTAATATGCATATACTAACTTATATCTAACATGCATATACATATACATATACTAACATCTAACATCTATGCACTAACTAACATCTAACATCCAATAACATATACATGTACTAACATCTAACATCTATGCACTAACTAACATCTAACATGGAATAACATATACATGTACTAGCATGCATTAACTCACATACATGCACTAAAATTTTCCATGGATACATGCTTTATCATTTAACATGCATCTAATGCATTTATCATAAGCTTCTATCATAAGCTAAGTATGGGTTGGAGAAGTTTGGGTAATGGATAAGAAAAGGAAATGAGAAGTTATGATTAGATAGGATAAATGATTGGATAAGGAGAAGTTGGATAAATATGATGAAATCTTTGAGAAAGATATGGGATAATGGCTAAATGGATCCTTCTTTTGTTAACCTGGGAAACATAAAAGAGATTTAGGAAAACAAACATTTATTATGTAATCAATTTAGCTAAATGAACACACACACATACCCTTCATACCTTCCCATTCATTCCTAATATACATAATAAATACTTTAGTCATTCATATCATTCATCTCAAACAAATATACTTAATGCATATGCTTGTCAAAAATTAAATGAAGAAAAACATTAACACTTAGTACATGAAAATTAAAACAAAAAAAATATAATGATCCTAAAATAAGTTACTAATTAAAACATACACACATAAGTACATATACACACACATACATAAATACATATACATTCACACACATACATACATATACATTCATAAATAAATATGCATTCCATATATTTCTAGTATATAATAAATATACTAAAATATGCTAAACATAAATATAACATAAATACATGAAAATAAAACTTAATATATACAAAGTAAAATATTGTATAAACATAAAATAAAAAAAAGAAAAGAAATAAAATATTTAGTATATATAAGCTATAAAAAAGAAATAAAATTAAAAAAACCCCTCTCACACTCTCTCTCTCTCTCTCTCTCTCTCTCTCTCTCTCTCTCTCTCTCTCTTTCTCTCTCTCTGCATCCACTGGCTGCAGGGGGGAAGGAGAGTTAAAAATAAAATTAAATAAAAAAAGAAGAAAAATACTCTCTCTCTCTCATTCTCTCTCTCTCTCTCTCTCTCTCTCTCTCTCTCTTTATGTCGCCGTCGGTTACAGGGAGGGGGAAGGGAAGAGAATTAAAAGAATGAATAAAAAATAAAAACAAACACTCTCTCTCTCTCTCTCTCTGGAAAGGGAACAAAGAAAGAAAGAAAGAATATCAAAATAATCTCTTCACTCCTCTCCAACGTCAAGAATAAAAAAGAAAAAAATCTGCTTTGCATTGAATGAATTGCAAAAGTAAGAGAGATGGTCTTCTCTCTCCTCCTGCCAGAAGGACAACATGGAAATAAGTGCAGAAACAACCATAGCCTAGAGCATAGAGTAGATGAAGTACCTAAAAATTAACATGAGCTTCTAAATACGACTCCCCTCCTTATATACATGAGAGTAGCCCACCATAGCCCACATTTTCCCTAAGTTAACTGAATCATGCAGCCTACAATAACTCCACATCAACTCAACTTCTCTCAACCGAAAAAAAGGTGTGGGTTTTTTCTCCTATTCTTTTTCCCAAATTCACAATAACCACTTAAAATAAATATCCAGTTGACCTTAGACTTTTATCATCCATTTAGATTTAAATAAATGCAACCCTTCAATTCTTTTTAATTATTTATTCACTTTAGAATTAATTAAATTAAACCTATCAATTAATAAATTTAAATATATTTCCATAACCTTTAAATAATTTCAATTATTAATTAACATATTTAATTATTCATTTACAATTAAAATATTTGCTAAGATTTCATTTAATACATTTACCATATTCATTAACTCATTTAGAGACTAAAACCTACTTAATTAACCTCTTAACCATAGGTTTACCTTAAACTAATCTTAAATCATGTTTTTTACCCCTCAACAAACCCATAAATTAATTAAACCCTTTAGATTTATTAATTGAACCCTTAATAAACCTTGAAATCAAGCTTTTATCCTATAAAACATGTTTTAACCCTACATTTGACCCTTGAATTTACTTTCAAAACTTTAAATACACCCTTAGCTAACCTTTAATTTTCAATCTATACCCACAACTACATTTGAAAACACCTTTTTTAAATACTTCCCATCTTTGTATTGATCATCAAAACTTCTTATCCTGCAAAATTTAAAATCAAACATAAGTTAAAATTTTCATAAATTATTCAAACTTAATTTAATCAATTAATCTTTTAATTTTTAGTAATATTTTAAGAGGAATAAATTGTTTTCGACATCCGCCCCCACTAAACCTGCACATCGTCCCGATGGGCCAACCTGCAGATTCAAATGGAACATATCAAATTCTGTATAAATAAGTTTTAAATTTTCAAAGTTTTATTTTTTCATTTATTCATACTTTGTGCAATTAAAAAGATTAGTACAAAGCTTCTAAAAAACAAAGTAGATATAAGTCATATAAATATCATGTTATATCTCTGAATCCACATTTAAACAAGCATTTATAGGAATAAATCATAAGTGTCATAGTCCTTTTGTTCATGTGACTTGCTTGGAATAAGTAACTTATCCTGCATAACAGCATATACCAAAACTTTTTCATCAGTCAATAGAATTATATGACTCCTACTTTTATTTCCTATGGTCTAAATCTCCATTCATTTCTTTTTTTAATTTCATTTTTTCCTTGCATTATTACTTCATCCCAACTCAGCTCTTTATTTATTTGTTTAAACAAATCGGCCTATACCGAAATTGGGTGCGACTCCTGGACTTTTCCACCCGACCAAGTTTATTCCACTTGTCTGCCAACCCAGCATAGCACACGACAAAACTATGTCAGCCCTACATGAAATCGACGTCGGCTCGTGGCTCTGATCACTCGTCCAGAGTAACTCCACCCGCCTACCAACCCATGCAGGCACATGACAACATAAAGGTTAGGCCTATGATGAAACTAGCGTTAGCTTGTGGCCTTGATCAACCGACCAAGGTTGTTCCACCTGCCTACTAGCCCAACATAGCGCACCAACTACAAACACATACATATAGGCTAAATTGGGTATGAAGTTTTATCTTTTTTAATTATTTTAGAGGTCAGATCTCATAAGGAATAAATAGTAAGATACAAAAATCCCACTAACTAATGGATAAAATTTTCAGCATATACATGTATTCATAATAAGGCTACCATTTCTTCCACAAGCTTTCAATTCCAAAAATTTCTATTTAACTATCTGATTCAATTCATATAAATACAAGTTTTTCATGCATCAATCATAAATATATTAGATATTTAACATCTTAAATTCTACTTGATTTTTTTTTAAAATTGAACATATCCTTTTAACTCATTCAGTAATGCAGTGCACATACACAAAAAATCAAACAAATCTTTAATTAAAACTTTTTCACCTGATTTAAAACAGATATTTAATCTTTATCAGCATCTTCATTAGCATCTTCATGAGTATCACTCTCATCAATCTCATAATCTTCATTATTTCCTTTCTTGAACAGTTTAATTCTTTTCCTTGCAATCAAATTTCTCAACAAAGAACCATCAAATTCCCTAAGTTTAAATGTACCATTTTCAAAAACAATTACTACTATATATGGACCAAACCATCTTTTAATTAACTTCTTCCTAGCATCATACTGTGTATCAAAAGTACTATCGTAAACTAATACCCAATCATCTATTTCTATAGTACGAGGCCTAAGTCTATGTTTTTTATCAAAATAGATTTTATTTTTAAGTCGTGATTCTCTAACTTTTTGTACGTCTTCAATCATTTTATTTCCTAGATCTAACTACATAATCCTAAGAGAAATCAGATCTTCATGAGTCATCTTATTATTCCACAGAAGCGTTGTCCATGAAATAATCTAGGTCTGGATAGGAAAAATTGGCTTTTGACAGTACATTAGTTCTGCAAGCATAAATCCTGTAGACCTAGTATGCGTCATCCTATCTGCCCATAATGCAAAAGAAAGGAACCTAGACCATTGCTCTGTATTACCATTGCAGGCCTTAGAAATTGCCTTCACAATAGATGGATGACCTTGTTCAATCTTACCATTAGACTCTGGATTATAAGCAGTTGTGAGAGATAGTCCATCCCATGCTGGTCAAAGAATTCTCTAGCCTCTCAAGCATTCAACTCTCCCCTATCTGCTACTATCTTTTCTACATAACCGAATTTAGAAATAACTTCTTCTAACAAAAATCTACATATGTTATAAGTAGTTTTAGTATGAAGAGCTCTACCTTCTACATGATTAGTCAAATCTTCCCTAGCTAAAACTATATACTCATCCTATCTAGACCTTTAGGCATGGTCACTAAATCAACTACCCACTTGTAATGAATACAAGGAGGGTAAGTAGGGTGCAGAGGTTCCCTATGTCTAACTGACGAATGTACCTGACAAGTAGTACAAGAACTTACAAAGTCACGTATATTCACATACATACCTGGCCACCAATAAGCTTCTCTAATTTTATCATACGTCGCATAGAAGCCTTTATGTCCTGCCCAAAGAGTTTCATGCATGTCTATCATAACTTTATTTTGAAGGTTTTTATTTCCGAAAACTCGTTGCGGATATCTAATTTTCCCTTTTGCATGACGCCAAATAAAACCATCCTTTAAAAAGAAATTAAATGCACGTTTCCTAATGTCTCTAAATCTATTAGCTGACCAAATAGGTAAATGCTTTAAAGTGCTAAGATAACATCCTATATCATATCAAATTCCCTCATATTCTTTTTCATTAAATTTTTCATACGTATAAACATCAAAAATATAATTAATCACATTTAATTCAGTTTCACTCATGTCATCATTTTCAAACTTAGCCCTAGAAAGCATATCTACAACAGAGTTAGTTTTCCCAGAAATATGATTTAAAATGGGATTAATATACTTAATATAAGATATCCACCTTAACATTGTTTTATCTGGAGAAGAACGATTAGTAATCATTCCTATTAATGGTAAACAATCTATTTCTATTACTACATTACCTCCTATAAAATATTCCTTGTCAGTTTTAACGCAGTAACTAAACCCCATAATTCACGTGTTATTTGTGGATAATGTTTTTGAGTTTCATGTAAGATTTTAGCCCCAAATCTAATAGCATATCTATTTCCCTCACTATCATCTTGTCCTATTACCCATCCTATACCTATGGGACTAGTATCTATAGTTAAAATAATTAGTTTACTATTTGAGTAATTTACACGCTTTAAAACAGGTGCATTAGAAAGTAAACTTTTTAATTTCTTCATTGCTTTAATATGAGTTTCAGTCCATTTAAATTTCCTATTTTTCCTAAGTAGATCATACAACGGATTAGCTACATGGGCATAATGTAGTATCCAAATAGCATAAAATACACATGCTCCTAAGAAACATCTAACCTCACTAATATTCCTACAAGTTTCAGATAATTTATTTATAGTGTCTACTTTTGGAGGATAAGGCCTACGACCGTAGTAACCACATAAATGTCCTACAATTGAAACTTCATTAACACCAAATACTGATTTTTCTATCGAAAATGTTAATCCTACTTCTTCAAATCTTTTAAGTATTTTCTCACAATCTAAAATATGATTAGATACAAACTTCCTACATCCTAAAGAATCTAATGTTTCATCTTTTTCTTTTTCTTCACAGCCTTTAATTGGAATATCATCTATAAACGGCATGGTCACATTCGGAATAAAATCATGAAGAACCATATTCATTGCATTCATCATATGTGCTACCGAGTTTGTAGCTCCTTGAGGAAGAGTACACATACGGACTAAACCTAAAGGAGTTTTCATCGTAGTAATATCTCTACTCTCAGTAGCAAGTTGGAATTGATCATAACCAGAATATAAGTCACCCATAGAATAGATAGAATGCCCACCAAAAGCTTCGGCAAATTCTCCTACAATAGGGTCGGTTCCTACATTCCTAATTGTAACTTTATTTACGGGTTGTAAGTCTTGGATAAATCTAAGCTTACCATTCTTTTTAGGAATAGTAAACCATCTATTAGAATAAGGTGTGGAGGAAGGTTCTAAAATTTTCATATGCATCTTCTCCTTAAGCAGTTTCATTAGCTCAGGTAAATGAGCCTTTGGAACTGGTATAGGGTGAAGATTCCAAGGAATATGGGCTATGGTAAATATAATCATCGCAGATACTATCCTAGGGTCAACACATCCTGTTTCATGAGGATAAAGAGAGAAAGATTTTCCATGTTTTCTTATCATTTCACGAAACATTTCAAGTTTAGTAGGCAATAAAAAAGAATCTTCATTTCCTATTTTTATTAATTTAATGATTTCATCAGTAAACTTATGTCCTATTTTTGAAATATCACATAAAATAGGATCGTTTGCTACTTGTTTTATTTTCTGGTCACTTCCTTCAGGTAAAGCTTGAGCTACACGCTTAATTTTTTTATCAATTGTTTTATACTTCGTATTAATATTAGCTTCATTATGAGAATCAGAAACAAATTTTAAAATTAGTTCATATTATTTAATGAGTTCAAAAGTATAAGTTGCATTAATTTTTCATCATGTAAAGTTTCATTAATTTCATCAAGTAAAGAAGAAGAAAACGATGTTTCAATTACATTTTCAATATGTTCATTTGTAGACATATAACCTTTATCTTTATAATATTTTTCATGTTTTTTCATTATTTTCCTAGGAATATCTTTACTATTTAAAATTTATAATTTTGAGGATGTAAAATATATTGAAAAACTTTCTAATTTGTGTACACATTTTTGCGAGATTTCAAACCAGTTACCACTGTTGTCCCGCTCAACAATGGTGTCTAATAAAAATTCTGATCAAAATAAGTCCCAGAATCACTAAGAGGTAGATGACTCTTGTGCAACTTCTCTTGTGATCGGATTGGTGTTTTCCTAATTTGTTCTCGATTTCTAGTGTAGTTTGGATTAATAGTCATAACTTGTAATGATTGTAAATCATCTTTTGACCTAATTCTAGCATACGCAGAGCCGTCTTCCATTACTTTTGTTTCCATTCGTGTTTCACAAATAAACAGTTGTCCTAAAATGATTTTGTAAGAGCAATTATCTTGAATAAAAAAATGAAATGTTTTAGTTATTCCTCCTATTAAGATTGGAATGTTTGCACAAGCTCCTAAAAGTGCACCGCATCCGTTATCTGCTGTTCTCATTATCCACCCATGTTGTTTATCTATCGGCCATCTAAATTTATCATACAATTCTTTTGAGATTACATTAATTTTAGAACCTGAATCTAATAAAGCTAAGGATATACATGACTTTCTTCTATCTCCTAAGTTTACTTTTATTTCAGGTGTTCCCCTAGCCCAAAAGCTCTTTTTATAATTACTTTAAGATTGTTCATTTATGTTATCTGGAAGAATCAGACCTAAAAAATTTTTATTGACATAACACTCACTTTCTTCCTCATCATCAGAGTCAGAAGAAAGGGAATCTTTAGAAATATGAGACACACCTACATTTTCTTGCATTTCAATATCAGTATTAAGTGGGAGTCTTTTTCTCTTAATCATTTTTATAAAATTATCTTTAAATTCAAGTTTAGCTATAGAAAATAATTGTTCAAGTGACATGGTCACTTGACTTTTTAAAAGTATATCGTAAATTATTTCTTTTGCATCATTTTTCAGTTCTAATTCTGAAGTTAAAATGGCTTTAGGAATTTGTTTAGGTTTCTTTGTTTTTTCCTCATTTTGTTTAGTTTGTTCACTAGGCTTTGAATCTAAAGGTTTGTTTGATGTCTCAGGTTGTTTGCCCTCCCTTATTTCTCTTCTTTTTTGTTCATTTGAGTCTAAATTTGTATTTTCTTTAAATTGAACATTTTTAGGTTCTTCTCTTAACTGTTTTCTAGATACTCTTTGATTGGTTTCATCTATATCTTGAGTTTCATCTCTTTTCCTCTTCTCTTCCACATTTGCTATATGTGAAAAGATTGAGAAATGATCTACAGGTGAGTCCCATGCTGTTTTATGCATTATATTATCTCTAGCTTTTATTAGTGCTTCTATTGAGTAATTTTTAGTTCCATTAGAGGTCTCATCATCTAGATCAATAGTTTTCGCATACCCCCTTTTTCCCAATTTACAGCTAGTGGAAGGTGGGTGCGGTAATCACATAATTTTTTATCTATATCTATTACTAGTTTTCTTTCCTTTGCTTCTTTTAAAGATTCACAGGCATAGGACATGTGTTCTGTAGAGTTGGACCAAACACATCATCGGGTGGGTGCGCCTCTCCGTTCATTATTTTGAGCTACTGGTTGATTCATAAAAGATGCTACTGGTATAGGATTTATTTGAGGGGCATGAGTGAATTGGGGTCCTAAAATTGTCCTATCTTGAGTAGTTAATGAATGGACTATATTTTGAAGTGTACCTACTTCCTTAGACATATTTGTATGCATCTGCATCATATTATCTAATTTACTAAATAATATTTCAAATTGTAGTTCACTAGGAATTTTAGATGTAGAGGCTTGTTCAATTGTACTAGAATTAATATTAATTTTAGGATTTTGAGTAGTTGGACCTACTGGTGGAAAACTTATATTCATATCATAAAGTAATGTTTGCCTTTGTTTCATTTGTGCTACTACCTCTACTACTTGTTTTAATACTCCCCAGTCCTCTGTTAGGCCATATCTTTTCCCACGTTCCTCAAGTCTCCTTTCTACTTCACTTCTAATGTCAGAAGGTAATACCTTAAGAAAATATAGAACTATATCTAGTGTGAGTGCAGTCCTATCTTGCTCAGGCAATTGTGAAAACCTCTTCATAAATTCACCATGCAATTGTGTAAGGGAAATCTGAGTCTTAGGAGTGCTAAGCTATTTCATAAACCCTTCCCTACTATGCTGACTATAATCTTCAAGGTAAAATTCTTTATGCATCTGCTTTTTAAATTCATCCCATTCAAGCTCACTATGAGGTTCTATTACACTTATAACTGACCCTATGGCAAGCCTTACTAGAAAAGTTACCCACTTAGTTACAGGCAAACCATGCAATTTTGCTATATCTTCAAATGTGTCTATATAATTAGTTGCATTTACTCCAATGAATTTCCCTTTTTCTTTTAGCATTGCTTCTATCACTTTTTGTCCTTGCGTTTTCTACATCATATCTCAAAATAGTTCATCCATTTTATTTTATATATTAGAACTAGACTTAAGTTTTTTAATAAAATCTTTAATTTCTTCTTGTACCTTTGTTTTTTGGTCTCTTACTAAGCTAATTAAATTGTTTGATTCCAATTTTGCTAAAGTTAAAAAAACCTCTTTTAACTATTCTCGTAAAATAGCTAATAATTTTCAAATGAAATTTCTTTTGAAATTTCAAACTAAAATCGTACTATTCTAACAATCCCTAATATTTTAAGTTCTCCTAAAGTCCTACTTAAATAGTAAAAAACAGATTCAAGTTTAGTAAATATACTTGAGGCTTGATGACGAAGCTAGAGTGCACATGATAATATCAAGTATACATTGTTTGAGTAAGAAAATATCTAATATAAGAAACTAAATGCTGTGTGTGCAAACATAATTCTTCAAGTTCTTGATGGTAGGGATGGCGAGACGAAGCTGAACTACTTGCCTATTCTCGTGGAGGCTCATAGAGCATAAGCTCAGCGCTCAACACCCAGGGAATTACAAGGTTTGTGAATTCTGCCACTACAAGATGAACCACCACAGATACTGCAATGCTTATCCTAAACAAAACTATTGCATATGCAAAAAGGAAAAGAAATTATACCTATCCTGCTATGTCGTTGTTCACATCAGGTTCAAATGTGGGAGCGATTCGTGAAGACTCGTGGATCAAGTCAATTGTCTCGCTAACCGTGCATGTATGGTGACTATGGCAGAAGAAATGTTTTTACTAAGGACAGTAAGGCAAAGCGTTTCTATATCTATTGATTGTGTCTATATAAGATGGAGGGATTAGTTTTTCACTAGCTACTTTATCTTTAATGATTTCTATTACATTTGAGTTTATTTGAGAATTATCAGTATTACTAGCTATGGATGGAGGGAATAGAATTTCACTATTATCAGGATTGGGTAAAACAATGGAATTTAAAGGTAATACTCTAGACAATCTATGATCATACTCTTTCGAATACAAAGTTTCCTCTACAATATTATCCTTAATTAATTCTTCAACTTCTATAGTTTGTGTAACGTTATCTTCTACTAGACTAGGAAAAAGTAATTCAAACAAAGATGAAGGTAAATCACTTTCTAATGAAGTACTACTAGAAGAAGCTTTGTCAGACATATAAGACAAATAAATGGATTAATATATGTTTTAATTTTATAAAACTGTTTATGTGAATGATTTCCTATACAAAAACTAAACAATAGAATTCCAGCTAAGTATAATTTCTTTTTCCACTCCTCAGTTCTTCAATCCATCTTCAACATAGGCTGCATATCATCTGAAAATTAACATGAGAACCATAAGTATGCTTTCATAAAATATAAACACTCATTAATATTCAAATTTAACATATTAAAAAAAAACTCATGATATCATAATTTAACTAACTTTCTTTAAATATATATATCATAAGTACATACATTCATTCTTATATACACATTGTAATATACATAATTCATTCATGCACACATGAACACTAATCACTCATGCATCATATACTTGCACATGCCTCAAACATTCATTCATGCATAACTTAAGCATACATCTTATATTTCATATGCATACATAGGCTTCATACACTTAACATGCATATACGTGCATACTACACATGCTAACATACATCTATATGCACATTCTTCTCATACATTCCTACACACTTACTAACATATATACATTTGCTCACACATATACATGCATTTATGCATACATGCATACCTAGAAAAACTAACATACTTGCACACATGCACCCATGCATTCATGCATCATTACTCATGCATGTAAATACCTCTAACATACATGTATATATAATCATGCATTTACTATCATACATACACAATCATGCATTTAAACTAACATGCATACATTAACACACATACATGAACATACATATACTAACATGCATGCATAAACTTACATGCACTAACACACATGCATGAACATGCATACACAAACATGCATACATAACATGCATACATGAACATGCATGTACCAACATACATACATGAACTTACATGCACTGACACACATGCATGAACATACATGCACTAACACACATACATGAATATGCATGCACTAACACACATACATGAACATGCATGCACTAACATACATACATGAACTTGCATACATAACATACATTTACATATACATGCACTAACATCTAATATGCATGCACTAAGTACGCATACATTTACTAAAATCTAACATGCTTTATATCTAACATGCATATATATATATATATATATATATATATATATATATATATATATATATATATATATATATATATATATATATATATATATATATATATATATACTAACATCTAACATCTATGCACTAACTAACATCTAACATGCAATAACATATACATGTACTAACATCTAACATCTATGCACTAACTAACATGTAACATGCAATAACAATTACATGTACTAACATGCATTAACTCATATACATGCACTAACATTTTCCATGGATACATGCTCTATCATTTAAATGTATCTAACGCATTTATCATAAGCTTCTATCATAAGCTAAGTATGGGTTGGAGAAGTTTGGCTAATGGATGAGAAAAGGATATGAAAAGTTATGATTAGATAGGATAAATGATTGGATAAGCAGAAGTTGGATAAATATGATGAAATCTTTGAGAAAGATAAGGGATAATGGCTAAATCGATCCTTCTTTTGTTAACCTAGGAAACATAAAAGAGATTTAGGAAATCAAACATTTATTATGTAATCAATTTAGTTAAATGAACACACACACATACCCTTCATACCTTCCCATTCATTCCTAATATACATAATAAATACTTTAGTCATTCATATCATTCATCTCAAACAAATATACTTAATGCATATGCTTGTCAAAAATTAAATGAAAAAAACATTAACACTTAGTACATGAAAATTAAAACAAAAAAAATGTAATGATCCTAAAATAAGTTATTAATTAAGACATACACACATAAGTACATATACACACACATACATAAATACATATACATTCACACACATACATACATATACATTCATAAATAAATATGCATTACATATATTTCTAGTATATAAACAGGTATATTTAATAAATATACTAAAATATACTAAACATAAATACAACATAAATACATGAAAATAAAACTTAATATATATAAAGTAAAATATTTAAAATATATAAACATAAAATAAAAAAAAGAAAAGAAATAAAATATTTAATATATATAAACTATAAATAAAAAAGAAATAAATTAAAAAAAATCCCCTCTCTCTCTCTCTCTCTCTCTTTCTCTCTCTCTGCGTTCGCTGACTGCAGGGGGGAAGGAGAGTTAAAAATAAAATTAAAAATAAAAAAAAAGAAGAAAACTCTCTCTCTCTCTCTCTCTCTTTGCGTCGCCGTCGACTATAGGGAGGGGGAAGGGAAGAGAATTAAAAGAATAAATAAAAAATAAAAAATAAACATTCTCTCTCTCTCTCTCTCTCTCTCTCTCTCTCTCTCTTTGTGCATGCAGCACGTTGCACCGCCGGCAGAGTTGAGAGGGAAAGAGAGGGAGAAAGAGAGGGAAAAGAAAAATGAAGGAAAGGGAAGAAAGAAAGAAAGAAAGAAAGAAAGAAAGAATATCAAAATAATCTCCTCACTCCTCTGCAACATCAGGAATAAAAAAACAAAAAAAATTACTTTGCATTGAATGAATTGCAAAAGTAACAGAGATGGCCTTCTCTCTCCTCCTGCTAGCAGCATGGAAATGAGTGCACAAACAACCATAGCCTAGAACATAGAGTAGATGAAGTACCTGAAAATTAACATGAGCTTCTGAATACAACTCCCCTCCTTGTATACATGAGAGTAGCCCACCATAGCCCACATTTTCCCTAAGTTAACTGAATCCTGTAGCCTACAATAACTCCACATCAACTCAACTTCTCTCAACCAAAAAAAAGGAGTCGGTTTTTTCTCCTATTCTTTTTCCCAAATTTAAAATAACCACTTAAAATAAATATTCACTTGACCTTAGACTTTTATCATCCATTTAGATTTAAATAAATGCAACCCCTCAATTCTTTTCAATTATTTATTCACTTTAAAATTAGTTAAATTAAACCTATCAATTAATAAATTTAAATATATTTCCATAACCTTTAAATAATGTCAATTATTAATTAACATATTTAATTATTCATTTATAATTAAAATATTTGCTAAGATTTCATTTAATACATTTACCATATTCATTACTCATTTAGAGACTAAAACCTACTTAATTAACCTCTTAACCATAGGTTTACCTTAAACTAACCTTAAATCATGTTTTTTACCCCTCAACTAACCCATAAACTAAACTTCTACCTATCAAAACCCTTTAGATTTATTAATTAAACCCTTAATTAACCTTGAAATCAAGCTTTTACCGTGTAAGACATGTTCAAACCCTACATTTGACCCTTGAATACCCTTGATTTTACTTTCAAAACTTTAAATAAACCCTTAACTAACCCTTAATTTTCAATCTATACCCACAACTACATTTGAAAACACCTTTTTTAAATACTTCCCATCTTTGTATTGATCATCAAAACGTCTTATCCTACAAAATTTAAAATCAAACATAAGTTAAAATTTTCATAAATTATTCAAACTTAATTTAATCAATTAATCTTTTAATTTTTAATAATATTTTAAGAGTAATAAATTCTTTCCGACAACACACACTTCATAAATGATCTCAAATTGCCATAAAATTTTGTATGCAAGTAGAAGGCACCAAAATATCTTTGTTAGTTATCCCTTTAGAATCACTCATTTTGCTCATATTTAAGCTTCAAATCCATTTTTACCTTTGTTTTGAGCCTGCAAGGTAGGGCCCATGAAAACAACAAGTCAATTTGAAAAACTCTAATTTTCATTTTGTTCAGCATCTCTCAAAAATTTCAACTCTAGAATTTGAAGCAATTGCATGCACTATTGATACATAAAAACTATGTTTTTTGGAGATCAAACTCTAAGTCACAATGTGATAGTGTTCAAATAGAGATTTTTGTTCTAATGCTTTTGTAGTATTTTTCACTGCTACAAGAATGGCAAATGCTTATGAAATGAAGTAACTTATGAGTGATAAGCTGGGCAAGAAACACTTTTATGCTTGGATATTTAGAATGACATTTCCTCGATAGGAAAGGTTCCTAGAAGTGCATTAAAGGAGACAATGAAAACCCTCTACAATTACTAGAGAGGAATCTGAATGTGTAGTTCAGAGCATATGAAATGTGGAATCAAGGAGCATAGAAGGTGATGTATTGGTGGTCTGTTAGCATCCAAGATAGCATGATTAGGCTCATATAGGATTCCAAAATTATGAAAGATGTTAGGAACGATTTGGTCACATTGTATGAGACCAATATAAAAGCATAGAAATTGGAACTCAAGAATCAACTACATACACTAGAGTAAAGGAGCATGTTGATAAGTGACTACACCTTAAAAATCAAAAGCATATGTGAGCCACTTGCATCTATTTATGTCAATATGATGATGATATTAAGGTTGAAGTGTGCCTTCATGGTTTAGGAGCTACATATAAGCAGTTCAACATTTCTATTTGGACTGTAGAGAATATTCCAAATTCTATTGATCTTGTGTCTATGCTTATAATGGAAGAACCTTAGTGAAGACTCAAAATCCCAAGAAAAAGCTAGTTTTGAGCAGCTTTTCTACTCTAGTAGAGGAACGTGTCGAGGTAGAGACTTTGGAAGTGGAAGAGGAAACAATTACCAAGACCAAGATCAACAACATACTAATGCAGGAGATAGATTACAATTTTGAGGAAAGGGAGCCAAAGAGGCCATAAAAATCTCCAAATAAATGATTAAGGTAATGACAATAAAGGATGTTGGAATTGTGGTAAAGATAGTCACTTTGAATGTGATTGTATGTTGAGGAATCAAAATAATAGAAAGCAACAAAACCACTATTGATCCACAAGTGTTGATGATTCAAAGAATTTGTTCATGGTTTAATGTCATCTGATGAATACAATGTCTATTAACGTTTCAAAATCGAATGGTAATGTCTAGTATGCTGACTCATGCGCTTCAAACCACATGAGTAGCCATGTAGAATGGTTTAGTAGTTTGCCAAAATTTCTAGTTCTTGGATTTGTTGAAAGAGGTGATGAAACATCACATCCTATCGAGCATATAGGAGACATAGCATTATCCATGGAGGATGGGAAGGTAAAATGATGTATTGCATGTTCTCAATATAACAAAGAACCTAGTCTTTGTTGGAAAAATGGTTGACTAGAGATTACAACTCAGGTCCAATTTTGATGGTTTATGTGTAGAAGAACACAAATAGAATGGAAGGTTTATTTCCAAAGGGATTAAAGTAGGTACGATGTTTACCTTGAATGTGAAACTTGCTAAAATGAATGTATCCATGTTTTGAAAAGACACACGTGTTATTGTGACATAGAGATATGGCACAAGTGAATTGGATACACAAATTTCTAGAGAGTGAAGTTGATGCATTCAAAGGAGCAGGTCAATGGATTACCAAATTTCAAGGTTGCAAAACTTTAAAACGTATGTGAAGCATGTCAATTTGGTAAATAGCCAACATCATCATTTCCACATTAAAATCATCTTAGTGAGAATGTCCTAGAGATGGTACATACAAATGTTTGGGGTTTTGCAAAGAAGATATCTATAGGATGTTGTGGGTTTTATGTCACTTTCATTCATGACCATACATGAAAATTATGGGTATACTTCATGAAAGAGAAGAGTGAGGTGTTTACTAAATTTTAGAATTTCCAGGATATTGTTGAAAAGTAGACAACAAAGTATATTAAGACATTCAAATCTGATGGAGGAGGTGAATACATATCAAATGTGTTTAGTATTTTTCTAAAATGTCATGGAATTAAAAGGCAATTTTGATGCAGATACACACCACAATAGAACATCATTGTTGAATGTAAAAATAGACATATCATACAAATAGAATGAGCCTTGATGGTTGAGGAAAACATGCCTCATTGTTATTGGGTATAAGTGATGCACATTGATGTACACATCATTAATAGAGCTCCCATTGTTGTTGTACATCAAGTTACACATGAAGAGAAGTTTTTAGGTAAAAATCCAAACTTATCACACATAAAATTATTCTATTGCATTACATATGTACATGTTTCATATGATTTGAGGATGAAACTAGATCCACAAGTAGAAAAATGTATCTTTCTTGGGTACTGCCTTGAGCAAAAGAGATATAATGCTACAACCCAATCAGACACCAAGTGAAGATAAGCAGATATGTGGTGTTTGATGAAATGAGACAGGTGACGAGCACATAAGGCGAGCAAGAATCCTCCTTCAACTACTCATGGAATTGCAAAGATAACTCCAAGAGGCTATATAAGAGCACTAAGAAGCATCAAATGCCACTACTACTTATAAATGAAGAAGGTGATAATTGCTTGATGAAGATGTTGAACCTTCACAAGGTCTCCATGGATGCTCTAATACCAATGCAATAGATTTTCCACCTAGCTAGGCACTGAATGAATGTATGGTGTCCTCCAAACCAAGCATCATATATATAGCTATTGAAGAATCAACCACTTTGATTCTAAGCCACTCTTCAAAAGATCAACTTTACTTGAGAACGACTCTTTTAGAAAAGTATCATCGATTGAGAACCATCCTTTTTTGAATCAATCCACACCACTCTTTTGAGGATTGATTCTCCACCACCCTTTATATCAAAAGGTGCACGTAGAAAGAATGGTCCACAATGCTCTTGCTCATGAGCTTTTGGGAAAAACCTTACTCCTTGTAGGAATTGAATCCAAGAGCTCCTTCTTGCCCCCTTAAGACTTAACCACTAATCTAGTAGATTCCTTGTCTAACATATGAACTTTTGCTTAAGTCTAGTCTTGAGGTCTTTTGCCAAATAGTAAAGTGACCAATCGTTGTCCAAATTTAGATATGTATGGACTAGTTGGACACTCAAATCATAGAATTACTTTATAACAAGGTGCATCTTATACTTCTTACTAGTACTTGCATTGTATCTTCTCTTAACCCTTAAAGCTACTTCAAGCAGTCCTCTAAAGGTTCCTGTATTAGCAAATTGAGCATAGCTGGTGATTCTACTTATGTACTTTAACCCTTTATAAAATAGATCCCAAACTATTCCCAAGAAGGGTGGTGAATTGCAATCAATCCATTTAATAGATTACTAAACGTTTGGACATAATCTTCTACCATAAGGTGCTTTTATTTTATTCTTCTAGGCTTATTCAAAACATCTTCAAGAGGATTTTCCACCATGAACCATGCTAAAAGTATGGTTTTTAAAGCATCATAATCTTGAAACTTGGGCACGCCATCCTACATGAACCAATCCATGGTTTACCCTCAAAGGTGGCTACAAAATGGGCTTTCTTGATGTCATTGCCCAAGTTATCAAAACCATCGGTTTTCCAGTTTTGAATTGCCCCACATGACTGTCAGGGTCTTCATGTTTCTTTCCTCCAAGTTTTTCTCCCCAACTTTTGGTTTTCTTCTTGGTGTTGTTGTTGTCATTAGTGATCTAAACTAGTCAAACCTCAATTGCCTCTTCACCCGAAGGTGATGTTGTATGCTTTGCAAGCCTAAAAGGTCTAGACAAGGCTCTGGGTTGTACAAGGGGCCTACCTTGCTCTATTGGCTCTTGTCCAAGTCCCACTTGAACTCCTAATCTTGATTTCCTTAATTTTATAGTTGTCCTACTAGATCATCTTCTACAATCTACTCTCAAAAGTGACTAAAAGAAGTGTCCTCCTATCCAAACTCCTTATTAATCTATATAAGGCTTGTTGTATTCCACTAGGTTTTTCATTAATTTCTTGTAATGGAGTCTGGTATCATAAGTTGTTAGAAAGAGACTTGAATGATGTGTGTGTGACTCTCCTCCCATCCATATATACCCTCTTGTACTCTAAAATAGCAATGAATTACTCTAAAAATAGCAATTATTTGGAATAGTTTAGTGTGAACATGTGTCCATCATGCAACACTTATTCCCATTACTACCCAAGTACTTCCCATTACTACCAATGTACCTTAGGGTATCCCTCAAGCTTGGGATCTTGGCTAGCTGGCCCTTGTCCCTCACACACATGAACTGATCCCTATGGATCATATGGACTCATCCCTGTGGATCAATGATCCCTGTGGATCACATGCACTAGTGTAATAAAGTAATTCTATGATCTAGGGATCCGATGGCTTCAGACAGATCTGAAATTGGATATCGTTTGGTCACTCGTCTATAGGACCAAAGATCTCAAGAGTAGACTCAAGCATAAGTCATGTGCTCTCATATTCAAGTAATCCACTTAGCCTAGTGGTTGTTGTACTCACCTCTTGAGTTAAGTCCACTGGACTCAAGTTAACTCACCTTAACTTGAGTCTAGTGGACTTAACTCAAGAGGTGAGTACAACAACCACTAGGCTAAGTGGATTACTTGAATATGAGAGCACATGACTTACACTTGAGTCTACTCTTGAGATCTTTGGTCCTATAGACGAATGACGAAATGGTATATACATGCACATATACACATATACACATAGAGTTATACATACACATGCATATACATATACACACACTTACACATGCACATGCACATACTCATACACACATATACACTTACACATGCACATGCACATACATACATATACACACACATACACATGCACATACATACATATACACTACATACATATACACTTAGGTACACACATATGAATGAATTATATAATTAAAGTATTAAAACACATGCTTAATATAAACAATAATAACAATCAATAAAACAAAACTCTTCATTACTTAATACCATACACATAATTCAAAACATAATTGAAATGAAAAATATATAGATAATATATATATATATCAATGTAAATACATATAATCCAATGTCATAATCAACTAAAATCCTAATCATCATCATCATGATCATCATCATCATCATCAGCAATATCATCATCATCCTGATCTTTCTTATCCTCATCGTCATGATCACCCTGTGATGATCGAGATCGTCCCTCCTATGTGTGTCTCTCCACCTCATCCATATTTTTCTCTCCATAATACTCCTGTATTACATATAACAAACATAAATAAATAAAACAATTGAACCATTCATAAAAATAAAATAATTATATAAAATTTAAAAATACTCAGAAAGGCATTAGGATGAACTTGCATATACTCGCTCAAATGCCGATATCCAAAATGTGTAGCATACTCGATCTCATCTTTCGTAGGATATCGGCCATAATCCTTCCGCTGCAATGAAACAAATAAAAAACATTAGTTGCTTGCATTTTAACTAAAATAAAAAATATACTCACAATAACACATATACTTACAAATGTAGCTACAAAACCATTATGGCCCATTTGGCCTAGGTGAAATGTGTGACCCGACTCCACTCTCTTCTTTGCAGCAGCCTGTTTATTCAAGAAAAAAATACATAAATTAAATGTAAAAAATTACTAAAATATATAAAAATTATAAATATAAACTATTAATTTGTGTACCTTCTGCTGAGGAAATGACTCCTAAAGACGTAGCTGTCTATGAAAAAATTTCCACGACTCAGGTGGTATGCTAGCTCGCCTCTTATTTTTTCGACCATACAATATCTCCTGTTAATTTAATCTCAAACAGAATAAAAAATCAGAATACATACACATATATACACACACATACACATACACATACCCACATACACATATACATGTAAACATATACGCATACATATATGTATACATATACACATATACATACTTATAACATAAACACACATAAACATATCCACATATATACATACACACACATGCATGCATATACACTCATTCATACAAAATACATGCATTTATCCCACAATAATGTGTAGTTGTGTATATGTGAATATATGTGTATGTGTAAATGTGTATATGTGAATATGTGTGTATGTGTAAATATGTATATGTGAATTTTTTGTGTATGTAGATAATCAGATTATTAATATCAAATACCATTATTTGTGGATTTTGATCAATCAGATGGAACTCCACCACCATCTCCTCATCGTGCAACGACTTCATACTGTAAGTATATCAAACATTTAATTTTAAATATATTTGATGGATACATAACTTATATTTTTTTTTTCTTATTATGTGTAGATTCTGATCAATCAGAGGGTACTCCACCACCTCCTACCCATGCAACGACTTCACATGTGTCCTCCGATAGGAATTATGATGAATTTTACTATGAAGAGCATATTATATGTTGGTGTAACTCTTGTTATGGCATGTATCGAAGACCACGATTGGAATGTATTGAACATGAGGCAGAGTATGGTACTTTTGAGTGTGCACCATCACCTAGTCAACGTGATAATGCTTGGGTATGTATTTTCTATATATATTAATGTCATTATTTTATTTAAACACCATATATAAAATCAAATTATTGTTGATATACAGGAATACTTGCTCAATGATGATGATAATTTTTCTCATAATGTTAATATACCTCGTACATGTCATGGACTTGTTGTTCATCAATTACAAGCAGAGGTTTCTAGAAATCCTCTACCTCCTGGTTTAGAGAATGAAATGGCTGGAGATTATCCATTGCCAGCTCGTGATCATTCTTTAGTACAAACATATGATAGAAGAAGATATGGAGGATGGAATAGAGGACCACTTCCTTTAGATGGAGAGGTTTTCAACTTTTGGGGTAATCGCTATATGATTGCTCCATCCACTATTACTAATGCTGGTCGTGGTCTCTTTATTGTAGAGGATTTGTATGTGCCTCCGAACTCTGAAGTCACTCTTATGTCAGTTTGTGGTCCTATATATGGATGGGGAGATTGGCATCGACTTTCACATTATGTTCAAAGCATGAGCACTTATGGAATATGCTTGAACACAACATCCCTTACTAGTAGAAGGATTTTACATGCAAAAAATGAGAGATTATATACTGATGGAAGACCTTACACACATGGAAATATAGCAGGTTTAATAAATAGTAGTTGAGGGTTACATAATAGTTCAAGGACTAATTGCACATTTAAGGAGCGTGAAAATAGTCATGAATCACCATACATGAGTAGAGATGTATCAAAATACATAGTTTTCAATGCTATTACTACATTACATGCTGGTGATGAACTATTGGTGAATTATGGATGGCGTAGACCTCCAAGAGCACCTTTTAGCTAGAAAGAATAAAAATTTTCTATCCATATTTAATAAGTTATATACTTAATTTTATATTTAAAGTTTACTTTTTATTCATTTATGGAATACTAATGAATTTTATTTATATGTGTAGATTCCAACATATGATGTTGATGATATTCCTCCACAACATTCAGAATTACCAGTAAGACCTCATTTATGAGAAGCTTCTATGAGGAGGCTACGCAAAACTAATCCTGTGCAATATGCAAAGTTGAAAGATCTATATTCGAAAGACGATAAAGTACAAGATTTTTTTGACAATGATGAAGATGATGGCACGACAGATTTTATTGAGGATTGGTATCAAAATGACAGTGAGGGGATTGATATTTCTAAAAATGAGAAATATCTTCGAGAGGAATGTCTAAAGCATGTATATGAAGAAAGTCCTTTGACATGACTAAGTGCGGACTTACTTATTCTCAACCTTCAAAATCATTTTGGATGGAGTAATGTATCTGTTTCGACACTATTAAGGTATAATTTTCAATTTTCTATCTCTCTCTCTCTCTCTCTCTCTCTCTCTCTCTCTCTCTATATATATATATATATATATATATATATATATATATATATATATATATATATATATATATATATATATATATATATATATATACATGCAGGTTTTTATTCTTACTTTAGATAAGGTAAGAACAAGAACTTGAATTGAATGGACACTTTTTGTCCGCGCATCTTTTAAAACTATTAATGCATCTTTCAAAATATTCTCGAAAAATTTGATTGTTTGGATGGCAGGATACGATTGTTTGTTTTGGAGGATATGAAGTATATACATTGATTGAATGATTTGTCGACTCACACATATGTTCAGTTTGAAAGTGTGAGAAGCGGATTTATAATTGCTATTCAAAGAATTTGGCACTGTTTATAGGCCATACAATGGTGACCTGGATGAATCCCATGCTCAAAGGTTACTCAAGATAGAGCAATCTGATTAGAATGGACTAGTGCAGCAAGATTCCTAGGGTATGCAATGAACCTCTTGCATGTCAATGATGAGCATCTGGACTTTAGGATACAAAGTGGAAATCATGGTGGCTTGAGAGGATCACTTTTATACAGCTTGTTCAAAAAACTTCAGTGTCATAAACCTGAAGTTCTTTGAGCAAGATGTATAAAAGTGATCCTCTCAAGCCACCATGATTTCCACTTTGTATCCTAAAGTTGAGATGCTCATCATTGACATGCAAGAGGTTTATTGCATACCCCAGGAATCCTGCTGGTACTAGTCTCTTATAATCAGGTTGCTCTATCTTGAGTAACCTCTGTGCATGCGATTCATCCAGGTCACCATCGTATGGCCTATAAACAGTGTCAAACAATCGTATCCTGCCATACAAAACAAACAATTGTATCTTGCCATCCAAAACAATCAAATTTTGCGTGAATATTTTGAAAGGAACATTTAATAGTTTCACTTTTAATCCCAGGCAAAAGACAAGTTAAAGATATGAATATATATCTTGCTCCTCTCATTGACGATCTTCAAGAGTTATGGAGGGGTATTAATGTCATTGATGTATCGAAAAGCATTAATGAAAGACATATTATGGTTCATGGTATTGTGGCTTGGACTATTCATGATTTTCCAGGATATGGTGTTTGTTCAGGTATTGATGTAATTTTTTTATTCAATATACATGTAAATAAATATGGTTTAATCTAATTATATTTTTATCATTTTCCATTACGATGATTCTTGCCTGATGATCATCCATTAAGATCTAAAAGAGAAGCGATACATTTTAATGGAAAGCTTGAAACAGGTCAGTGTCCAAAACCTATGACGCCTATGGATTGGTATAAAAAATGGACAGATGGACCTCTAATAGATCCAAAAGCAGAAATCTTCAGTGACGATTCAGATAATGAGTATGTGAATAGAGGTAAAGGAAAATTGGCACTCGTAGAGAACATATCAATATGGTATTCTTTGGAGTATTGGAAAGAGTTAAAAGTATGTCATATTCTTGATCCTATGCATATATTCAAAAATATTGGTTATTCACTATGGCATCATCTTCTTGGACTAAAAGATACCATAGCATCAAGGAATGATTTGAAAGATCAAAAATCCAAACCAAAGTTATGGCTAGTTTTTTATAGACATCGACAAGAAACGACTTATGCACCTGCTCCTTCGGCACTTACAACAAAAGAGATACAAACTATCAACAATAGAATTCAATTGATTAAGACTCCTACAGGATATGGAGCATCTTTTCAAAACATGTTTACTATGGATGATAAGAGCTTATCTGGGTTAAAGAACCATGACTGGCATAACTTTTTGAAACATATTTTACCTTTGGTTATCGATGGATGTACAACAAAAGGAGTACGAGATGTGATATATCATCTTGGATCACTTATGAGGGAATTATGATACTTTTATATTTAATATGTATGAATATTGGATATCTTTTATTTTTTAATTAACTTCCTTATAATTGTTTTTATGATATGTATAGGTGGATTACATCCAAAGAGATTGACAAAAACTCGATCCCACAAAAAAAAAATGTGAATGCAAAGAGCTACTATCTTTGATGGAGAAAGAACTTCCTACATCATTTTTTGATATTCAGGTTCATTTATTAGTCCATTTTGTATATGAAATAGAGATTGCAGGTGTTCTCAACACCTGATGGATGTTTTGGGTTGAGCGATTTATGGGAGTATTAAAAGGTTATGTGCGACAAAGAGCGAAACCAGAAGGATCCATGGCAAAGGGTTGGATGCATGAAGAGTGCATGTATTACGTTAGTGAGTACCTTGAAAGAGTTCATGAAGAAGCTCCACGTGCATGGACCAACGAGTCTTCTTCAAATAACAGATGAGGTATTATTAGGTAAGGGGATTCCATTCTTATTTACATTTCAAGAAAAAAATGATGTTTCTACTTTTGTAGCATATAATAGCGAATGCATGCAAGCATTCCTTAGCGAGTACGAAGAACTTCAAAATCTCCGAAGTAAAAGGCAAAAAAACAAAATATTTAGACGTAATCTCGATAATAATGAGATTACAGATATATCTTCTTTCACGGATTGGCTATATAGTCGTTTGCAACGCGCCAACGCAAATAATGAAGAAATCTCAGATGAGCAAAGAGAGTTAATGATAGGTTGTGAACGAAAGGTAATTTTATTAAAATAATATTTTATTTTTTTCATATATGTATGTTAGTTTCTATTTACTAATTGAATTTATTTTGCAGGCTCGAATGTTCACTAATATGTGGGCTTTTGGACAACATATTAGAATCAAAGCCATTGATTCTTAATGTAAAACAGAGCATTCTAGTATTGTTGCTTCTTTCAAGCAACTATCATGTGCTAGCTCAAAAGACACGAACCTTATAGATAGCGAACTTGGTTATGTAGGAACTATTGTTGGTATCTACACAATTTCATTTCGTACATTCAAACAGGTAGAAAAAAGTTTATACTTTTTTTTATAGAGTTAGTTATTTTTTTAAGCACCTAATAATGGGTTTTTGTTGTTATATATTTTGATAGGTCATTTTGAAGGTTGACTGGTTTCGAGCGGAGTATAAAGGTAGTAATTCCACATTAAGAAAGGAATTATCTGGGTTTTGGGCAATTGATTCTTCCAAGGTAATGCGATCTACTAAAGAACCATATATTCTTCCTAGGCATATTGAACAAGCATTTTTTTATAAAAACCCAGATGCTCATCCTTGGTGGCAAGTCATTCATGTGCAACCTAGAGGTAGGTCATTGTTTGAATAGTTTATTGTTAGAGAGATCAAAGATAGTCCTCTTGATGATTCAGCATCAGATACTGATACATCAACATCTGAAATAGAAATTAGAATCATTATACGTGATAATGATACTAATCTTTTTGATGAAGAGGATAATTCTCTACATGCTGATTCTACTGATGAAGAAGAGGAATTACCAGAAATAGATATTAATCCATCAATAGATGATGTGATTCATGAGAACATAGATTTAACAATAGAAGAAATAAATGAAATCAATAAGGATAATGAAGATGAGACTATGTTGAGGTCTTACCAAAATGATGGCAATAATGAAAACATATGAGCATATTAGATAGTAAATTCTACTCTAGTTATCGATCATTAACTTGAAGCTTCTGAATGGATATCAGATAATAGATTTTTTTTATTAACTTGAATAACGATGAATCCTACTAGAGAGATGAAATCATGTTCTTCTAAGTTAGAACATGAAGCTCGGGGATATGCCTAATTATTTTATATATAGCTTTATCTTCGAGGAGCAAATTTTTATCATGTATGTATGCATATGTGTGTATTCATGTGTATTATATGTATACATATGTTAGTATGCATGTACATGTATTTCATGTATATGTATGTGTTTGCATGTGTGTGATATATGTATACATGTGTTAAATATGCCTATGTGTATATATGCATATGCATTTATGTAAAATATTCATGTATTCATGTGATATATGCAAGTGTTTATAATTGTGTACATGTATATATGTATATGTGTCTATGTGTAAATATGTACATGTAAATATGTATAAATGTATATATATGTTTATGTGTGCATGTAGGCATGTATATGTGATGTGTACATGTATATATGTATATATGTCTATGTGTAAATGTGTACATGTAAATATGTTAGTATGTATATATATATTTATGTGTGCATTTAGGCATGTATATGTGATGCTTAATATATCTACTCCATTTTATATTTATGTATCCTATCTACATGATGTGTATATATCTTTATATATATTATGATCCTCGTTGATTCGAGTAGCTATATATAGAGGCATAAGGTTGGGAGCAGAGACATCTCTCTAGTAGGACGTCGGAGGAATAGATGCAATGTGTACATATACTTCATGGCTAAAAGGTTGAATTAGAGTTTTTAAATTAGGAGTTTTAAAACCCTAATATCAAAATTAGTGTTTTCAATTTAGGATTTTTGAACTAGGATTTATTTATTTATGTGTATGCATGTGTTGTGTATGTATGTGTATCTATATGTGCATATGCATGTGTTGTGTGTGTATATATGCATGTGTATATGTATATATGCATGTAAATATGATTATATGAGTCTATGTGTGTACATATGATTATGCATGTGTATGTGTATGTGAGTATGTGTACGTGTATGTGAGTATGTGTATGTGTCTATGTGTATTCATTATATGTGTGTAACTGCATGCATATGTATGTGTGTGTAAAAATGTGCATGTATGTGTGTGTATGTATAAATGTGCATGTATATGTATATGTGTGTAAATGTGCATGTATGATGTATATGTGTGTGTATGCGTGTATTTATACCTCTAGTCTCACTCTTCTCTCTCTCTCTCATATACATACATACATGCATAAACACACATACTCATATCCACATATATATACATAAAAGCAGTGCATACCGTGCATTATCGCGACGATGAGCCATAAGTGTCTGCATCTCTTAGACACCACTTAAAGGGACCCTCCTCTCCCAAACTCTGTCTCTAGTGAACTAAGTACGTATTTTTTATCCCTCTCATCATGCTCACTACAAAAAGAAAACATAATGTAAATAAAACATAAGATATTTATTTCAATTTATATGTAAAATTTTTACTTACTTCCACGGTAAGTGGACAAAGCACAAGTAAGAGTCGCATAGTGCCCGCATCCTTCTCTTGAACTCCAATCCATTCCCTATGTACACAATGTTCCCCTCTGGCTCTATATTACACTCTAGTCCTAAGGTGCCTATGCATGTCCTCATAGGCAACTCTGCTCTGCTATCACATGCTAGAGGTGGTATAGGTGTCCTGAAAATAGATAGATAAAAATAAATAAAAATATGTGTTATAATATCATTAAAAAAGTTTATGAAAAAAAAACATATCTATGAGCAGATAGCTCTCTTCCTGCATGTGGAGCCGTAGAAGAGCCCTCGTCTGATCGCTGGGTAAGCATCTGGATCGTATAGTCGAGCTCCTCATCAGACATCTCTGAGTAACCACGCATTATGCCCCCTAGAGTATCAGACGGAACTCTTGCTCTCATAGGACTTTTTATGAGAGTGATTTTCGCCTTTCTCTCTCTACTGAGATCCATAATACCTAACATATAAAACAAAATGGTTAGAAATCAATATATATATGTGTACATATGTATGTGTGTATGCATTAAGTATGTGTATGTATGCATGTGTGTGTATGTGTGTGTGTATGTGTGTATGCATGTGTATGTGTGTGTGTATGCATCATTATGTGTGTATGTGTCTATGTGCGTATGTGTGTATATGTGTGTGTATGTATGTGTGTGTGCATCTATGAGTGTGTATGTGTTTGTGTGTATGTGTGCGTGTATGTGTGTGTGTGTGTGTATGTGTGTGTATATGTATGTGTATATGTGTGTGCATGTGTATGCATTATGTGTGCATGTGTGTATGCAACATTACTTGTGTGTGTGTATATGTGTGTGTATTTTTGTGTATTTGTGTGTATGTGTGTGTGTCTATGTGTATGTGTGTGTGTGTGTCTATGTGTGTATATGTGTGTGTATGCATATGTATGTGTGTGTAAGTGTGTGTGTGTGCATACCTTGCTTCAAGTAGATGCGTCTCTCTCTCTCGCGCACTCTCTCTCTCTCTCTCTCTCTCTTGATCTCTTCTTGCTCTCGTGTCCAAATCCGGGCACAAATGTGCTGAGAGAAATCGATTTTTTTTTTCATTCCAGAGCGTCGCATATGCGACACTCTTCAGTTTGCCAACATCGCAAATACCGTCGCTAACTAGCAACGGTATTTGCGACGTTGTAATTTAGCGTCACATGAGCAACGATAGCATCGCTTATGTGACGAATGCCGAGGAAAAAAAATTCGAAAACTTTAGTGTCGAGCGACGATACCCATTTTTTTTTCAATTCGGGGGCATCGCTACGCCCCCCTATTTCTTGTAGTGTTGATGTTTGGATCAAGTGGTACAAATACTAAGCAAAATTGTTCCATGTTATTTCTAGACATAAAATCAAAATAGTACTTCTTTTATGAGAGGAATATACCTTCTTTTGTTTGCCACACTTCCATGCCTAAGAAGAAGTGAAGTAAACCAAGATCTATCATGGATTACTCAAGGTGATCCTGTATATTTGGTGAATTTGATGCATTAGTCATCTGAAATCTCAAGATCAAGTCATCTAGATAGAGGATGATGATTGCAAGTAAGGACTCTTTCTAATATTGGATAATTTAGCATTGGCAGTGCTCCTTTGAAATCATTTAGCTTTGATAAACTTGTGGATCTTTTCATACTAGGCCTTTGGAGCTTGCTTAATCCCATAAAATACTTTGTCAACTTTGTATACATGATTTTTCTTTCATTTGATCTTCAAGCCTTCACATTTTTCTATGTATACTTCTTCTTGAAGATCGTCACAGAGGAAAGAACTTTTGACATGGAGATGGTAGATGGGCCATTTGAAGTATGTACTTAAGGCAAGGAGAATTGTTATAGTGGTAAACCTTGCAGTAGATGTTGGAGAAAACTCTTAGCAAGCCTATGTGGTGGCTTGAGTGTCACAAAGAAATCATGAAGTCCTGAAGAAGTCACTTGAAGTAACAGAGAGTTTTCTTATGAACTCACTCTTATAATTGCTTGAGTATTCACCTAGTGTAACAAGTAAAAGAGTCAAAAGTGGTTGAAGCCACTTGATGCTAGGCAAAGATCTCCACAAATTTGTAAAGAGAATCTATCCTAGAATTTAGGAAATGAATTGTAGGTGAGCATGAATTCAAATTCAAAGTATGGCTTGAAAACACAATATATATATCTGACTCTTCTAGTCGTGAGAAAAGGGACTCCATAGCAGGGCTTCCTGCCAGATTTGAGTATGATTTTAGAGCTCTCATATGTATCAATAAGTCCATTGTACTTTCCTGTAATATACATTTGATTTCATTCTTATTTTTTTCCATATCTTCAAGTATATGTGAGTGTACTGTTAACTGCCAGAGATCTCAATTTTTCAGTCAGATTACAGAGATGATTTCTTTGAGCACTGTTCATCTTTTTCAATGTTTTAACTTGGTAATGATAGCTCTCTAAGTCTACTCTCAGATCACAAAGTTTTATTGCAGTTGCATTTTTCAATTGTGAGAAACATTCATCACAAAGTGGCTGTGTATTTGCATCTAATGTCTCCTAAAAAGTCAGGATCACATAGGTGATTTTCTAAATTTATTTCTCTTGATATAGTCACTCATTTTCATTGAAATAACTTCTAACATGTTTCTTTGCCTCCTAGTTAGCCTTCTCTAAAAGCTCTCTAGTCAGTTTTAATCAGTGAATCAGTACTGAGTGAAATACCAGAGCTTGTCTTTTAAAAATAGAAAGTCTTCTCAAGTTGACCTTTGGTCAAACTTATCTGTTTTGAATCAATTGTTTGTAAGTGATCTTTCAAAGTACATAGCGCATCTAATACATCAATTTGCACGATAAAAAGCGCCCACTACATATCCCATGAGTCAACTTGGCTGGTGTAGTGCAAAATTTCAGCAGCACCACTTTATCTTCAACACAGACAAACCATCTCTTCATAGTGGTATCAGAGCAAGGTTGGACAACATGGCAGATGGATTCCCTTCATCAATTGATCAATTGGACAGGTAATTACTCAGCTTTTTCATTAAGGATGGAAGCTTATCTTCAAGACAGGAACTTATATGGTTATGTAGCTGGAGATGAAGTTATGCCAAGCTTCAGAAACAAACGTCAACCTACACAAGAAGAGCAAGAAAGATTAAGCATATGATGTTCCAAGGATGCACTTGCAAGGTCGTATCTCCTCAACTCTATCTCATATTTTTTGTTACCTCACATTAGAAGCTGTAAAACCTCTCAGGAGATGTGGAATGCACTTGAGGCCTTCTTCTCTTCAAGCACAAAGGCCAGGAAGAATCAATTATGGTTGGATTTCATAACCTTCAAGAAATCTTCCAAGAAATTGTGAGTAATTTTGTCACAAAAGTCAAGGATATTGCTGATCAACTAGGAAGAATTAGAAAATTCATAGAGGAAGAACATATTGTAAGCCAAGTCATCAATGGCTTAAAGGTAGATGACAAGTGGGAGGCTTTTAACACAACAATGGATATGCATGTACCAGCCTTCAATACACTCATTAGACAACTACTTACTCAAAAGGCCAGCTTATGAAGAATGGATAAGGTTCCAAAGGTAATCAATCTTCTACTTTGTACGTTGATAAAAATAAAGTGAAAGACAAAGCAGGTACACGTTGACAACTAGATGATGAATCAGGTACACACCAAGCTAACTATGTAGGTATAGTAAGAAATGCTAGAGGAAGAGGCACATGATGAAGACAAGGTAGGGGGAGACCCCAAGAGTCTAATCCTTATTCTATTTGTGGACTAAACAATCATAAAATGGAAAATTGATTTAGGAACTCCAAGAATCAAAGAGGTAGAGGCTACAATAGAGGAGGTTATGGCTACTCAAGAGGAAGGTTCAACAATTATTATGGCAACCACAACAACGACAACAACTCAACCTATCAAGGAGGATATAAAGGGAGAAAAGACTTCAACAGTTACACAAAGGACTCAAATCAAGAGGACCCATTATTACTCTTGAATATGAAAATGCCTCAATGTAAATCCGATGAACATATTTTCTACATAGATTCAGGGTGTTCAAATCATGTCGCAGGAAATGTGGCTCTCCTCTCAGATTTGGAAAATCCAAAAAATAAACATGATGTACAAACAAGTGATGATACAAGGCACCTTGTGGAAAAGATAGGAAATGTAAAGGCATCAGATGGAAATCTCAATCTTTTGAGAAAGGTAATTTATTTTCCCACCATCACTAAAAATTTGATAAGTGTAGGGCAATTGTAGAGAAAGGGTTGCAAGTCTGATTCACAAGGAGAGGTGCATTTGTTGAAGATCCAAGTCAAGGATTCAAGAAGATTGCAAAAGGTGAAATGACAGGTAGATTATTCACATTTTAATTAGAAGATACAAGGGTCATAGCTCTTTTTAATTATGGTAGTCAAAGACTAACAAAATTGGAAGTTTGACACAAAAGGTTAGCACATATTGGAGAAAGATCACTATAATAGATATGTAGAGACCAAATTGTACTTGGACTTCCTAATTTTGAAAAGCAACATATGATTTATAAGTGTAGTGCATGCCAATTTGGAAATTCTCATAGGTTACCATTCATGAAGAAAGGGTATATGCATGAAGACCTCTTGGAATTTGTGCATACAAATGTATAGGGACTAGCAAGGATGTTTCAATCTCTATATCAAGGTACTATGTCTCCTTCATTCATGATTGGAGTAGATGGACTATTCTATATTTTATGAGACACAAGGATGAAGTTTCTTCATGCCTCAAAAAGTACTTAGCTCTTGGGGAGAACCAAATAGCTCAGACACTAAAGATTCTAAGATCATATTGAGGGAGAGAATATTTCTCCCATGAGTTTGATTCCTTTCTTCAAGAAAGGGGAATCAAGAGAGAAATTACTTAAGGTACACTCTAGAGCAAAATGGAGTGCTAGAAAGAAGGAATAGAACAATTGTTGAAGTTACAAGGTCTATGTTGAAGTAAAAACATTTACCTAACTACTTCTGGGTTGAGACTGTATCTAGAGCCACTTATTTTATTAACAGGTTACCTTCAAAGTTTTGGGATGGTATGACACCATATGAGGCTTGGAATGGGAGAAGAACTAGCTTGGACCATTACAAAATCTTTGGATGTATTGCCTATGCTCATGTTCCTTCATAGATTAGAAAAAAGATGGACCCTAAGGCAGAAAGATGTGTATTCATTGGATATGACAACAATAAAAAAGGCTACATGCTATACAACCCAAGAAACAAAGGTTTTCTCGTGAGTAGAGATGTAGTGTTTGATGAGAATAGTTCTTGGTGGTGACTCATTGGGGAAAGTCAACTTACCTTATGACACTAAAGAAGATTTTCCAAAGCTTATCAAAGACAACCCTCCTAATGTTGAAGAGCAGCATATTTCAAAAGATGATGAAGTATCTCAGATAGAAAGAAGTATCTCAAATAGAAAGATTCAAAGTGTGGAAGTCTAAAGGTAAATGTAAAGCGCAGGAGCTTGGTCATGAAGCAGAATCATCACATCATGGTCTAAGAAGATCTATGAGGGAGAAAAGAAAACCAGAGAGGTATGGATTTGACACTTCTCTTATTACTAAGCACTCAATCTACTTAGCACATGAATTAAATCAAGAAGAACCCACAACATTTGAGGATGCCAAGGATAATCCAGAATGGAAGCTAGCAATGGAAGAAGAAATTAAAGCACTAGAGGAGAACAAAACTTGGGAGTTGGTTCCCAAGTCTTCATGAATGAAAGTAATAGGTTCAAAATGGATTTATAAATTAAAGAAGAATTATGATGGCTCTATTAGCAGATACAAGGCAAGGCTAGTGGCAAAGAGCTTTGCACAAACTCAAGGAATTGATTATGAGGAGACATTCTCTCCTGCGGCAAAGATGCCCATAATTAGAGTTCTTCTAAGTGTTGCTTCTTCCAAGAATTGGACGATTCTTCAATTGGATGTGAAAAATGCATTCCTTAGTGGGTGGATAATAGAGGAGATGTATATGGCACAACCACGTGGTTTTGAAGATGAGACACATCCTGATTTTGTGTGGAGACTCAATAATGCCTTATATGGACTCAAACAAGCTCCAAGAGCTTGGAATTATAAACTTGTTACCTTCTTGCAAGATCAAGGATCTCAACCTAGCAAGGCAGATCCCTCATTCTTATCAAATGTAGTGATTTTGAAGTTATTCATTTATGTGTATATGTGGATGACATTATTATCATAGGGAATGATGCAGATGGAACTAAGAAGATCAAGGATGAGATGAAACAAGAGTTCAAGATAAGTGACCTTGGGTCACTCACATACTTCCTAGGATTGGAAGTAGTAAATAGAGATCATGGTTTATTTCTTGCTCAAGGAAAATACATTAAGGATATGTTGGCTGAATTCAAAATGCAAGATGCTAAGGTTGCAGGTACTCCAATGGAGATCAATCATAAGTTGAGCTCATATGAGGGAGAAATCGTAGAGGATATCACAAGTTATCAAAGCCTTGTAGGAAGTTTGAAATATGCCACCTTAACTAGGGTGGATATATGTTATAATGTGAGTGTGCTAAGTCAATTTATGCACACACCGAGGAAACCTTATATGGATGGTGCCAAAAGGATACTCAAATATATCAAAGGAACAATGAATGAAGGATTATACTATCCATATGTATGCGACCTAAAAGTAAAATTTTTTTGTGATGCAAATTGGGCTGGCCCAAAGGAGGACAGGAGAAGCACTTCATGATATCTTACCTTTGCAGGATCTAAACTCATTTCATGGTCATCTAAGCAGCAACCCATAGTTGCTCTCTCTTCCACATAAGCTAAATATAGAGGTCTTCCCATAGCTACTCAAGAAGCAATATGGATGAAGATTCTATTCACAGATCTTGGCTTGGAGTTTGGAACTCCACACATATTTGGTGATAATATGAGCTCCCTACACTTGGCTGCCAATACAGTCTTTCATGCCAAGATTAAGCATATTGAAGTACACTATCATTATGTAAGGGAGAAGGTTTTGATCAAAGAAATTCATCTATCATATGTATCCACTCATCAACAATGTGCAGACATGTTGACAAAAGCATTAAATGGTACAAAACTCAATAAATTCAAATCAATGATTTGTTTGCATGAAATCTTGGAAGATTGAAGAACTCAAGCACACTAGGCTTGAGGGGGAGCTATTGGAGAAAATTCTTGGCAAGCCTATGTGGTGGCATGAGTATCACAAAAAAATCATGAAGTATTGAAGAAGACACTTGAAGTAATGGAGATTTTTCTTATGAACGCATCTTTGTAATTGCTTGAGTACTCACCTAGTGTAATAAGTAAAAGAATGAAAAGTGGTTGAAGACACTTGATGTTAGGCAAAGATCTCCACAAATTTGTAAGGAGAATCTATCCCTAGAATTTAGGAAAAGAATTGTAGGTGAGTATGAATTCAAATTCAAAGTATGGCTCCAAAACACAATATATATATGTGACTCTTCTAGTTGCGAGAAAAGGGACTCCATTGCAGGGCTTCGTGCCAGACTTGTAGTGTGATTTCAGAGCTCGGATATGTATGAGTAAGTCCATTTTACTTTCCATATAATATACATTTGATTTCATTCTTATTTGTTGCCATACCATCAAGTATATATGAGTGTACTATTAACTGTCACAAATCTCAATTTTTCAGTCAGATTGCAGAGATGGTTTGTTTGAGAATAGTTCATCTTTTTCAATTTTTTAACTTGCTAATGATAGCTCTCTAAGTCTACTCTCATATAAAAAAGTTTTATTCTATTTGGATTTGTCAATTGTGAGAAACATTCATCACAAACTGACTGTGTATTTGCATCTATCGCCTCCTGAAAAGTCGGGATCACATAGGTGATTTGTTAAATTGATTTCTCTTGATATAGTCACTCATTTTCATTGAAATAACTTTATAGGTTGCGTTGCTTCCTAATTAGCCTTCTCTTAAATATCTCTAGTCAATGTTAATGAGAGAATCAGTACTGAGTGAAATACCAGAGCTTATCTTCCAAAAATAGAAAGCCTTCTCAAGTTGATCTTTGGTCAAACTTATTTTTTTTGAACCAATTGTTTGTAAGTGATCCTCCAAAGTACATAGAGCATCTAATACATTTGAAAGATAAAAGGGCCCACTACATATCCCTAGAGTCAACTTGGCTGGTGTGGTGCAAAACTTCAATAGCACCTCTTCATCTTCAACACAGACAATCCATCTCTTCATAGTAGAGGTAAAGGTTTCTTCATAATGAATTTCGTGCTTTTTTTATAACCTTCAGCTACAAGTCTTCTTTTATACTTGTCCAAGATACCATTTGATTTGCACTTGAATTTTTATATCCATTTTACTCTAATAACGTGATGATAAGTTGAAGGCTTTGGAACAAGTGCCCAAGTATTGTTCTTTTCAATTGCATCCATTTCTGTTTGCATATATAGCTTCTTCCCACTTTCATTGACTTGAGCTTCTTTGATATTGGAAGCCTTTAGAATGTGCTGAATCTAGTGCAAAAGTGCATAATTCACATAATGACGTTGTTCATGTTGCTACATCTTGATGAGCCTTTGAGATCTCCTAGGTTGGTGAGAAGTACTTGTTGCTAAGTTCTGCTTGGAAATAATTGTGTGCCCCTTTGAAGTGTAGATGGATGGACTCAAAACTCAACGTGGATCTTTTTTTGAGTACTTTGAAGATTCATAAAAGATAACATCTTTTGAAATGGTGATGGAGTGGTTCTCAAGATCATATAGTTTGTATTCCTTAGACTCTTTATTATAGCCAATGAATAGATGTTTCTTGGACTTGGATTGCAACTTATGTCAATCTTCATTGGGCACATGTACAAATGCATCACTTCCAAACACTTTAAAGTAATTTACATTGGGATTGCATCCATAGTAGGCTTCAAATGGATTCTTGTTATGTAGTGCACTTGTGAAGCCTCTATTGATGATGTGAACTACAATGTGTACTACTTCAGCTAGAAACTTGAATGGTAAGACTTTGTTGCGAAGCATAGTGCATGCCATTTTCATGGTGTTATGAATCTTTCTTTCAACTAATCCATTCTAAGGTTTAGTATGAGGTATAATGACTTGTCTCTTGATGCCCTTTTTCTTCAAGTAGTTTTCAAAGTCATGGTTGAGGATTTCATCACCTCCATCTGTTCTAATGGTCTTGATTGAACTTATTCTCAACTTGATAGACCCATTCTTTGAACTTAGAAAATGTTTTTGTCTTGGAATTGAGAAAAAATGTATATATATATATCTTGTGTGATCATCTACTAAAAGATAGAAAAAGACGGATACACTTAGTGATGGGGTATTCATTGGTACACAAATCCATGTGGTCTAGGGCTTGAGGGTTCCTTACTTGGGTAGTACATTTGATAAGGCTTTGCATTCTCCATGGTGATTTATAATTTGTACTTTGACCTTGCCTTTTGTTGCAATACTCTTATTATTTCCTAAATAAACTTCACCCTTGTGGTCTTCTAACTATTGAAATGATTTGTGATCTTTGCACATGTGAGAGGTTGCACCACTATCAAATGTCCACTCTTGTGAGGAGGTAGAAGTTATTAGGGAGTTGGCCTCTGTGGAGATGAATAGATCTTCACTTGAACAATGAGACCTATATTGAGAGAAATATACTTGGTTCTTAGATGTAGAGGATTTAAAGTTGTTCCTATTTTTATACAACAAATTCTTGATATGCGCTATCTTACATCAATAGGTATAGATGAACTTCTTGGATGAGTTGCTAGAACCTTGTTTAGGAGTATTTCTAGAGTTATGAATAGCTTTCTTGGCCTTATTGAATGGATCCTTAGCTTTCATAGTAGCTTCTTGTGATATTGATGACTTTGCTAAGGATTCATGGAGGAGCTAAAGACTCCAGACTTCCTCCCAAGTTAAGACTTGGCCGTGATTGTAAAGTGTTTTGAAAAGGTTTCATATGGCCTAGGGAGCATATTTAGAAGCCTAATGGCCATATCATCACTTGACACATGTCTACGAGACAATGCGAGCTTGCATTGGTAATCTTTGAATGTGGTGATGACTCTCATGATGGGATTTTGATGTCTAATGGTGAGGTTATGGAGCTCTACTTCTAAGCCATATATTCTAGAGAGAGTTTTATCCTCCAAGACCCTGAAGTATTTTCCAAGCCTCATGGGAAGTCTTGAAAAATGTAATATGTCCTTTCATCAACTTATCATAAGCTAGCAATAATTTTCCTAGGGGTCTCTTATCTTTTATATTCCAAGTGTCATAGGCCACTAAGTCACTATCCTTGTTAGGCTCAAGTTCCATAGCATCTACTACTTCATACAAAAAGTTTCTATATAGATGCCCTAATTATGTCTTTTCACAAATTGTAGTCTGTGTCATTTAACCTCTCATCCTTAGGCATGAACATGTGCATAAATGAAGGAAAGTACAGCTGAGTAGAATATATTGCATTCGATTCCACCACTATATATATATCAAGCTTAAAAATTAAACTATCAAGGTCATGGACGACAAATAGCAGAAGCTATGCACCAACTCCCATCCTTATGGATTAGAGATTGTGCCTATGAAAATTACTTTGTGATGCTCGAGGGGATTTCTAGTAAGCCAAGAAAATGGAGACCAATGAAATCTTGAAACCTTAAGTGTTTATCAACACTTTAGTGTGATGAGATGTATGTTGGTGCAAATCACAAGCCTACACATTTGGCTTGTAGCTCATACACACATGAAGTTTCATGGAAACCATTGCTAGTGGAGATTTACCACTTTACCCTTGTAAAAGACATTATTTTTTGACTTGAGAATACTTGTATCACCTACCCAAAGTCCTGGACTTGATTAGTTGAAAAGTAACAACTACATTGAGAGAGTATCTCCTAGAATGAAGGTTCACTTTTAGCGAGAGCCAAAAGTTGAATTCAAATTCAAATTTGAACTCAACTCCTATATAAACTCACATGAAAAAGTCGCGGTTAGAGTAGTCAGTTCCCAAGCTCTCCATTGCCATTTTGTTTATGTGTAAGGTCTACATTGTAGCCTACACCATTCTTCATCATATGGCTATGATTACCAAGCCTATGAAATCGTACAACATTGTTCAATAATACATTATACTTACATTGTTCATCTACCCTTGAAGGAGAATGAATACACTAGTAGAAACAAATGGCAAGGTACCCAAATACAATGAGATACAATATAAAATTGAGTGTCTCTTGGATGCAAAATGGAGATGCACTCATGTGGATACAAATGGAAATGATGTAGAAGAATTCATGTCATCAACATAACCCTAATAGTTCACTTATCTTTTTTACATTCACTTGATAATACATTCACTATTATGTTGTGCTCCAAGCTTCTTCTTTTTCTTCTTCCTTTTGTTTGGGTGCTTTCGTAGATACAAAACTCCAACAATTGGTATTATAGCAGGTCATTGATTCATCTAGGGTATTTTCAATACTTGTGTGGTCATTGTCTCGAAATTACACAAACATTGGTGAGCATACTCGAGAAGATTAGGAGTCCAAAAGATCTTTCCTTTGTGGTGGTGAAATTTTGATTTGATCTTGTTTTGGCCTCAAAATGCACTATTCCAATGACTATGTAGACAATTTTTTCCTTTTTCTCCAAACATATATACATGTTTGGGTTTACCAATACAAGGCTCTCGAAGTCTGCAATAGGTTTGGTAGAGCTTGAAAGGGTGTTTCTATTCAACGTTTTGAGATATAGTCAATTTTTTTCATCAAGGTATTTAGTCACTAGCCACGGTTGAAAGTAATGATGTATTCCATATGTTGGTGTTGAGGATAAGTTTGATGGTAGTAATTATTTATTATGGTCATATATGATGTGTTATGTCTTTAGGAAAATGGGATGTGGAATATTGTGAAAGGTGTTGAAAAATGTCCTACTACACCTACACATATAGTTATTGAAGGTGATGTAGATGGTCTTGAAGATGATCATCTTTAGTTTCCTTGTCATGCTATAGCTCGTGTTGCACCTATTGTAGGGCAACTTCTTTCGGATGGAAAAAATGCATAATCACATGCATTGATAGCCTTGATTTTCAAACATGCAATTATCCATTGCATTCACTCTTGCAAGTTAGCAAAAGATGCTTGGCATACTCTTACAACATTATAGCAAGCAAGAAATGAGGCTCATGTTGCTTACCTCCAAATATATTTGGAGAGTGAGCATATGAATGAAGGAGATTTGATGGACAATTATTTGAGAAAGATCAAAGATTTGAAGGAGTATTTCATTTTTGTTGATAGAATCTTTCTAGATAGTTCACTTGTGTAGATTGTTATTAATGGTCCTCTAGATTCATATAAGTTTTGCTTCTATTGTTTGATTGATGATAAAAGGAAATCCAAATGCCTTAACATTTTAGGATTTAGACCACGTTTTGTTGTAGGGTGATCAGTCCAGGTAGAACATGCCAATTATGTGTTGCATGTCAAGCTTTCTCAACTAGTTAGAAAGGCAAAGGTAAATGGAGCTCATTTACTAGTAAGAATAAATCTACTAATGCTTCACAATCAAAGACGGAAGATAGAGATGATAAAAAACAAAAAAGAGAAAATAGCTTGGCAAGTATTGTAAGGAAAATGATCATGTGATAAAGAGTTTTTCCTAAACTGGTTGCAAAGGAGGCAAAGAAGGAAGAGGTTGGAATGGTTGTTCTACAGGCCTCTACATCTAAAAATGAGTCCGCTAATGTTGTTCAAAATGAACATTGAGCATTTACTTTTGTTTGCAACTATGACCCATCTTTTGATGAGGAGTGTATGTTTGCAATAGACATAGGTGTTTGGTGCTTTGATAGTGGTGCAACCAAATATATTACCTTGCAATGCAATTTATTTACTTCACTTGAGCCTGTCCCTATAGGGAATACAAATCACATGGGCTAAAAACTCCTCTTATTCTATAATGGCAGTTGGAATGATCATTATGAGTACTACTAGTAGATGTTCTCTCACATTGTGAGATGCTTAATACATGCTAGGGATCAAGAAAAAATTGTTGTGAATTTCAACATCAGCAATATTGTCTTGGTTATTAAGTTTGTTCATGGCATATGGACAATACATGATCTATCGAATAATGATGTTATTATTGCTTCTAGCATTCTATGTCATGGGTAGTAAAAGCTCATAGACTATGAAAAATCTGTGAGTGATTTAGCATATGCAATTTATGATTCTCAAGCTATCTTTGATACAAAGCTTTTGCATGTATGTTTTGGTCATCTTAATTTTGCTAGTTCACTATGCGTGCAAAAATCTCAAATGATGTCCTCTACCTAAATGTGAGGCACCTTCTAGACATGTATTTGAACGCTATATTTCAGGCAAAATGCAAGGTTCCTCCAAAGATGGTTCAATTAGAGTTGCACATAAATTGCAACTTGTTCATAGTGATGTATGTGGTCCTATGCAAACACCTTCATTTGGGAACTACCTATACTTTGTGACTTTCATTAATGAATTTTCCACACATGCATGGTTTTATCCATTGAAGGCAAAGTCTGAAGTCTTTATGTGCTTTAAACATTTATTGGTTATGGCTGAAAATCTATCAGCATGGAAAATGGGAACCCTATGTTCTGATATAGGGGGGATAGCTACGTTTTTATTTTAATGCATTTTTGGTTGAGCGTGGGATAAAACATTAGTCTAGAGTGCACCTAAAAAAAATAAAGTTGTTGAAATAAAGAATAGGCCTTGCATGGAAGTAGCGAGGTGTACGATCAAAATTTAGGCCTTATCACATAGCCTCTGGCTTGAGGTTGTTATGTGTGCAACATATGTACTCAACATGCATCTTACCAAAGCACTACAGTCTATCACTCCATATGAGGTTTAGCATGCTCAGAAGCCATCTATTGCTCCTCTACCTGTCTTTGATCATCTCACATATGCATTAATGTCTTAACAACAATGTAGAAAACTGGATAATAAAGTAGTAAAATGTATTTTTGTTGGGTATAGTTCTAAGAGGAAATGTGATCATCTATATCATCCATAGCCTAAACACATTCTACTTAGCCGTGATGTTGTTTTTGAGGAAGATGCAATTCAGCCCCTACTTTCATATATCAAAGATACAAAAATTAGCTCTAAATATATGTTTAACACTTTGCTACCTCTTTTTACACATGGACAATCATGTGCTTGTCTAAATGATCTAATTTCTCAATCTTTATAGGTTTTAAATGATGATGCAAATCATTCCATTTTGGATGCAAGTTTACATGATGTGCTAGTTGATGATGGGATTGACATAAAAGAGGCAGAAACTATGCCTGAATGGCTGGTGGATCCTTTGGGAGATAGAAAATTAGATGCACCTTTGTCATATATTAGGCTTTGCAAGTTTACATGATGTGCTAGTTGATGATGGGATTGACATAAAAGAGGCAGAAACTATGCCTGAATGGCTGGTGGATCCTTTGGGAGATAGAAAATTAGATGCACCTTTGTCATATATTAGGCTTTGCATCACATTGTTATGCAATGGCTGTCTCTACTCTCTGTGATGAGAGTGAACCTGTTTCTTTTGATGAAGCACAAAATTCAAAAAATTGGATGGTTGTTGTGTAATCAGAATATGATGCTATTTTCAAGAATGTTCCTTGGTTTCTATCTGATTTTCCTCTTGGTGAAAATTCCATTGACACTAAATAGATATACAAGCTAAAACATAAGTGTGATGGAAAAGTTGATAGGTATAAATCTAGGCTTATTGCAAAAGCTGATGCTCAAGAGAGAGGCATTGATTTTGATGCGACCTTTGCTCCTACATGTCGAATGACCACTCTTCATAGCATTCGTGCACTTGCAACACATCATGCCTAGAATGTATATTAGTTTGAAATTAAAGCTACATTTTAAACAGTTACTTACATGAAGAAGTGTATGTACTTAAGCATCATAATTCTATGCAAAAAAGGCACGACAAAAAAGTGTGCAAGTTGAAAAAGTCATTATATAGTCTGAATCAAGTAGCATGTGCTTGGTATGAGAAGATATGTTGTAGGATCTTACTTACTCACATACACAGATAATACAACAATTGAAGTACACAAAAAATAGAGATACACAATAGGAAAGAAAATACACAAGTTTGGGTGCAATCTCCCCCCACACACTCTGTTTGAAGAGTGTACAAAATGCATGTATTTATAGGATTTGTATTGCATAAAAAATACATATTACAATGAGGGTAGCTCTTTGAAAAGTAGGCATGATGGTAGAAAGTTACTCTCTTTTATGGAGAGCATTTTCTTTTATTTACATAAAGCACAATCTATAGTGATCCTTATCCTAAACACTATTTTTACTACTTTTCTAGAAAGAACCCTCTATGTGATTATTTATTTACTATATATATATATATATATATGTGTGTGTGTGTGTGTTCATCGTATTCATGTCCAAACACATCCAAAATATCCATTCCCATGCATACCCTCACGAATCTTCAGCAGCTATATCAAAAAACAAGACACATTAATAACTCAATAAATTAAACTCCAAAAATCAATCATTCCATAAATCATAACATGCCCCCAAGTTGAAAAGAAAGTTCCATAGATGATATGAATAAAATAGACATGGATGGCGAGTCAAATGTCCCATCACTGAAAAGAATAATCATGTTCCATGTAAAAACACATGCATGGAAATATATTGTGGAGGATATAAAATAATGTGAATGTGAATAATATGCAAAAATTAAGTGATCATAATGAGGTCTCAATGAATTCTAATGGATCTATTGCGATTAGTTAATAATAAAGTAATGGAAGTGCTAAATAGGAAAAACATACATCCTTAACTAAGTGAGGTCCATACCATTCAATAATTACTTCGATTGTTTTTGGGTCTTACATGAACTCATTGACTAGAAATGATATACCCTAAATATTCTAGTTTACGTTGGAAAACATAACTAAGGTATGTTCTTACATAGTAAATCCTATTTGTTAAATGTGTCTCATGCACACTTATATTCTTACTATAGACAAATACATGATTAAAGAAAAACAAATATAAACGTTTGATAATCAAGGAATGTTAGTCTTGTCAAAAGGTTGTTGTTGCAAACAGATCAATTTGATAATTGATTAAAACTCCTCTGCATCATAAGCAAAATAAGTAGCTTTGAAAAGTGCTACAAACGGAAGTGTGTGAAGCTTGGCTTGCATACCCATCTCCAAATTGTCTTCAAATGTCCTCTTCATGGTAACATTAGGTACATCTTCAAGCATGCGAAGAAGTACTAGGTATCACTAGAACCACTCCATGTAAGTTGTAATAGTATCACCATCCTTCCATGTGAACATGGTCCACAAACTTCAAACATGTAGGTGAAATTGCAACTGAAGAAAAGACTCCTTAATCTTCTCTTGAAAGGCCTTCCATTTCGTTAGTTGATCTGCACTATGTCATAAAAGATTCCACCAGAGTTGGGCCTTCCCTATTAAATAGTTAGTACCAAACTTTTCTTCATTACTTTCAGCATATGATAAATAAAGTGTGCTATCCTTTTAGTAATCAAACTATGAAAATCAGATTTTTTTTACGCCAGTCTTGGAATGCATGCCATTAGCTTGAGCAAAGCTATGGCCTTCACCACCCTTGCAAGGTTTTCCTCTTTATAATGCATCTTTTTAAGTATTTCTTCACATGCTTGGATCTCATTTTGGGCGGCTCAAAGTTCATGCCATAGAAGCACCAACTGTTGTTTGAGTGGTACCCTGGTGGAGTTGATTCTTCAAATTTCTCTATGGTATTCATAGGGTCCATGGATGTATAGAAGAAGAAACCCCCTTGCTAAAGATGTGAAAACAATTTTAAGAATTTTTTAATTCAAATGGAAAAGGGAAGGTGGTTCTTGGGAATTGAAAATGTAAAAGAGATAAAAGTTATGTTAAATATAAGTAAAAATGAATAAAGTGACCACACAAGTGGATAGTTTAGTGGCAAAACACTTGACTTGAGAATTTGAGGTTGTGGGTCCAAATCCCCTCCTTGATAGATGAGAGACTCTTTTTGGAAACTCCTTAATTAAGACATGTTTGTGCATAGCCAATAGTTGTCAAGGGATCCGTGGGTTCCAAGGAAGCCAAAGATGCCAAAGTCCTATGCCTTATTTGACACCTTTGAGTAAGCCAAAGGAGTAAACATAGGTGTAAATGTAGGCGTAAACTAAAGGTTCGAGAATTGAAACAAAAACCAAAAACGGGAATTGAGACTAGAACAAGAACTAGAACCGAAACTGGAACTCAAAAATGAAAACGAAAACCAAAACAAAGATAGAGATCCAAATCCAACACAAGATAGCAAATGATCCGATGCAAAAATGAATAGTGGCAGAACCCCTCTACAATGACGCATGTAGGCTTTGATACTAGTGTTGCAAGATCTTATGTACACATGTACATAGAGAATACAAAAAATTGAAATACACAAAAATCAGAGATACATAGTAGAAAAGACAATGCACAAGGTTAAGTGGGATCTCCCTCCATGCACTTTGTTTGGTGAGTCTATAGAGTGTGTGCATTTATAGGATTTTTATTACGTCAAAAATAGATATTACAATGAGGGAAGCATGTCAAAAAGTAGGCATTAAAGTAGAAAGTGGCTCTCTTTTATGGAGAGCCTTTGCTTTTATTTACATAAATCATCATCTACAATGTTCCTTATCCTAACCACTATTTTTTCTAATTTTCTAGAAAGAAACCTCTATGTGGGTCGTTATTTACAATATATATACAATTTATAATTCCTCTTATTCATTTAGACACATCTGAAATGTCAACACCCATCCACACCCTCAAGAACCTTCAGCTACTATATCAAAACACAAAACACATTCATAAATCAATAAATTAAACTCAAAAAATCAATCATTCCATAAATGATAACAAGATACATGCCTACTTGCTAGCACATGGTTTTGAGAACAGTTCAACTAAGAGCACCTTATATGTTAAAAAAGTGCTAATAATGTACTTCTAATCATTGTTGTATATGTTGATGATATACTTCTCACTAGTGATAATGAGCATCATATTTCTGAATTTGATTCTAATTTTCATGCCTCTTTTGAGATGTCAAATTTGGGGCATTTGCATCATTATTTGGGAGTCCAATTTATGCAAGTTGATGGAGGAATAGATTTGTGTCAAACATAAAACATTGACATATTATTGTAGTATTTTAACCTTGAAGATTGCAAATATATTGCCACTCTTATGGAAAAAAGTTTACAATTGAGTCTTCATGATTCTAGAGATGGATTTGATGTTGTTCTCTATCAACACAATAATGATGCCTCATTTACTTATGCATAAATTGGCTAATATTCATTTCGTTCTCTGTGAGATGAGTAGGTTTATGAATTGCCCAAGTGTCATGCACTGGTAGGCAATTAAGATCATCTTTTGCTACTTGAGTGGTACTTGACTACTTGGATTATTTTATCCCAAGGGAGGATCATTACTACTAGATTTACATGCTTCTTTTGACTCCGATTCGCTTGTTTTTATGGAACTCGTGTATCCACCAGTGGTTCTCAATTCATGCTTGGTAGCTCATGCATATCTTGGGTTGAGCAAGAGGCAAAATACTATGGAAACCTCTAGTTGTGAGATTCAATATAGGGTATCTTTCACAGTGGCTGTTGAGTGGGTGTGGCACAGAAACCTTTTGTCTAATTTGGATGTTGGTAAGTCTTCTTCTGCCACCGAGTGATAGTCAAAGCACATTTGCAGTTGTGAGGATTCCTCTGTTGCATGCTCATACAAAGCACATTGAGGTGCACTACCATTATATATGAGAGAACTTCTCTTTTGGAGATATCAGTTTGGCTTATGTGCCCATACGAGATAATGTTGCAAATATTTTCACAAAAGCTCTACCTAGGGAGAAGTTTGAAACTTTTCATAAAGCTTTGGGCTTACTTCTGATTTCTTCCCACATAGCTTGGCTCTTCCTTATACCTGAGTGCCACTTCCTAACTCATCATATCACTCCCAAGGGAAATTTCTTGATATATTTCAGTAATGATGTGTTTAAAGACATTTAGGATCGGGGCACATTTTTCCCTCTTTAGGAGGTTTTTCCCCTAGCTTCTATATATGCCTATAACCCTAGGATGCCACTTAACTTTGTACATTCACTTGGTAATACATTGAGTATTTTGTTGTGCTCCAAGTTTTGGCTTCTTCCTTGTGTTGTTTTCCTAATTTCATAGATGTTGAACTCCAATATTCCCATCTAAGTAGTGAAGAAAGATTGATTTGCAACATGCATGATTGACATGTTCGGCCTGGAATAATCTTTGTATAGCAACATAGAGAGTAACTCCTCAAAGTTTCTACCACATGGATATTCAATCATATTTTATAATGGAACCCCCTTTCTTTCTAACAATTGGAATGTGATCCTTTCTTTGTTTCCTCTTAACAATGTCAAGCATAATTTTATTGTGAGGAGATGGTTGGATACAATCTAGAGATGAGGTGGTGTTGCAATAATCTTGCTCTACACCTGCCAATGTGACTTCAAGGCACCTTAATAAACACGTTTAGCCTCCCAAATATGCATTTATATCCACTATGTACCTTGAAGAACCATTGTCATATGTTTGTGCCAAGACAGATAACTTGCACATAGAGACTCTTTGAAAATCTTGTTATTTTTGGACTTGAACCTCTCAAGAAAATGTTTAGTTATCAGAGAGTTCAAGAAAATGTTTAGTTCTCACTCTCTGATAACAATTGACCCAAGACCTTTTAGAAACATATAATTGAAGATCTTAGCTAACTATTCCAAGTCATTTAACTAATTTAGAGTGATTATACACTTAGGAATGAGTTTACCAACTCAAGGGTGTAATCTCAACGTTTTAGGAGGAAAACAATGTGCAGACATAGGTAGCTTGTATGATTCACAACTCAAGATCTAGTGAACCAAATGTAATGAAACTTGATATATAGCAACTTAAATGATCAGCATATGCCAAGCTAAAGCAAGTCAAATGATCAAGTATGCATAGAGAACTCGATCAAACAAAATCATTGAAATGAAAAGGTTGTAGTAGAGAACAGTGGATAGAGATTATCATGAACTAATGACTCAAATTGTATCTGCTGATGAATGTATGATACAAAGGAGATGTATTAGACTTACTCATACATCTATGAGCTCAATGTTGGCTTAATTATGAGGCTCAATGGCTCACTCTTCTCTGTCATATTGTGCAATTGAAAGTCAACTCTATTTATACACATGGAGAGAATTTTAATTTTGAATTTTCCTCACCTAAAAGTGTTCCTGCACTTTAGGTGTTGACTGATTTGATTCCAGTCACCAATTAATCATGGTTATTGGCTTCTAAAATCATGAGATTCCTTCAACTCATTTCCATTTACTTTTATCCATTGAGGTAAAGTCCATGACTTTTACAAGTGGTATTCATATGCACTTCATAAGTGATCCAAACGAATATGTGAGAAGTCCTTATCATATGGTCAAGCATCTAGGCTTTCCAAATGTACCAACAGATCCCCCGCAAGTGTAAGATGCTTGAGTCTTCAATCCTTGAGTATCTCCTACAATCCAATCATAAATTTAAACATGTTTAATTTTCTTCCATCCAATGATTTGGTCATCATATCTGCACATTGCATATGAGTAGATACATAGGAGAGTTCCTTACTTACAATATTTTCCCTAGCAAAATGATAATGGACTTCTATATGTTTTGCCCTGGCATGAAAGATGGGATTAGCATCTAGATGAAGTGAAATCATATTATCTCGAAATATGTATGAAGTGCCAAAATCCAAACCTAAATCTATGTATATAGTCTTGATCCACATAGCTGCTTGTGTTGCATTTGCTAACCCTCTATATTCAGCCTTAGTTGAGGAGAGATCAACTATTGGTTGCTTCTTTGAAGACCAAGATATGAGTTTTGTACCTGCAAATGAGAGATATGCTAATATGCTTCTCCTATCATCTTTAGAGCCTACCCAATCTGCATCAGTGAATAGCTTTATGTTCAAATCAGATGTGTAGGGGTAATATAAACATTTATTTATTGTTCCTTTCAAGTACTTCAATATCCTCTTGGCTGCATCCATGTGAGGTTCCCTTGGGGTGTGCATGAATTGACTAAGCACACTCACTCCATAGCAAATATCAACCCTAGTTAGAGTAGCATAGTTCAAACTTCCAACTAGGCTTTGATAGCTTGTGATGTCTTCAATAAATTCTCCTTCATGAGCACTTAATTTGTGGTTGACCTCCATGGGAGTACCTGCAACTTTAGCTTCTTTTATTTTGAACTTGGTAAGTAGAACTTTAATATACTTCCTTTGTGTAAGGAACATCCCTTGATCTGTGTATCCTTCTTCCAATCCAAGGAAGTAAGGGAGCAATACAAGATCACTTATCTTAAACTCCTCCTTCATTTGTGCTTTGATTTTTTTGATTCCATCAGCATCATCACATATAAGGATTACATCATCTATATACACACATAAGTATATCATTTTACATTTACTTTTCTTAATGAAGAGTGAAGGATCTCCTTTGCTTAATTGAAATCCTTTGTCTTATAAGAAGGTAACTAGTCTATGGTTCCAAGCTCTAGGAGCTTGCTTCAATCCATATAGAGCTTTCTTGATTTTACACACATACTCAGAATGTGATTCAGCTACAAATCTAGGGGACACCTCCTCTGAAATCCAACCATTCAAGAATGCATCTTTTACATCCATTTGATAGATGTTCCAATTCTTTTAGGTAGGTACACTCATAAGTACTCTGATTGTAGGCATCGTTTCCACAAGAGAGAAAATTTCTTCATAATCTATGCCTTAGGTTTGATCAAAAGCCTTTGCCACAAGCCTTGCTTTATACTTGTTTATTGATCCATTTGAGTTCTTATTTACCTTGTAGATCCATCTAGATCCAATGATCTTCGTGGATGGCTTCTTGCAAACCAATTTGCATGTCTGATTCTCTTGAAGTGCTTCTATCTCTTCTTCCATTGCTTCTATCCATTCTCATTTCTTCTTAGCTTCTTCAAATGTTGATGGTTCTTCTAATTTGATATCCTAAGAAATATAAATTGAGTGCTTAGTGACCACAGAAGTGTCAAGTCCATACCTTTCTAGCTTCCTTTTTTCTTTAATTGATCTCCTTATTGTTTGTTGAGAAGATTTTGCAACATCTCTCAAATCCCGTATCTTTGTTTTACCTTTATTTTTCAAAGCATTGATATTCCTCCTTGATGTCCTCTGATTATCATCAAAATCACTTGATTCTTCATGTAAGTGATCATTCCCATTTTGTAATGTTGGGAAGTCCTCCTCTAGGTCATAAGGTAACTTGACTTTCATGCAATCATCTTCAAACCAAGAGTTGTTCTCATCAAAGAAAACATATCTACAAACAATAAAAACTTTAGTGCTTGGATTATATAGCTTATATCCTTTTGTATTTAATTCATATCCAAAGAACACACATTTCTCTACTTTAGGATCCATTTTACCTCTGATTTGTGATGGGATATGAGCATAAGCTATGCACCCAATTATCTTGCAATGATCCGATTGTGAGAATTGATTCTGCTCCATTCTTTGTGACTTAGATGGTCTTTCATGACTTTTCTATGTGTTGTGAACTAGGAGGTCGCTCATGAGCTTGCTATTGCTCACCAACTCATCTTTTTCTGGTTGCTTCTATATCAGGTACCACAGAAAGTCGAATTCCTGACGCATACATCAAGACAAGAATCTAAAGAAATTTAAAAAGAATCAAGAAAGTAATAACAAAGAATCATTGACGATCTGAGAGTGTACTGAGCGTGCAAGGAAGAAAATTAATGAACCTTAGATCGGGCAAACACATAGGTAAGTCAGACCGACGAAGCCTTAGATCATCAGAGGCAAGTGTAGGAACTACTGCATGATCGTGGGCTCAACAGTTGAATAGTAATTACCCCTATGAGAGCTCAGACACGAGTGAATCAGAAATGGCATTTAGCACTGAAAGACCAGAAGTAGGGTTGAATGTAGCTTACTTGGAAAAGCCTGAAGGACCCTATAGGACTCAATTGGAGTTTCTTCGAACCAACCGATTAGGTGCCCGCATCTATGAGGATGGTTTGCGAAGACAAGTAGTGCAAATGCACAACCCTGATCAACCCATTGGATTGGAACGTCCAGTGGTGAAATTCGAGAGAGACGCGTACATAGACAAGGAAGGAACGATGTATATCTTAAGTATGCAGCCAAACAGTACCAATGAATTTGGCGTGATTCAGTTAGAGACGGAAGCGAGATCTCAAGGAAAGGAACCATTAGAAGAACCAAGAACACCTAGAGGGAAATCTGTACTGACACGAGTACTAGTTCCAGATTGGACCCCTCAGGACAACAGAAGCATAGAGTTTTTTGTAAATAAAGAAACTGATGAAGCTTTTTGGAGATACAGAACGGAACAACCTAGCGAGGTAGGCTCCATTATAATCTACGAGTTCAAGGACCCGAATACACCTGGAAAAGTTGTATACTTGGATGAAGCTTCAGAAAGAGTATTTGTGGTGCCTGACCATGCTAGAAACACGTACACATGGAGAGGTGAATTGGTATTCCCTCCATCTCGAACAAACGTAAACGCGAACCAACAAGGAGCAAAGAGAAAAGAACAAAGAAAGACCGGAAGTAAGCTTCAATCATCCCATAGGAAGAGATAGAACGACCATAGACACGGACCAAGTGGAAAGACAAAGAATGCCACAAGGTAGAGATGATTTTCCTCTACCTAGACCACATGAACACGCAAGAATATTAAGACCCACTCAGTTAGTTAAGTCCATGAAAAATTATTTTGATGGGACAGGAGATCCCTATGACCATGTAGCGGAATTTAAGAAAGTGCTACAAGCCGAGCAAGTCGAAGACATGTTCACGCAATACAATGCTTTTGGACTAACATTAAAGAATACCGCTTTAACTTGGTTCCAACCATTGCAACAGAGGCAATCTAGAGACATCCATCACTTTTTAGAGTCATTCATCACTGAATTCTCTAAAAGTGGGATCAGACATGACACGTCTTCGTTGATTCATAGCTCAAACAGACCCCTCAAGAAAGAATAATACTGGCAGGACGTAGGTTTAGACAATATGTTGAAAGATGCCCAATGCAAGAGTTACCCTCACAAGCCAAGCAAGTGTCATTGTTTCTAGATGGCTTGTTGAGCTCTAAACTATGCTCTTATGTATACTTGAAGGAACCCAGAACGCTAGAGCAGTGTGTAAGAATATGCATAGACATTGAGGACAACTTAGGAGACGAGTTGGAACTCTCAAAAGTCTATAAGGACTCGGATTGTTCTTCTCTAGCATCCACAAAATTGTCTAACTCGATAGAGGACCTAGTAGAAAAAGTGGCCCAGAAACTAGGAGTTTCTAGTAAACAGGTGCCCAAGTTAACAACTAACGTACATTGTTACACTTGTGGTGGAAATCATTTGGCAAATGTGTGTCCCAATGCAACACAACCACAAGCCAACCCTAGTGGCGAATACTGTACAATTGAGAGAAGATACACAAATCACACGGGTCAGGACTGCCCATACAACAAACACGCAGTGAGACAGAACTACCTGCAAGCATACCCGTAGCCAGGTAGGTATCAAGGCCAATACAATACTCAGCCTCATTATTATAGGCCTCCTCAAAATTATCCATATCAGGCTCAACAGAGACCTCAACCTGTCTTAGCTCAGCAGCCACCCCCACCAGCAAATGTCATCTCAGTCAAATACGCTGCTGCAGAAGAGAACCTAAGTAGGGCCTTAGTGCCTTCTTCACCTTTGATCACAGAGAGTGATCGGAACTCAAACAGTTTTGACTCTACTCATGTAGATAGTCCACCCGCTTATTACACGGAGTCACCAGAACACGTGGAGACATATCATTATGATAGTCCACCAGTGGAACCTAGTTGGGAGCCCGAATACGCTAATGTGATGTACACGAATCCGAATCCGCGGCCCCAAGTAAGACAACAGAGACCACAGGGCCCTAGAGGACCATGCTTTAGGTGCCAAGGAGATCATTTCATAAAGGATTGTCCACAACCTCCAATAGCAAGAGAGTCACAGTACTATAACATACAAGGTTTTTGTGCCGATTGTGGCAAAGAGCACATAATCAAAGATTGTCCTAAGAACCTAGTTAACGCTTAAAATGTGACACCAATCAACGTGATAGATATTGTGCACAACACAGATGGATCCAACCCTACATACGTGCCTATCCAAGCGATAACAAGAGCCCAGGTGCTCTTACAGAACCAACAGCTTAATCAGGAGAAAATAGCTGGAACTAGTGAAGTTGCAGAATCTAGCAGTAAAAAGACTAAAACTTGGAAAGATTCTAGAGAAAGAATCAAGAGAAAATGGAGTAAAAAGACAACTGAGTTGGAAGGAAGTTTGAAGGAATCTAGAGCCAAAATCCTAGAATTGACTTCACAGGAGTTGAATCAAGAGAACCCAGCTCAGAAATTAGGATCAGTTTTAGCGGAACCCATACCAGAAAATCTAGACATGATGTTTTGTGCATATCAAGCTAGGATAAAAGAAGGACCTCAAGTAGCGGAAATGAGCAAGAACTACCCTCGAGCAGACTTAGAAATTGAGAGAACTAAGCTTTGCATGAAGATGGTAGAATTAGCACAAGCTTTGTTCGAAGCCTCTAGATATCTTAATTGGAATAACATGGCAAAACCGGAATTACATTTTCAAGGTCTAATGGAGAGGCTAGAATACTTGATAGAAAGCAAAGAGAAAAAGGATCAGCACACGAACCCAATTGCCTCAGAGATACCGAAAAAGAAGGCACCATCCCTGTCTCAAGTACCCAACACAGAAAGTCAAGACAACCTGTCTTCCATACATAGATACTCACATGAATTTTTGAGAGAAATCCAAGAAGAAAAGTGGAGAAAAGAACAAGGAACTCATCCTCCTATTCAAGAGATAGACGACTTGCAAGAGCAATTTCCCCAAGACATCCCCTCTATTTACGATGATGTAGAGGAGGAACAACTGAGTGAACATACAGGTTTTGAATCCAATTCTTTACAAGAATTACCTCAGTTCATGGGACCTTGGGAAGACAAGTCTATTAGTATGAGAACACCCACGATAATAGTGAGGAAGGAAGAATCAGTGATCCCTAGAAACACGGAAGTGATCAAGAACACTAAAGTACAGTGTAATCTCACTCTAGAAGAGTTGTTAAAGGTTAAACCAGAACTGTGGAAGCATGTAGCAAATCAATTCCCTGAGCTTACTACTACTCCCTCACAAATAGGATCACAAAAGAAGGTACCAGAGATACCCATAGAAAAGATAGGAGATGTAAGTGAAGGAGAGGAAGGTAACACGTATCTTCCAATAACCCATCAGGGCTACACCACGAAATCCATCTTAGATTCAGGAGCTGGAGTAGCCATCGCTACCACCGCTTTATGGAAACGTTGGGGTAAGCCAACACTCAGACCTACCAGGATGAAGCTACAAATGGCTGATGGACACATAGAAAAACCATTAGGCTTACTAGAAGGCATATCTCTCACCATTTGTGGTGTGGAGTTTGAGCATACCTTTGCCATTTGTGATTTTAGTAAAAATCATGCTTATGAGATGATATTGGGGCGACCATTCATGCGTCAGTTGCAAATTGTACAAGATTGGGGAACTAATTCTTTGTACTTGCAACATTTAGGAGTGACTACTAAAGTCAATCTTAAAGACTATTCACATCGAGACGTACCCCCATACAATGGAATACCATCCATAAAACACAAGTAGAAACAGAATCAGTACACTCATTAGAGTCAGACCCCTCATGGTTACACGAGGACACTCACTTATGGATGTGTAAAGTAGCAAAACAAGAGGAAGAAAGGTTAGAAGCCAGGACTTTAGGTGCAGAACAACATCCACGAACCCTTCAAGACCCAGCTTACGCACCAGTAGTATTCCCAGATGGAGAGTTTGAACCCCATGGTTGGGCAAAAATCCTAGCAACCATGGATGTAGCCATCAATGAAGAACAATGGACACCCCACTGTGACGAGAATGGCTATGACATTTCAGTTTTCACGATAGAGCCAATCATGTGTGATTCAATTTTAGAAGAATATGAACCGAACACTGATGCATTTGAGGATGCGAGTGATTTCGATTTAGAGTCAATTATTATGGACCCTCCATTTGCATCAGAGGAAGAATATTTTTACGAAGTAGAAAATCACCCTCAGAAACAGGAAGAAGTTTTGAATGATGTGAGAATAGCCACTCGAGTGACTAGCAAGAGTGAAGGCAAGAAAAGAAAGAAGAAAGAAACCATGTCAAAAACAGAAGAATCCTTATTTGAAGTACCCGAGAACTTCAAGAAATATGAAATAGAAGATAGAAGAATCATGGTACGAATGCCGAATAGAAAAGCTGAAGTTGGAGAAGTATATGATAATCGAGAGAAAACCAAAAAAATCATAGTAGCCATAGAAGGAGAAGAAGAAAAGTGTACCTACATAGGGCACGATTCGACAACTAAAGAAGAAGAAGAATTAGTTGCCCTATTGCGCGAATATAGAGATGTTTTTGCGTGGAGTTACAAAGATTTGAAAGTAGATCCAGACATATGTTCTCATAGAATCCCTACGACTCCAGATGCAAAACCCACGAAACAGAAACCATACATGTACAATGATAACTATGCTGCGAAGATTAAAGAGGAGATAGATCGCTTGATAGAAGCAGGATTCATTTACAAAATTGAGCATACCGAATGGGTATCCCCCATTGTGGTTGTGCCCAAGAAGAATGGAAAATTGCGTGTGTGTAAGCTTAAAAAAGTTAATGCTGCCACAATTAGAGACAGTTATCCTCTTCCTATCACAGAACATTTATTGGAAAGAGTTGCAGGCAAGGAAGTTTACAGCTTCCTTGATGGTTTTTCAGGCTATAATCAAGTAGCCATTGCTCCAGAAGACCAACACAAGACGGCTTTTGCCATAGAATGGGGCATATTTGCATTTCGTGTGATGCCATTTGGCTTAACAAATGCACCCGCCACTTTCCAGCGACTCATGTGTCATGTTTTCAAGGAATTCTTACGCAAGAATTTGGAAGTTTATGTCGATGACTTATGTGCACATTCAAATATAAGACAGACACATATCCCTGAGTTAAGACAAATATTTGACAAATATCGAGAATATCAGGTTTGTTTGAACCCAGAAAAATGCGTTTTCATGGTCAGACAAGGAAAAATTCTAGGACACATTGTGTCAAAGAATGGAATTTCGACAGATGAAGAAAAGGTGAAGGTGATTGCAGATCTACCTAGACCAACTAACGTGAAAGAGGTACAGGCATTTGTGGGCCATTGCGGTTATTATAGACGATTCATACACATGTATGCAATCATAGACAAGCCATTATACTCTCTTTTGACTCATTTTGAATGGACAGATGAATGTGAGAATTCATTCAACGAACTTAAACGACATTTGTGCTCAGCGCCTATATTGACAACCCCAGATTGGAGTAAGCCATTCCATGTACATGTGGATGCATCCAACTACGTCATAGGATGTGTGTTAGCACAACCCACAAATGAAGGTAATATAGACCTCCCCATAGCTTACGCGAGCAGACATTTGAACGCAGCAGAAAGAAATTACACCACGATGGAACGAGAAGGATTAGGAATGATCTACGCTGTAAAGAAATTCAGGCACTATTTGTTGGCTAACAAGTTCAAATTCTTTACAGATCATCAAGCATTACTATACTTAGTCAACAAGCCATGTAACACGGGACGATTAATACGTTGGTTTCTATTACTCATGGAGTATGATTTTGAAGTCGTAGTTAGGAAAGGAAAGACACATCTCAGAGCTGACCACCTTTCAAGATTAACCTCAAGAGAAGCTCCTCAAGGAGTAGTAGATGAGTTACCCGATTGCATATTTGTTTAACCTTGAGATAGCACCAGAATGGGCTAAGCCTATAGTCCCTATTCTCACGTATGGACCCAAGAATCCTAGGATAAGGATCAAGGAAGGAGAGATTACCAAGTCTCAGAGATACCAAATCATAGCAGGAAGCATATATAAACAGGATAATCAAAAGATTCTTGCTTGTTGTGTAGATGAATCAGAACATGCGAATTGGTTGCAATTAGCACACATAGGTGCATTAAAGCAACATCATTCAAAACATCGAACATTACAGACTCTGCATAGACTAGGAGTAGATTGGCCTACGATGGAAGCAGATGTCTACAAGTTGTGTAAAGAATGCCATGTTTGTTGTGAAAGAACACCAGTAGAACATGCTACATTATATCACGTGTCTCTCACACTAGACTGGAGTGAACCTTTAGTGACATATTTGAGGATGAAAACATTCCCTCAAGTAATGACTTTAGCGCGACAACGCAGTCTAGAGCAAGAAGCTCAAGACTATTCACTTATTGGCGATAATCTATACAAATGAGGAAGAGACGGATACCTAAGACAAAGTATTCATGAAAGCGATTATTTGCGCGTACTAGAGACTGCACACCAAGGTGTTGCAGGAGGTCATTTTGGACCCGATAGGATAATCAAAGCCATCCTCTTTGTAGGATTATGGTGGTCCACTCTTCACATGGATGCACATACCTATGTAAAGAGATGTGATGTGTGCCAAAGAACTCAGTTTCCTACTCGCAGAGATGAAATGCCATTGAAACCCATGATGGGCGGACGTGCATTTTCTAAGTGGGTTATAGACTTCGTAGGACCCATTAACCCCCCTGCAAAAGGTACACATGCTGAATACATTATTGTTGCGACAGATTATCTTACCAAATGGGTAGAGGCAAAAGCCACGAAAAAGAATGATGCTCAAATGACTGCAAAATTCTTATTTGAAAATGTCTTTACGAGATATGGATTGCCTATAGAGTTAGTGAGCGATCGAGGAACTCACTTTCTAAACCAAGTCATTGAATATTTGTTACAGGATTTTATGCTGATTCACAAGAAATCCGCACCATATCATCCTCAGGCCAATGGTCAGGCTGAAAGCACTAACAAGATCCTTTGTAATGTACTGACGAAACTCATGAACGACAAACGTTCAGATTGGGACAAACAGTTACACCATGCTGTTTGGGCATATCGAGTGGCCTACAAGACCGTACTCAATGCAACTCCCGTTCAGATGGTTTTTGGTCAGAATGTTGTGCTTCCTTTGGACTTCTTGATACCAACCCTTAAGGTTTCACAAGAACATCAGTGGACCGGCCATGAATTATCAGCAAGAATAATGGACTTGGAACGATTAGGAGAAACCAGGCTGAAAGCAGCAGCAGGAATATATGCGGCAAAAAAACGACAAAAAGCATATTTTGATGCACATGTGAAAGATAAAGGCTTAAAAGAAGGAGATTTAGTTCTAGTATATACACTGAAGCAACACACACGGAAGTTAGAAAAGCGAGGTTATGAACCTATGATCATCAACAGACTCTCGACAAGTGGAGCAATACAATTAGCCACCTTAGAAGGAGACATAATGCCTAATTACATTAGTGGCTGTAGAGTCAGACTATACCAAGAACCTCTTACTGAGGATATGCTTAGATGACTCACGTTGGCAAAGAAGCGTAAGGAGGAAGAAAATAGAATACGAGCTGAAGCTTAGGCAGAAGCTATAGAACGCATTAAGTGCATGAAGTTAAGAAGACAAGGACTTGGGAGAGAACATTATAACCATCTGGAAACTACACCCAGATATCCCATGGCCATGTGTCAAGTAAAGTCAACCACTCATCCTAGCATAGTGGACAGGAGACCATTCATTACAGTCAGGCTAGAGCACGCCAACCCTTGCCAAGAGCTCAGGGCTTTAATTGACTCAGGTGCTGCGACTAGTGCGATTAGATGGTCCCACTATAAGGACTCAGGAATAGAAATGCGGCCGATTGAGGCATACCTCATAGGTCTAGGAGGCATGGAAACCCCTTGCATGGGTGAGGTGGACCTTCCTATCCTCATAGACGAAGTGACCTTGACAGTAAAGTTACTAGTGTGCCATGACGATGACTTGATAGAACCCCTAATCCTTGGCCAAGATTGTTTATACGATCACTCAGTGGACCTAAATCTTAGACAAGGCTCCTTGCAGATTGGCACCTTAGATCAGAAGCGAGTGATACCGCTTGACTTCCCTAATGGCATTCCGACTGAGGTTTGTAGCCCTAGACCCTATGAAATGCATGCGACGGAAGACCGGAAGATCTTTGGTCAGATCAGTCATGTTACGTCTACACCAACCCACGCGGGCTTGGCAATGGACAATCGTCAATCAGAAGGACGTCAAGAGATTTTCCCTTGGGCTTCCTGCAAATTAGAAGGGGAAACCACCCAACGGATGGGTCAAATGGGCACAATCAGTGGACAAATGGGGACGATTGCAGGTCAGGTGGACTTCATCAGCATCCACATGGGCAAAACACCCTACGGTGCCCATCCTTCCACACTTACTGCGGACTGGCCTAGATTAAAAGTACAAAATGGAGAACTTCCTAATGGGCAGGTTTCGCAAGTGTTGGACCTCCCTTCTTTTCCAAAGCAGTGTCCATCCGACCTCTCAACCTCAACCACAAAAGAGTCAACCACGATGAAGGAACCTAGACCGACGACAACATCAGACGACGCAAAGAGGAAAGTAGTGTCAGCAACACAAAGCAAGCGGCACAAGACAAATATGGGTGCCAAAAGGACAGAAAGCACCGACTGATTTCAACAACGCAAGCAATGACAAAAAGAAGTCAAGGCAGAAGCAGAATCAGTATCCAACATCTCCTCGACCTTCTTCTACAAGTTCGAGCATTTGACAAATTTGGATCGCCAAGAAGCACCTATTGAACCGACCGACACCCACGTAGATTTGGGTACCCAAACCATGTATTATAGCTCAACCCTCAAGCCATGTAAAATACACCCCTCAGAAATCTTTCCAACCCTCCATACCACCAAATCTGATATCCTCTTTTGTCCCTCCGCAGAGACCTATCACCCGATCACAAACTCTTAGGAAGTGGATACCGAAACGTATCCAGAAGTCTTCTCCTAACCCCTTGTCTAACATAATTACCACCCCGAATAATCTACAACCTTGTAATAACTCATTCATAACTGAACCTTGTATAAATCCACACACTATAACCCAACATCACCTGTAATAAGACCTCATTAAGCAATGTAGGCATTATCTAAAAACATATAGGTGTCTAGAGACCTGCACTAGTTCTGCAAGAAAATTGCATCAATCACATCATAACACTTGGCTACACGGGTTACACATCGGCTATGGAAAGGGATTGTGGTCTCACCTTAATGGGATCATAATTAATTTCCATACTTATGTGCTAATCTTTTGTAGCAGATCTTTTCCATTAGCACGTCAATCATCATGCAAACCAAAGAAGGACCATCAAAAGCAGGCCCCAGCGCACCTGTAGCACCTATCGGTATTTTACTCGCAAAGTCCCATCCGACGGCTCCACCGCCAGAATTTCAAGGTTTCCCAGGACCCATGCCTATTGACGATCCTCCTCGAGGCTATACTGAGAAGATTCATCGCAATTCTCATTGGTTTCAAGGGCTAGCAGGACCATTGGCGGATGCTGAGTTTATATTTGAGGCTAATTTGACTTTTGATGACCGTACCTAGGGCAAATATCAGTTTCTCTCAAGAGAGTTCGAAGGGCTACAAAACACACTAGACTTAACACATGTTTGGGCAAGAGCCGGCTTCACAGAGTATTTCAGCGACCCTTTGCCTAAACCTGACTTCTACAGATGCTATTACTTAATCACCACTTTGATAGCTTCAGAGAATAAGGACCTGCCCGGAACTTTAATTTTGCCAGCTTTAGTGAACGATCCACCATATAAAAGATTTTATCTTTCTAAAGATTTGATTCGAGCTGCCATCAAGATTCATGGAACCCACACGCCCACAGAGCGAGAAAGGTTAGTTCCTGACCCTATGAAACGTGGGGACGTCACTAAGTGGGAGGAGATTTCAGCGATCACACCTGAGCTTTCAAAACCACTACGGATATGTATGCAGCATTTTGCTTTCCCCGCTCAGGACAGATTCACAATGCCTCACAAACGAATATGGTTTGGTTTGTATTTATCATGTATGGGACCCCAGACTGTTGATCTAGCTAGCTGCATCATTGATCATATGTATTTGGCACAACATAGATGGGAGAGAAAGAAAGTCATCAATGGATGCTGCGCACTGACTAGAATCATATATATGTGCTTAGCTTACGATTTACCTATCGAGCGAGCAATGACAAGTGAGGAGCTGAAAGCCTTCAAGGGAACAACAAAGAAAGCTAGGAAACCCAGCAAAGGAAGAGCAGGAAAGCGAGTGAGAGGAACTATCCCCTGCCTTCAGGTGCTAGAATCACCCTCACCACAACCCTCTCCTGAACAGTCTCCTACTAAACCCCCTTGTACAACCTATTCGCATAAGGTTATCGAGACCAGTTACAACGGAGGGCACTACCAGCACAGTCACTACTCAAGCAGCCACAGTCCCAGGACCTACCACCACTACGGCAGAAGTTCCCACCACTATCGGTGTGGAAGCTTTCTCTTTTTCGATACCCCATTTATAAGCAGAACAAGAAAATACCAAATTTGATTTTGAAATGCAGGATGTATTTTCAAATGAATTTCAGTTTTCAGAAGGCCAGATCTTCTCTCAGGAATATGAAAGGCCCAGCTACCCTACCACACCGCGAGATCAACCACAAGGACAAGTAGTGTCTAGTTCCAAGGAAGAAAGAACAGAAACCGACGAAGATGAAGGCGATGACGAAGCCAGTCAGGGAACTCATGAATCCCAAGAACATGTGCAAACAGATGAATAAGGACAACAAACCGACACCCAAGGTGACACGAGCACACACGAAGAAGAAACCTTCGAAGCAGCAGCTTATACACTGGCCATTAAAAAATTATACCGTACTATGGAAAAGGTTTGGGCGCGCAAGAAGTTGACCGATGAAGAGAGCCAAACACTTATAGAACAGGAGCTTGTCTCGGGCAGGTTCGAAGAAGTATATATCAGAGGTTTCAGAGAGCTTGTCAAATCAGTTGGACCCACTGAAGCCTTAAGATATTTGCAGAGAAAACCGCTATCGCAGTATGATCCTCGCATAATCTGTCTACTAACCAAACCTGGTGAATATATTCGGGTACCCACCGGCAGACAATCTTTAGAACGGGCCAGGGAAGCACGTCTCGTCCCTGAAAGCTCTTTGGCAGAAGAAGCCATTCTCGTAGATTCCCCACCACGGGCTACTACTGTACATACCTCCACAGTTACCGAAGTACCTGTCACCCCAAATGCTCCTCCTTCACCTCCCATCCATCCAGCCTCCCCTATTCACCCTCCTTCTCCCAGAACAACATCTTCCTTCTCCGGTGGAGTAGCAGAAGTCGTCCTTACTCCCACTCAGCCCACAATTCCTGCACACACTCAACCTAGTCTACCCCCTAACACATCCACCTTTCTATCCAACCCATTTCTCCATCCATCTTTTCCACCCTTCCCCACGCCTCCAAGACCCCTTTTCCCATTCCCACCTCCATTAACCTTCTGCCCAGTCTCACCTCCCCGACCCACCGTAACCCCTCTTTCCCCTTTCCACCAAGCCGTCCAAGACAACCCCTCTGTAAATTACTCCTCAACCTTTGTAAATCCTATATTTACACCCACACACTTACCCACGATCACACCACTATTCACAGTCACCGCACTTGACACCACATCCAGTGATATGGATATCTCACCACCCACCGCACCTCCACTCACTTCATTGATGGCACAACCATACATAAGCACACCACAATTTTCCACAATCACCACAGCATCCACTTTCCCACCCCCTTTTCCCTTACCCCTTGCATCAACACCCACTCACACTGCAACTGCATCTGCACTTAGCACATCACTAATCTTATCACCCACCAGCGATGCGGCATTTCAACAGATGTTTACATGTATGACTCAAGTGCGCAATGAGTTTACATCTTTAGGAAATAATTATCAGCAGCTGCAGAGGACAACCAACGATTTGCAGTCGCAGCTTAATTCATTGTCGATTGAGAATGCATCATTGAATACTCGGTACCAAGAATTACGTGAGGCATACCACAAATTGGAATTAGAAAGTGAAGAGAAAGCCAAAGAGGCCACTACTGATCTTGACAATTTGTTAAGGGCCCAGACAGTTTGCAATGCGACGCTTACACGGAACATGGGCTTACTCAGAAGACACCTAGCAGTAGCAAAGGAAGAGAACCAACGGCTACAAGAGCAGAACAGAGAAAATTTAGAAGCTCCTCTCGATCATCGAGACCAACCATTAAGTCCTAGCCGGTTCAAAGCAGTGCCCTCCGAATCAATGAAAATGTTGCTCGATGATCACATCAGATTGCTCGATGAATAGGATCGAATGAACGAAGAATATAAAAAGCTGAAAGAAGATCATAAGCTACTCGAGCTCAGAGCACCTGCAACACAAGGACTACCAGCAACAAAAGGATTACCAGCTCCTGCGGACCCATCTCCCGACATCCTAGAGGAAATCAACGCATTACGGGCCCAGGTATCAACTCTTGAATCAAGGATAGCTATATACGAAGCACCACCAAGGCGGGATTCCCCACCAGAGCTCCCAGCCGATGAAGAAAATGTAACCATTCCGGTGGAGGAAACCTTTGAAGAAGCCTACGAACCACAACCCATCCCAGGCGGACGAGTCACGGCTGAAGGCCAGATGACTTATGAGCTTCCAACCCCAGCATGCATGAAGATAGTTGAAGAGCTTGGAACCACCCACTCAGCACGAGTAGAGGCGCAGCTGCACGCAATGGCAATGATTGAGGAAAGAATTTTACAGTCGCCCTACTTCGCTCACTTGGCCCCTCGCAGATATATATCAGGGCATGAGTTACAGTACAAACCGTATTTCATGTTAATGGCCGAATACCAGTTGGCCATAGAGAAAGAAACAGGCAAGAAACCATCTCACGCTACTCAGTTTGAGCCTGATGATTTGCCACTGGATGCGCAACAAGGCGAGATTTATCAACCAGAGTGGCGTAAAGATCTTTTACAAGAATATCCTGAGATGATGAGTACTTGGGTAAAGGCACCACTACATTTGAAATACAACCCATGTTGGGGACCAGTGCCACGTCGCCGCTCCTGGATAGCATTTGCTATTAAAGTACAAAACAACAAGCAGTGCCAGGATTTGTTAAATTACCCATATTTCAAGCCACCCATAGAACTACTGACAGTGGGATACATGATGGCCACGATTCTTCACTGGCTCCCTCGCTTGAAACACATGGATGATATAGCAGCGCACATGAATGTCAAAATCTTTGACATGATGCAAATGGTTTTTAAAAGTCTTCCGACGCGTCAAGGCACCTCGTGTAAACACCCCGGGTTTCGAGCATGGCAATTTGGATCTTGCATATGATATGAGTAGAACGCCATCGCTACGGGTGTGTTATGCCTGGCATTGCAGAATCAAATACTTACCGGCGTGCTATAAGCAAACCTTCGAAGAAATGTTCACAATCGGATTCTGGGAATACCATTCAGAAGTGTTCATCAGCAGGCCCACCCAGTTGCTTCAATTATTCGCCTGTGAATAGATGGTTTATTCCACACATTATCGACTCTCGCCACCCGATGAACCGCAAGCAATTGATTGGGAGAAACTCGAGGCAGATTTGGCCCGAGGCATTCGAATATCCGAACACACCCTTGCTCAGGAACTCCTCCAGAATTACATCCGACAAGCCGCACAACAAGGTTCTGTCGAGGACGACATAAGCGAGAGGGAGGGGAGTGTTGGCAGTAGCCAGAGGCATAGAAGACGCGGAAGCATGTAAAGACAGAGTAGGGAGCTAGCCGAATCAATTTTTCAAAGATTTATGTTTTATAAATATTCTTCAAAACCTCCAACAGTGATTTTCATCACTATTGTAACATATGTAACATAGAAAAACCCTTTTTGTAATCCATAGCTCCATTTTGTGCAAGCCGAGGAGTCCTAAAGCTTGAGGAGCTTAGGTAGAATGAGTGTATCAATTTTGGTTATTTTTAGACGCCGTTTACCCCTTCAAATAGTGCATAGGACCTATTTTTTAACTATGCCGGTCACTAGATGTGACCGGTCAAAACTAGTCTAGAATCTATAAAAAGAGCTAGAGAGCTCATTTTTGAGGTTGGTTAGTGTGAGCTTAGAGCTATTTTGAGCTTGTAATTGAGATCTTGAGCAATAGAGTTGATTTCTCACCTTCCATTGTGTCTTGCTTGTCTCTTCATAGTGTGTGTGTATGTGTGTGTGCATCTCTATGCTTCTCACCTTCACTCTCACTTCATCTCACATTCACGATCTTCATATCATTCCTATCTCTTCCGCGGATTGACATTAAGGAGGTGGAGCTTCTTAACGTGGTTCTCACCATTGTGCTAGAGCAACAACAAGTTCCTCAATAACTTCAAACACTCTACAATCCAGAAGAGGCCCTAGTAGAATCAACAAAGAAAAAAGAATACCTATTCGGTGTCCAACTACTACACCTTCTTTGTTTGTCAACACAAATAATGAACTTCCTTCTTTATTCAACGAAACATGATCTCTGCTCAATTGACTTGTCCATTGGTGGCAAGATAATCAAACATCAATGAATACAATGTCTATGACATGTCACAATGCTTACTCTAGACCTTGATCACTAAAGTTGCTAATTTCAAACCAAACTTCCAAGGTTTTGTATCTTGAAGCCTCGCATACTTATATTCCCTAGAAGAAGGCTTTTCAATCAGTCGCATTTCCTTAGTTGAGACAAGGGTTGTTGGTGTTATGATTCCTTCATGGTGGAGCTTCAAGTGTGAATATACTCTAGATCTATAACTAGGCAAACTTTAGAGACGATACGTAATTCAAAGAATGCATAGTGATTTCCAGTAGCATGGAGTTGCACATTACATTCTTGAATGAAAGAAAGGGTCATTGGATAGTTTTACAAGCTAGTCCAATCTATTTGGGCGTGATCTAAAGGATTGTGTTGTCGAAGCCAATTAACATGCACTTGAGGCACTTGATTGGGGACCTGGATCTTGCCCATATCAATCAATTTGACTGTATTAGGAAATACTATGCCTCTTATTTTGGCATACTAGAATAGTACCTGAATAGCTAGGAGCTTCAAGATTAGAAAGTAGCAAGTAAAAAGATGAAGTGTTTGCTTGTCAATTTAAGTACAAAAGGATCACGTTCATTGCGATTCTGCATGTCTTTGAATAGCATGCATGTCTTAAATAATGAATAATCATGACAATGATTTCAAATCTATTAAATATGGTCTCGAGTTGCCCTCATTTAGACTCATCTAATCATGCAAAATTGTTATAAAATCTTCATTCAATTTTGTGGCTATGCTACTTAAAAAAATTGAAAAAGTATATACATTATAATATAATGAGTGCCATTGGAGTACATGCGGTATGGCCGAAGTTTGAACCCATTTACTGGAGTCCATAAAATTTCTCTACCCAATGTTGCTAACCAAAAAATAGTTGGACCCATCTCTCCGCAAATCCAAAATGGAACTATCCACCTAAGTTTAAATTTACTTGCTTGTCTTTTCATTTTGGAATTAAAAACTAATACCACAACAATCCAAAAAACAAGTTTCCATAGATGACCATTGTTCCAGCATCATTGTTGATGTTGGACTTCTTGCATGAGCAAAAACCTATTATATCTATGTTCCTCTAATTGGCATATTGTATCCATATGATATACAATTGATTCTTCTATTAATGAATAGTTCTGCACCATAACATGTTAACCAGGCACCATAAATTCCATTGGTGCAATGGCTTCCATACTATAAGATAACTTGAAAGGTGTAAATCCAATTGAAACTTTATAAGAAGTACAATAAGCACATAACATAGAAGAGAAATGATATTCCCATTTAGTCAGCTATTGAAGGAGAAATTCTTGAACCATTATAAGTAAAACTTTGTTTGTACCTTTCGCCAAAGCATTTGCTCGAGGATAGTATGGAGAACTCAACTTATGTTCAATATGAAAATAATAAGTAATAGACTTGATGACCTGGTTCAAAATGAGTAACTCAACCTTAAACTAATTCCAATGGAAGTTGGAAACATGGAAACAATTCAAGGATTAAAACTATAACACTACCTGTTGTTGAATGTCTCAAAATCCAAGCTTCAGTCCATCTAATACATTAACAAGTGCATGTCTCATTGCATGTAATGTTTCCTTGCTTCCTTCACTTGAGGTGCTTGCATACTTGCTTTTGTCACGACGAGGGAGATAAGGAAGAGAGCTCACACACACACTCTCACAATCAGAGAGAAACATGTTGATATATTTAGGTAGTGATGTGTGTGAACACTCTAGGACCGTCGGGGCACTTTTTTCCCTATTTAGGAGGTTTTTTTCCCCCGGCTTGTATATATGCCTATAGCCCTAATGGGCTTCTTATCTTTTGTACATTCTAGTGGCAATACATTCTGTATTGTGTGTTGTGCTCCAAGCTTCTTCTTCTTCCTTGTGCTCTTCACGTGCTTCCGCAGACGTCTAATTCCAACAATTGGTATCAGAGCAGGTCCTCGCTTCATTTAGGGCATCGTCAACACCTCTCTCGTTGCAGTCTCAGAATTGCACAAATTTTGGTGAGCATACTCAGCATGTTTTCGAGATCAAACGGCTTCGTTTTGTGATGTCAAAATCACAATCTGAGCTCCTTTCGGCCTTGGAACGCACTATTGCAGCGCTTCTGTAGGCTATTTCATCTTTTTGTGCAAAAGGTATATATATACCAATTTTGGTTCGCCAGTATAAGCATCTTGAAGTCTACTACAGGTTTAGTAGAATTTGTTTGGGCAATTCTATTCAACTTTTTGAGATATAGTCAACTTTTTGCATCAAGGTATTTTAGTCACCAGCCACTTCGTGAGTTTCATTGATGATTTTTCCAGGGATGCATGGGTATATCCATTGAAAGCAACGTCTGAAGTGTTCATGTGCTTCAAATAGTTTTTGGTTTTGGTTGAAAATCTGTAAGCATGTAAAATGGGCACCCTTCGTTGTGATCGAGGGGGGGAATATATGTCTTCTGATTTTAATGCATTTTTGGTTGAACGTGAAATAAAACATGAGTATACAATGTCGTATAAACCTCAATAGAATGGAGTTGCTGAATGGAAGAACATGTCACTCGTGGAGATGGCAAGGTGTATGGTCAAGCGTCAGGCTTTACCACATAGCTTTTGGCTTGAGGTTGTCATGTGTGCAACATATGTACTTAAGAGGTGTCCCACTAAAGTAGTGCAATCTATCACTCCATATGAGTCTTGACATGATCCCAAGCCATCTGTTGCTCATTTGCATGTTTTTGGTTGTTTGGCATATGCATTAGTGCTTGAACAACATCGCAGAAAATTGGATGATAAAGCAGTAAAATGTTATTTTGTTGGGTAGAGTTCTGAAAGTAAAGGCTATCGTCTGTATCATCCATAGTATAAATGCATTCTCATTAGCCATGATGTTGTTTTTGTGGAAGATGCTATTTAGCCATTGCTTTCATGTACTAAGGAGACATCTGTTAGCTCCAAAGACATGTATGATACTTTGATGCCTCTTTTTACAGGTGGACAGTCTATTGCTGGTCCTAATGAGGCAACTTCTCAACCTTTGCAGGTTTCATGTGATGATACAGGTCATCCCATTTCTGATGCAGATTTACATGATGCACTTGTTGATGAGAGAGCAGATATTGAGGAGGCAAAAACTATGCCAAAATGGTTGGTGCAGACTTTGCGTGACAACAAACTAGATGCACCTCTGTCATATCGTACTCGATCAGGCTCTCATAGTGCCTCTTTTGCATCAAATTGTTATGCTATGGCTGCATCTAGTCTCTGTGATGATAATGAACCTGTTTCATTTGACGAAGCACAAAATTCAAAAAATTGGATGGCTGTTATGCAATCTGAATATGATGCTATAATGAAGAACGGTACTTGGTATTTATGTGACTTTCCTCCTACCAAGAAGGCCATTGGCACTAAGTGGGTTTACAAGCTAAAGTGTAAGCCTGATGGAATAGTTGACAGGTATAAGGCTAGGCTTGTTGTAAAGGGTTATGCATAGGAAAGAGGCATTGATTTTGATGAGAACTTTGTGCCTACATGCCGTATGACTACTGTTTGGAGCATCTGTGCACTTGCAGCTTATCATGGTTGGAATGTACATTAGTTGGACATTAAAACTGCATTTATGAATGGTGACTTGCATGAAGAAGTGTATGTTTTTCAGCCCCGTGGCTTTGTTGTGTGCAGGTTAAAGAAGGCATTATATGGTTTAAAGCAAGCACCACATGCTTGGTATGAAAAGATACATGCCTATCTGATTGCACATGATTTTGAGAACAGTCCAACTGAAAGCACCTTATATATTAAGCATGCTCATGATGTGCTTCTGATCATTGTTGTCTATGTTGATGATATGCTGCTCACTGGTCCTATTGAGAAGCATATTGCTGATTTTAAGGCTGATTTGCATGCCTCATTTGAGATGTATGATTTGGGGCATTTGCATCACTAGTTCGACATTCAATTTATGCAAGTTGATGGTGGATTGGCTTTGTGTCAAACGAAATATATTGACACATTATTGTAGCATTTTGGCCTTGAAGACTGTAAGCCTATTGCTACTCGTATGAAGATAGGTTTACAATTGAGTCTTCATGATGCTGGAGATGCATTTGATGTTGTCCTCTATCAACAGGCTATTGGATCCCTGATTTACTTATGCATCACTCGGCCTGATATTCAGTTTGCTATCTCAGAGATGAGTAGGTTTATGCATTGCCCAAGTGTCAAGCATTGGCAGGCAATTAAATCCATCTTTCGCTACTTGAGTGGTACTCGGCTACTTGGGTTGTTTTATCCCAAGGGGGGATCACTACGGCCAGATTTGCATGCTTTTTTTGACTCTGACTAGGCTGGTTGCTATGACACTTGTGCATCCACTAGTGGCTTTTGCTTCATGCTTGGTAGCTCATGTATATCTTGCTTGAGCAAGAAGAAGCCTACTATGGCCACTTCCAATTGTGAGGCTGAGTATAGGGTAGCTTTCACAACGACTGTTGAGCATGTGTGGCTCAGACACCTTATGGTTGATTTGGGTGTTGGTCAATCTTCTGCCACCACCATCTTCACTGATAGTGAGAGCACATTGGCAGTTGCGAGGAACCCTATGTTCCATGCTCGCACTAAGCACATTAAGGTGAATTATCATTATGTCAGGGAGAGGTTCTCTGCAGGGGAGATCAGCTTGGCATATGTGCCCACACAGGAGAACATTGCAGACCTTTTCATGAAGGCTCTACCTAGGGCGAAGTTTGAAGCTTTCCCTAAAGCTTTGGGCTTACTTCCTTTTGTGGAGTGATTTCCACATAGTTTGACACTTCCTTATACATGAGTGCTAGCTACTTGTTCACCGCATCACTCTGAGGAGGATTTGTTGATATATTTAGGTAGTGATGTGTGTGAACACTCTATGACCGTCGAAGCACTTTTTTCCCTCTTTAGGAGGTTTTTTTCCCTATACGCCTATAGCCCTAATGGGCTACTTATCTTTTGTACATTCTAGTGGGAATACATTCTGTATTGTGTGTTATGCTCCAAGCTTCTTCTTCTTCCTTCTGTTGTTCGCATGCTTCCGTAGACGTCTAATTCCAACAAAGCAGACACAATTAAATTGAGGCAAGGAAGAATGATCTTCTTCTTCTTCTTCTTCTTCTTCTTCTTTTATTACATAAAAAGGAATGTACAAGAATGACCTAAAAACAAGAATAAAACAAGTGCAATATATAAAGATTAGTACATAAGGAAAAATCTAATGTTCGCGAATGAGTGAGGTGGCAAGTAACTATCATCACTCTCCGTAGATAAATCTAATAAAGCTCAATGAACCCTGACATATACCGGTGTGACCACTATACATGTTAGAGAAATGAAAAACTGATACGTGTCATCCTCGATCATCACATGTTGAGCTTGATATCTCAACACTCCCCCTCAAGCTCAACGTCATGTCCTCTAATCCAAGCATCTTCCGAAACTTCTCCAACTTCTTTGCTCCAAGTGCCTTAGTGAAAATATCAGCAATCTGCTCATCTATTCTCACATAAACAAGATCAATATCACCTGCTAATACCTTCTCTCTGATGAAGTGATAATGTATCTCGATATGCTTTGTTCTAGCATGAAAAACAAGGTTTCGTGCTAACTGTATACTACTAAGATTATCACAATAGATAGTGATAGTCTTTTAAACTTCCACACCTAAATCTGCAAGTAGCATCTCCAGCCATGATGCCTCACATGCTTCCATTGTAGCAGCTCTATACTCAGCTTGTGTACTTGACAAAGCAATAGTGGGTTGCTTCTTCCTGCTCCATGTAATAGTTGCACCTCCAAGTGAGAATAGAAATCCACTAGTAGATCTTCTGTCTTGAGTACTACCAGCCCAATCTGCATCGATGTATCCATGAACCTGCAAGTGTACACTAGCTTCATAAAACAATGCATAATCCAAAGTAGCACTCACATAACGTAGAGTGCACCTCAGCACATCCAAATGTGGCTTCCTGGGAACCTCCATAAATTGAATCTCAAGTCCAACAATATAGCTTAAATCAAGCCTTGTAATTGTGAGATATATAAAACTTCCCATAATTTTCATGTACATAGTAGAATTTTCCAATGCTTCACCTGATGTAGTATCCAACTTCAAATTCTAATCCAATGGCATAGAAATTGGCTTACAATCAGCCACACCATAGTTTTGTAGCATATTCAAGGCATATTGCCTTTGCGACATCCATATACCTATTTTTGTATGTATAAACTCAATGCTCAAGAAGTAGCACAACACACCAAGATCTTTCATGTCAAATCCCTGCATCAGAAGTTGCTTTACCTCTTTGATGCTTTCTTCATTATCACCACCTACAAACAAGTCATCAACATAATTAGCCACAATTGTGATGCCATCATCACCCTTCCTTGCATATAGTGAATGATCTCCATCACACATAGAAAAACCAATGGTGGTTAAGTAATCAGCATTTCTTGCATGCCATGCACGAGGCACTTGCTTCAGCCCATACAAAGCCTTTTGCAACCTGCAAACATATTTTGGATGCTTTGAATCTTCATATCCTTGTGGTTGTTCCATGTCTACTTCTTCTTGCAACTCACCATGTAGAAAAGCATTCTTCACATCCATCTGATGCAAAGTCCATCCTTTTGCTGTAGCTAATGCAACAAGTGTTTTAGCTACATGGCTTAATGTTTCCTCATAATCAATGCCATAGGTTTGTGCATATCCTTTTGCTACCAATTGTGCTTTGTACTTGCTTATGCTACCATCAGCATTGTGCTTTACCTTGTATACCCACTTGTAGCCTATGGTTTTCTTTCCTTGTGGCAAAGAAACCAGCTTCCATGTATTGTTTCCATAAAGTGTAGCCATCCCCTCATCCATACCTTTTTCCCAATCTGCATTACCAATTGCATCTTCAAAACAAGAAGGTTCAGCATCTTGTATTACCTTTGTCATGTAGGCACAATGACGAGCCATGTAACTATCATATGGCAATTATTATTGCACTGAATTATGCATCCTCCCAGATCTTCTTGGTCCTGGGTCACTTCTCCTTGTATCATCTGCATGTGCCTTTCTTACTCTTGGAGTCTTCACAGAGGGAAGTCCAAGTTCCTCATCAAGACTCTTTTATAAACCACTTGAATGTCCATCAACATCTTCAAAACCTGCACATGTTTAATGACCAGCAGAAAGCTGGTCACTTGAGATTTTGCACTTGATTTTTTAGCATTTCTTTGTCATTTGGTTCAAGATTCAGTCCTTCTTTGGCATCTCCATAGAAGCTTGACATTTGAGTTGGAACTATCACTTGGTGATGCATCCGGTCCACTCAAAACTTGTAGCATTTTCTTTGTCATTTGGTTCAAGATTCAGTCCTTCTTTGGCATCTGCATAGAAGCTTGACATTTCATCAAATACTACATCTCTGCTCACCTTCACCTATTGTGTGAGTGGGTTATAACATTTATATCCCGTTTGCTCAAGGGAGTATCCAATGAAGACACATCCTCAGTTCACCTGGAACATGTACATATGCAATACAACCAAAAACTTTTAGATGTGATAAATTTGGCTTTTTACCTTTAAAGTTTTCTTGAGGTGTAACTTGATGTACAACAACAATCGGAGTTTTGTTCATGATGTATACAACAGTATGCATAGCCTCTGCCCACTAACAATGAGGCATATTCTTGTCAGCCATCAAGGCTCTTGCTATTTCTGCAATATGTCTATTTTTGTGTTCAGCAATGCCATTCTGTTGTGGTGTGTACCTGCATGAAAATTGATGCCCAATTCCATGATTTTTCAGAAAACTGCTGAAATCATTTTCCATGTATTCACATCCTCCATCAGATCTTAATGTCTGAATATACTTCCCTGTCTACTTTTCCACCATATCTTTAAAATTCTGGAAGTGAGTGGACACCTCACTCTTCTTGTTCATGAAATATACCCATACTTTGCGTGTATGGTCATCAATGAAAGTAACATAAAACCTGCAACCACCCATAGATGTCGTCTTTGTTGGATCCCAAACATCTATATGTACTATTTGTACTACATTCTCACTAACATGCTTGTCATGTGGAAATGATGGTCTTGACTGTTTACCGAATTGACATGCTCCACATACCTTTTCCATTTCTGCAACTTTGAAATTTGGTAGTCCATGGACAATCTCCTTTGACTGCATCAATTTCAGCCTTTGCAAGTTTGCATGTCCAATCCGTTTGTGCCACATCTCTATATCTACAATAACTCCTGCACCTTTTGCAAACATGGCTGCATTCATTTTAGGAATCTTCACATTTAAGGTGAACATCCTACCCACTTTGTTTCCTTTGGCAACCAATCGTCCATCTTGCTTGTACTCTTCTACATATAATCCATCAGCATTGAACCTGACTTGTAATCCCTGGTTAACCATTTGTCTAACAGAAACTAGATTCTTTGTTATATTTGGAACATGCAGCACATTGGCAAGATGTTTTACCTTTCCATCCTCCATAGATAGTGCTATGTTTCCTGTATGCTCAATAGGATGTGATGTGTCATCACATCTTTCAACATATCTAGGAACTTCTACAAAGTACTAAACCATTCCGCATGACTAGTCATGTGATTTGAAGCACCTAAATCAACATACTGGACATTATCATTCGATTTTGAAACACCAGCAGCCATTGTATTCATTGTGTGATGTTGAACCATGAACAACTTCTCAAAATCATCTCCACTTGTGGATGCATAGTTGTTTTGTTGCCTTTTTGTTATTTTGATTCTTAAACCTGCAATCACGTTGAAAGTATCTATGTTTATCATAATTCCAGCATCCTTTATTGTCATTACCAGAACCATTTCTTTGGAAATTTCAGCGACCTCTTTGGCTCCCCCTGCCTCGAAACTATCCTCTTCCTCCTCCATGATTCTGTTGTTGACTTTGGTCTTGGTTACTATTTCCTCTTCCACTTTCAAAACCTCTACCTCTGCCTCTTCCTCTGCCAGAGTAGAATAGTTGCTCAGAAGTGGGCTTCCCTTGGGAGTTTGAATCCTCACCAAGATTATTTTCTTCAATGATCAGCATGGATACCAAATCAACAAAATTTGGAATATTTTCTCTAGTCTGTATAGAAGTTTTGAACTGCTTATGTGCAGCTCCTAAACCACGAAGGCACACTTCCACCTTATCATCATCATCTACATTCACGCCAATAGATGCAAGTGACTCACATATGCTTTTGATTTTTAGAGTGTAGTCACTTACCAATTTGCCCTTCTTCTCCAATGTATGCAGCTCGTTCATGAGTTGCAATTTTCATGCCTTTGTATTGGTCTCGTACAATGTGACCAAGCTGTTCCAAGCCTCTTTCGGAGTCTTGGCATCCTGTATGTGTCCAATCATGCTATCCTATATGCTAACAGATAGCCAGTACATTACCTTTTGTGCTCCTTGATTCCATTCCTCATATGCTCTTAACTGGTATGTAGTCCGATTTCTTTCTAGTAATTGCGAAGCATTTTCATTCTCTCTTTTGATGTACTTCCAGTATCCTTTTCCCATCAAGAAATTTTTCATTCTAAATCTCCAAGCATGAAAGTTGTTCTTGTCTAGCTTATCGCTCATAAGCTGACTCATTCTATCTGTGTTTGCCATTTTTGCAACAATTCACAACACTACAAAACACTACAAGCAGCACTTCTGCTTGAACACTATCGTACTATGACATGGCAGTTCGATCTCAGAAAAACACAATTTTCATGTATCAACAGTACAGGAAATCGCTTGAAATTTTGGATCATGAATATTTGAGTGTTGTCAAATACGGCGCAAGTTATAGTTTTTGAAACTGACCTAGTTTTTCTATGGGCCCCACCTTGCAGTTTCGAAACAAAGGTCGGGATGGCTCTGAAACTTTGACCTAACAAAAACAAGTGAACCAATTCTCAAAAATATTTTGAGGTCTTCTACCTTCATGCCAATTTTTGTAGCAATCTGAGGTCCTTTGTGAATCATGCTTTCTCCACGACGTCTCGCGTACTCTTCGCCTTGTCCATGAGCTCTCTATAGCCACACTAGCTCTGATACCATGTCACGAGGAAGGAGATAAGGAAGAGAGCTCACACACACAATCTCACAATCAAAGAGAAGCAGACACTCTGATTGAGGCAAGGAAGAATGATCTTCTTCTTTTACATATAAAGGAATGTACAAGGATGATCTAAAAACAAGAATACAACAAGTGCAATATATAAAGATCAGTACATAAGGAAAAATATAATGTCCATGAATGAGTGAGCTGGGAAGTAACAAATGTGCCATCACTTTCAGTAGATAAATCTCTACTTTACCACAATGATAGCATGTTATACCTTTATGAGAATTGTAGGAGCCTCCACCTCTTCCTCTACTTCTACCTCCAGCTCTTCCTTGTGTGTTGGCATTTGATCCATCCTTTTCATTTTCCAAATTGTTTTGGTTGTAGTTGTAGGCCTTGTGACCTCTTTCTGTCCCCTTGAGCCTCCTCTTGAGTTCCTTCCTTTACCTCAACCTACACATAACATTTGGTTGTGGCTCTCCTATCCTTTGAAGCCACCAATGCTAATATCTTTTTTGTGAAAAGATGAGGGATTAGTTTCTCAAAAGTTGGATATGCATCTTTCAAGTTAATGGAAGTTATAAAAGGCTTCCATATTTCCTCTTCTCTCAATCCATTAAGAGTACAAAACATAAGGTCTTTGTCTTCAACTATTGTGCCAATAGAAATTACAGCATCACTTAGCTCCTTAATCTATGGATTGACTTGGACTTTTCTTGATGGTGTTCAACTCATTCTTGAGTTGAAGTTTCCTATCTTTTGTATTTGTTGATTCAGCTATGGATTGACTCGGACTTTTCTTGATGGTGTTCAACTCATTCTTGAGTTGAAGTTTCCTATCTTTTGTGTTTGTTGAATACATCCTTGCAAAAGCTTCCCAACCATCCTTAGCTATTCCTAGATATGTTTATTCAGCTATGGATTGACTCGGACTTTTCTTGATGGTGTTCAACTCATTCTTGAGTTGAAGTTTCCTATCTTTTGTTGATAAAGTTTATCCAGCTATGGATTGACTCGGACTTTTCTTGATGGTGTTCAACTCATTCTTGAGTTGAAGTTTCCTATCTTATGTATTTGTTGAATACATCCTTTCAAAAGCTTCCCAACCATCCTTAGCTATTCCTAGATATTGAATATGCCATACCATGGCATTAGTAATGACTTGTGAACTGAGGAATAGAACTCTCCTATTCCTCTCTTCCCATTCTATTGTTTGCTTCCTTTGGAGTTTGGTGGCTATAGCTTGATTGATTTGAGGTTGAGCATCATCTCTACTTATGATAACCCACAAGCCTTTGCCCATTAGGTAGTTGGTCATTCTAAACTTCTACACAAGATAGTTATCCTTATCCAGTTTCTCTACATGTTGATCGACCTCATCCATTGATGACTATCAAAAACTTTGAGAGTTGTCTCGAGTCATGATATAGTCCTTTGCTCTTGAGTTTATGAAGCACCCCTTACTTTAAAGCTCCTCTTTTGCTTTGCTTCATCTCCAAAAGTTTTCATCAAAGTTTTGCACCAATTTTGGTCTGATACCAAGTATTGAGAATGAGTTCTCCTATGTACAACAAGAAACATGTAGTGAGCCCTTGTAGGTCTAGCACTTGGATAGATAGCTTCATCTTAAATTGCTTCCTCATCTCAAGTCAAAAATCAAAAGGGCCTGTGGATTTAGTCAATTACACTAGACAAAAAGAGCTTTCTTGAATGAGCTATCAATCACTTAATTTGGATAAACTTTGGTCAAGAAAGTCAACTAACGAAAATAGACTACTTGTCCACATAGGTATGCTGAAGAGTTGGGCTTCACTCTTGGACTGATAACTCACAAAATATAAAACCTTTGATAAACAGTATTTGAGACAATGCAAGTATGCACGACAAACTGCTTTCAAATGATTGTTTAGACCCAAGAAATGGTTACATATATACTAAGCTATGAGCCTCACAACATGACTATCAGCAAAGTGACATATGGCTAGAAAGAGTCTATGAGATGAAAAAATGACAAAATGGCTTCTAAGATCAAATCCAACTACTCGGGCTCTTGCCTGTTGCCAATGAGCATGCAAAGAAGTTTGTGCCTTCTTCTTAACTCACCACTTTCATTTGCATTTATCTTTGACAAGGGTCACCTAAGATACATAGAGGGCATGAATTAGTCTGGGTAATCATCGATAGGTTAACCAAGATGGCTAGTCTATTACAACATTTACCACAGTGAACACATTTGATTTGGCTAGATTTTTTTGTAGAGAAGCTATATCAATTATATGATCTTCCTTTAAGCATTGTTTCACATCTAAATAGGAAGTTTACTAGCCACTTTCGGAGAAAGTTCTTCAAAAGGTTGGACACTAAATCTATTATGACCATAGTGGATCATCCATAGACATGTAAATGAATTGAAAAATGAAAGAATACTTAACTATAGAAGACCTTTTTTATAATAGTGATAAAAACGCTTCCACTAGGAATAGCTCATTTATGCTCAGGTATGGGTTTCAACCAGGAGCTACTTATGCCATAGGCCTACAACATGCTAAAGTCCAAAAGGAAAAGGGTTTCTAGGAAGAGATGAGTGATTTGCTAAGGCTTGCTAAGGATAGCATTAGGAGAGCTCAAGGTAGGGCTTTCTAACCCTTAAATGAGAGATTTTACGTTGAGGTAGGAGAGAAATTCTATGTTAGATTTCCCTTTCGATTTGAAACCATATAGGCAGGACCTTGTCCAAAACAATACCCTTGGTATCTTCAACCATTCCCACCATCAAAGAGAATAGAAAAGATGGCTTCTTAGCTGCAACTTCTAGATAGTAGCCAAATCCATCCACTAACCTATTCAGGAATCTTCGAATCTATATTACTTATTTTCGGCTCCCCGAAGCATTTTTTCATATTTCATGTGAGTCAAATTAAGAAACTTCTAAATGAGTCTGATGACCTTATTCCTGATGGTGAGGTAGTAGAGCCTATTTTTGTTCAATCTGTTCCATATGACCCTGGCAGGATACTACACATTCAAGAGAAATGGAGATGCAGTCACTTATATAAAGAGTGCCTACTAAAATGGAAAAATGTTTCTAAAGATCATGGTAAATGGGAGCACTTTGGTCCCTAAAAAGATAGTTTCCTACCTTTGTTTTGCATTCTCAAGAGCCTTCTCAAGGGGAAGGATATCGGGAAACACCACGGATATATGGTTATGTACTCTTGATACATGGGGTTCCATGGGAGTCCTTATTTTAGTAAGTCTATCTCTCTCTCTCATCTTTCACACATTAGAATCTTTGCGTGTGTATGTTACACACATCTGCCACAAGAATTGGGAGGTAAGATGGATCATGTGGCATCCATGTGAGAAGTTATGTGGAGAGCTTCCATTATGGAGATAAAGAGGGAGTCTTAGGATGAGTGTGTGGCTAGGAGGCTAGACAAAGAAATAATGTATGTTGGGTTCATTCCACATTTGTAGCCGACATAGTTTATCATTTTCTTCATCCATTTCTTGTGCTCACTGACTATTGAAATGGGCAGGATCATCAAGAATCCATCCATCATCCATAAGATGTTTTTCCCTAGGCTTCTTCCTATTTGCCATATATAATGGTGTCATTGGTTGGCTTTTGAAGAATGATATTGAACAAGGAAAAATAAAGAGTATCAACATTTCTAAATTCCTTTTATGTTTCTAATTTTAGATGTTTGTTGTTGATACTAATGTTCTAACTAATGCTTATGATGTTTCTACTTGAAACTTCTTGAATGTCTCAATTGTTTTTGTGTTACTAGTGCTTCTCAATTCAATCACAAGAAAATGGTTTTCAAGGCCTCAAAAAATATTGTCCTTGCATGCATTATAGACTTAGGTTATGAAGTTCTTGAGAAAGGTAAAGTGTTTAGATTTTTAGGTATTCTTATGGGCTTCAAGGTATTTTTCTCTCATAAATGTACGTGGGTTTATAAAAAGTTTATAAGGAAATGTTGTCCCCCTCTCATAAAATTATGCCTTTCTCGATTCCTAATAAGAATAGCTTATATAGGATTATTTTAACAAAGGTTCCTTTGCGAAGGTGATACTTTCTTTCCTAGCGTGAAAAAATTTTGTTTAGAGATTTGTTTTATTCTTAGAGATGAAGAGAGATTGTTGTAGTTTCTTCAAAAGAGATGGCTAATAATTTGGCTACTAAAATGATCCATAGATGTGTGAAATCGGATTATTATTGTGGTCTTTCAATTAAAATACACACTCATCTTTTTTGTCTTGGAAATTACAAGTCTTGGACCAATCATAGTTTATGATATAACATCTTTTCTCCCCATTCTTTTGAACATAAATGTATGTTGACTTGCAAGATGTGGAGAACTTGGGTGGAAGATAAGTGGTCTTTTTTGTTCCGTTAGACTACAAGACCAATCCTTACTTTTGGTCAAGGGATTCCATGTATTGGCCATCTTTTAGCTCTAGTTAACAACCTAGAACAAAGATTCATAATTTCTTGAAGAATCTATATTAAGATTTGAGGCATGTTACATTTTAGACCACATACTTTTCAATTATGAGATTATGTTTTTGCATAAACAGACTACTACATTTTGCAAGAGATATGGGAAAAGTGAACATATCCAACACTTTTATTTGGATCGCCAGTAATCTCAATAGTTTTGGATTATTTTACACAGATGTTGTTCCTGCCTACACCCTCACTTTTGGTCTATAAAGGAGGTAGTCATTGGCGTTCTTCCATTGTGGTATTCTTCCAAAACTTAAGCTTTATGGATGAGTTGGAGATGTGGAAATGGAAATAATTTTAATAAAACCTTTGAAAAGCAAGAAGCATGACTTTATTTGTAATCGAGGTTCACTGTCTCTAATATTGAGTCTATCAGCACTCCATTTTTGAGGTTCTTTGTATATTTTTTCCATTAATACATTTTGTTCTTTCCACAACAAAAATGTTTACTTGGTTGGGTCCTTTGCCTCCTAAGGCTAGGGTGGGGGTTCAACCCCCTGTGGGCTATGGTTCGACACCCCTCACCACTTAGGCATGTTACATGTTAAAGCCAACCCCTGGAGGGACCATTGGGCCTTCAGGCTACACAACTCAAATGAGTTATCGCATTTGGCCTTAGGTTGCTCTCTTTCCAACGTTTACCTTAATGGGTTTTGAGGCTCTATATCCTAGTAGTCATTGTTTTAGGTGTCCCTCTTTCGTGAGATTCGGAGGGTCTCATGCAGTGTTGATTTTTGATGGCCGTATTGCCCATTTTAGCCATTTTTTACCGTAAAATATGGTTGAAAATTTAATTAGACCTTCAAAAAATACATTAAAATCATGAAATATAGGTAGGATCTGCAGATGGCCTTCAAAATTGAAGGGCAAGGTCGACCGTCAAAATACAACACTGGTCTCATGAGTACTATGCGGGTTTCATTGTATTTTCAAATTAATTCAAGTAATAAAGAAGAATAGATCTCAATGATCGAACTTCCTTTAAGAAAATGGTGGACGGAGATATTGAACCATGACACAGAGTTTGCACTCCTGACGAGGATGAACATAAATAATAATTTCGCTTTGACATTTTATGTCCATTGTTGAGCGCTGTCTACCACATCTTTCTCGTTTTAAGAGCATGCGCATTGTGTCTCCCTCAATCTTTCTCCATGATTAGCCTCGCCTCTTACGCTGCTGCAAGCTGAAGTTCTCTTAACATTAGCAACGTGCAGCAGGTCCAGAGAATCATGAAAGAGGTAGCCATTCCCCGTCTTTCTGAGGCTGCACCCACCTCGTCTGCGAGCTTACCACGGATCAACGATCTGGAACGCGATGGGCGATCTCTAAGAGAACATATGCTGAATGCTTCCTGGGAGCGTAGGAGAGGACAGGCCATGGATCGGAGAAGAATGAGCATGCGCAAGGACTCTAGTCTTCACGGTCATGATCGAATGCGCAGGAGCATCTCTTACGCCAGCGGATTAACCGAGTCTGTTATATGCCATGCTCCGGGTACAAAACTTTGCATCGAAACCATCACGGATGACGACTTTGACGAACTGAAAGGATGCATTGAACTTGGTTTTTCCCTTGAAGAAGGCTCAGCAAGCAAGTTCGCGCACATTTTACCTGCGTTGCCCGCATGCTATGACCTTCCTTTCAGTCCTAGGACTCCACAACCTGTTGAATCTCCCACTTCGCCTTCCTCCTGGAACATCATCCATTCAGGTATGAAAGCTCTTTATGGTATGCCTGGTTATCCTGGTCGACTGGGAGGATCGAAAACTTCGATTGTGCACTGATTGCTATCTCGTAGACATCTCCTCGATGCAGAACTGTACATAAACAACCTATTTGATCAGTACTACAGATTTATAATACAGAAACGGCATGTTTCTGTGGAAATCTGTAGTACTACAGATTTACAATACAGAAATACCATGTCTCTTTATGTTGAATAAAGGCATCACTTGATCTTCGGAATGACGCTCTAGTAATTCTCGTTCGCCGCTACCAGTTCACTGTATGTCCCATTTATCATTATAATTTATAGACCACCAGTTTATATATACGCCCAACACATCGTTCGATCTACCTAAAATATGATATGAGAAGTATGTGATCATGAGCCATGACCTTCCATATGGTTAGCCATGTGAGAATCGAACTTCCTCCTTCTCGAATATTTTTGAAGTGAATCGATCATTACACTCATTTGCAGCGTCTAGAAAACGAAAGGTCTTTCTTGTTCGGGCTTTCGAATGGTTTAGGCTGCATATAAGATGTAAAGACAGGTAAAGTAATCTGCACGGCGCAGGAGCGTGGACATCTATCATCTGTTAAGTCCATGAAATTAGGCTCAATGTAACATTGTATAGTATCTGCAAACTGTAGGCGAGCATTTTGTAAGAGATATTAACCTAGTGCGTGAAATATGAGTTTTTAAAGCTGAATCTCACTTTATCTTCTGTCTGTGCATCTGCAACAGATTATCCTGTGCATGACGTGAAGGAGAAGTTGCGGCAATGGGCACAAGCAGTGGCTTGCAGCGCCAAACTATGTCAAAACCATCATCACGTTGGGCGATCTTAGCAATGAACATGAGCGAGTTGTGTGATGTATTCCAATATACGATCTGTTATACTATCGTATTCCATCACACAGCGTAGGGACATGTTATACCGAATTAGACACAAGGACTGGTCTGCCACATGAGATTAGGCCAAGATCAAAATCATGTTAAGCATCGTTAGGGACGAACATGAGATTATCATGTGTCATTATACAGTGTAAGAACGTTTCTCGCGGCAGTTGGGCATCAGCAGTGCATTTAGCATCAGCAAACATGAGCAACTTTCCAATGTATTTCACTACACAGGGTCTTTTAATCTAATGCTTTGTCCGCTCACTATATACATATCGTCTCCTGCGGCTCCTACCTCTCACTATCTCCCTTGTTGAAACTTGAATCTGTGTGCATGTATCCCTATGGTTGCGCCCTACTGAATCTTTACGAGGTAACCTCGGTTAATTAAAAAAATTGCTTATATTTGCAAATTGCAAACATAAATCTTGTTTAATTTGTCCATTGTCAAAACTGCCTCTATATTCGGCTAGAGTTCAGAGTGGTAGCATGGTCACTCTGTCAGTCGCATAAGTGAACATCTCTTTGAGCTTTAACATGATCAATTCGTCCATCTCATGAGTGATTTCCGTGAGGAGAGCCTACGTTTCATCACCAGGATTTCTACTTGAAATTATGCTAAGAGTAATAATTTGGGAGTGAATTCGCGAACGCATTGCGTGCACGACTCAACAACATGGCTCACATCAATCCCTGGTAGCTTGAAAAGAACAAACTTTATCAGCTCAGATATAACAGATGAACAAATGATTGCGGGATTCGGCCCACACAATCAGGCATAAATGGGATAATATACAAGATACAACAACAGTTATATCTTCTTTTCTTTTTCTTCTTTCCGACGTAGCTCAGCAATTGATTTTTCGGCATAGCTTATTGAGCTGATCGAACCTCGTTCTTAACGAGTGCAAATCCAATGATCGGAATCCAAGCCCGATCTTTCACAGCTTCAATGCAAGCTCAATCATTCAAAACCTCAGAAGCAATAACACATCCAATGTTTGCTACTCTCCTCAGTTCAGATTAAATGAATTTCTAATCGCACTCAAAGGTCGTGGTCCTCTGTTTAGCGCTACATCTCTTCCTGTGTACATTCTCACGTTGAAGGGGAATTAAATGCATGGGCCGTGCACGATAAGTCATGTAAATAGTTGCCAGGATCATTATACGTGTAACGACTTTAGGAATCAAGACAACGACGAATCTTGTCCCCTTCTTCGTACGTCTTCTTCTTCGAATCCGCCGCTCTCACTTCATCGCTATGGTTGAATGTCTGCGTGCCACAGGCTTATGGCGGTGTTGCACTGAATTCGTATACGTGGAGAACTGCAACCATTCAAAACGTTTTCAAATCGTTGGCATATGCCCTCATTTACGCAGTAAACATTGCCTTATAATTTACATTTGACGTATCCTTTTTAATCTCACCTTTCTTTATTAATTTCTTGAGGCCTTGGTCCTAGTCGGCCATGCCATAAGTGTTGGAATTAACAAACAAATGTGTGACCACATATATGTAAACATCAACGCGTATGTTCATTGGTACTAACAAGTGTCAATAATCTATGAATGTAGTTTATCCATGATTTATGGAAAGAAGATAGAAGTTATGTGAATTGTGTGTGTTGTGTGATGTTTCTTCTCTCTCTTTCACATGGTATCGAGAGTCGGACGACATCGTCTGCAGATTCCCACCACAAATGACCGTGCTACTCATGTTTTGCTTTAATGGTGCCTTCCTTCGAGTTACAATAGAAGGTATTGTAAGAAAAAAAAAATGAATGAATAATGACCGAGTAGGGGGCTAGTGGTGCAACTCCAATATCATGTAGAGGTTACCGTAACACATATATGGGATCAAGGTTAGAGAGAAAGAGAGATATTGGTATTCGTGGGGATAACAAAAGAGATGTGGTTATAATGGAAAGTGGACGCAAGGTGAGTAGAAGATGAACTCAATTCAATTCAACTCAAACTCATACCTCTAATACAATGGAACTCAAACACTATACAAAATATAGATGGCACTATCCACCCATGCACTCCCTTTTGGAGCTTAGATGGTGATCTAGATAGAAGCTAGGTGAAGGACTATAAGCAAACACAATGGGTACTAAGATGGACACCATAATGGTTCCAAACAAAACAAATTGTGATCCGACATGGGGAGGGGACCATTCTTATAAGGTCCTCCAAGTCTGAGTTAGCCGACCCATTTTGCAGGGTCGTGGTAGCTTGATCCATGCACAAAATAATCTCCACCATTGATCTATGGGGTAAATCCTATCGTAGAAAGGTAGGATCAACAATCATTTGTTTACAACCCTTGATCTTTGTTAGTCCACACTTAGGATCAAGTCTAGATCCAATGGCCCACATCAAATAGACCCTTCTACAAGTTAAGAAAGCTACTTTTGTTTCTAGCCCTTGATTTAGGTTTATTCTCACATAGGATCAATACCAAATCCAATAGCTTAGAAGTAACCTTCCTAACTATCCATCAATGGGCTACTTTGACCTCATTTGACCTCAAAATTAGGAACCTACCAATGTCCAACGCTCTCACATGAATTCTTCTCATAATGAGGGCGTTACAAAATAAAGTGTCATGGAACAATGGTGGTGCTACATAGGGGTGAGGCATTGAGCATATCTAACACCCACCCTCAATGTCCAACCAAAGGTGAGCTACCTTCTTGACATGATGCCAAGTCCTCCATGAGGGTGGAGCATTGACCATGTCTAACCCTCCCTTAGTGCCAAGTCTTCAAAGATGTATCTGAAGTAGATCCTTTGTAAGAACTTTGGTGAGGGACCTCCTGCATTCTTCATTATTGGATAACATGCTATTTTCAACATCCTTCTCAAGTGTACTTGCTTGCCAGCTCTTGAATTTCCTTCATGAGGTCTATTCCCAAGCCTTCTCAAAATTTTGACTCCAAAATTGATATCTTGTGTGGTACTCCATAAGTAGATAGGACTACCAAAGACCTTCATGTATCTCACAATGTATATCTACTTGTATAATGATATTAGGGCTTGTTTCATCACATATGATGCCTTTTTCAGCTTATGTAATACGTCCTTTGAATGTGGAGCCTCAAAATCTGTTGGCTGAGACAAATCTACCTCCTCCTTGAGGTCAACATTCAAAAGTTCTCATTTGACATCTAACATAGAAATTTGCCACTTTATCTGAGATGTTAGCATTAGTAAGATGCTAATAGTAGTCATTAGAGCAAAAGAGTCTTGAAAAGTTGAAACCCTTCACTAGTGAAAGTCCTTGTGCTATCAATATATCTTGATAGAATTCCAAGATTCCATGTTTCATGTACTTCATCTACCAAACCAACTTGGTGCTAGTGGCCTCCTACACTTCATTCTTCATTAAGCCCTCACAATTGGCTTGCATAACCTTCTTCCATGCCAAATCTACAAGTGCTTCATTTTCAATTATTGGCTTCATTACTTCCTTCATAATCACAACCATCATGTCTATACTAGGTATGCGAATAGAATCCCATTTGTGCTCCTATATTCTCTGTGATCTCCACGGTCTTTTTGGCATAGGATCACTCTGACCATAGAGCTCCTTCACTCATTGCAGCGACAACCAATCTATTTGGGTGATTTCAAGTTGGTAGAATCTATTCTCACCATATGATGATGATGCTTCCTTTTATTCTTAGGTAGGGATGACTCTTGGGCTAGTTACGTAGTGAATTACTCCTTCGATTGATGATAAAGTGGAGTCTCCTTCCTTTTCCTCCACTACATGTGGCTACTCCACATACACCACATTGTGAATCCCTTTGATCTTCTTTGCCTGATGGTCATTGTTGGTGTAATTCACAAGCCTACACATTTGGCTTGAAGGATACATTAAAGTCCATACACATATGGATAAGCATAGGAACCAATGCTAGTGGTTATTTACCACTTTATCTCTTTGTAAAAGTCAAATTGACTTGGAATCTTTGTAAACACCTACCAAAAGAGAGTCGTGGAAAATGGTTAGCTTTGATTGATGGAGTATCTCCTAGGATATAGGAGCTTGATCATAGGGAGCCAAAAGTTTGAATTTAAATTCAAATTTTTACTCATTCATTATAAAAGTGCTCATAAAAAAGACGCGGTTAAGACTCATCATTCTCGAGCTCATTACTGTCAATTCTGAGTGTGTGTGAGGCTTACACTCTAGCCCATACCTATGTACACCATTAGACAATGATCTTCATGCCAATGGTATTGTATACAAGTGTTCATTAATACATATATCTACATTGTTCATTTCTCAGTCTCTGTTATAGTACTAGAAAGTCTGTCAACTTGTGGAGAGCATATCTCAGTCATTTCTTCACCAAATTGAAACATCTAGAGCTTGTTGGAACCCGCTCAAAGTTCTCTACATGCTATCAAAATTTGAAGAGATTCTATTCAGCCATTTCAGAGAAAAGCTCGTCGAGATGATCACTAGTCAAAGTCTGCAATAGTCCTAAAAAATCAGGGGTAAAGGTTAACTTGCTAAATTGATTTCTCTGAGCAATATAGTTAGTCTTTTTATATCATTCCACTTGGAATAATTATCTTGCTAAGCTAATTAGATACCCCTAAAAGGAATTTTTTCCAATTCCTACTGTGCTGCTCATACTGAGCAAAAGAACGAGCAGGTATCAAGACAAAAATAGAAGCTTTTCTTGAGATCTTGAAATCTAAAGTTATCTGTTTTGATTCAATCATTACATACATTATTTCCAAAGTACATAGGCCATTTTATGGTGTCATTGGAAAGCTAAGGAGGTCCTCTTATCAAATCTGAAGCATCAAAGGGCTGGTACAAAGCAAGATTTGGCAGTACCTACTCAATCTCTTGGAGTGTCCATCCATCTTTCCCAACAGTGGTATCAGAGCAAACTAAGGTAAAATGGGAGATTGTTTTCCTTCATTTATTGATAAATTGGATAGGAACAACTATCAGGCATGGTCTCTAAGGATGAAGACATACCTACAAGGAAGGAGTCTCTAGGATACATCTCAGGAGATGAGGAATTGCCCTCATTCAAAACAAGAGGATTGCCAACAAAGGAAGAACATGAAAAGCTCAACACATGGTGTGCTAAGGATGCATTAGCAAGGTCTTATTTACTCAACTCCATCTCTGATTTTCTTTTGCCACACATTAGGAACTGTAAGACATCCCAAGAGACTTGGGAAACCTTGTCATCTTATTTTTCTTCCAAGACAAGGGCTAGAAAAAATCAGTTGTGGATTGAATTCACCACATTAAGGAAGCAACCCAAGCAAGTTGTTTCAGAGTTTGTGACCAAGATTAAAGATGTAGCAGATCAGTTAGCAAGCATAGGAGAAGAGATTGAAGAAGAGCAGATTGTAAGGCACGTGATCAATGGGATCAAATCTGATGACAAATGGGAAAGCTTCACCATTGCCATGGACCTTTACATGGATATGCAGATTCCAGACCTCACCACTCTCATGGGACAATTATTCACTCATGAAGCTAAGCTCAACAAGAATGGAGATACATCCAAAGGTAATAGCTCTTCTGCCCTATACACTGATAAAGGTAAAGCTAAAGATAAAGGCGAGAACAAAAAAGGAGAAGATGAAGGCTCTACCTCCCAAACTAACTATGCAGGGAGAGGTAGATCATCAAGAGGAAGGGGCAAAGGAGGTAAGCAAGGTAGGGGGAGACCCTATAACTCATCACCATGCTACATTTGTGGTTTATCAAATCATACTACAGATGAGTGTTTCAAGAACTACAAGAATCAGAGAGGAAGAGGATATCAAATTAGAGGTGGATACTCACAGTCAAGAGGTAGATTCAACCATCACCAAGGCTACAAAAACAACTACAACAACAATTACAACAACAATTACAACAACAACTACAATGGCAACTACCAAGGAGGATTCAAATCCAGAAAAGACTACAACAACTATACAGAAGAGCAAGATGATTCTCTTCTAATCATGAACATGACTTCAAAACCAGGTACAAATGATGACCACCTATTCTACATTGACTCAGGATGCTCAAATCATGTGGTTGGCAATGTAGCACTACTCTCTGATCTTGAGGAACCAAAAGGTACGCATCAAGTACAAACAGGTGATGACACCAAGCACTCAATAGTTAAAGTTGGAAATGTTAAGACTTGTGATGGAAATCAGAACTTGTTGAGTAGGGTACTCTATGTACCAACCATTACCAAAAATCTGATGAGTGTTGGAAAGATTGTGGAGAAAGGTTTGCAGGTTAGATTCAACCAATTTGGAGCATTTGTGGACGATCCTAAGCAGGGGTTCAAGAGAATTGCTAAAGGAGAAAAATCATGTAGAGTTTTTACTTTTGAGCTAGAAGACACAAAGAACATTGCACTATACAGTTATAAACATCGAACACTTTCAGAGCTTGAGATTTGGCACAAAAGATTAGGACCTGTAGGAGAAAGAACCTTGAAGCAGATATGCAGGGATCAATGTGTTATTGGAATACCCAATGTTTCCAAAAAACACATGATATATAAATGTAGTGCTTGTCAATTTGGGAAGTCTCATAGGTTACCTTTTTCAAGGAAAGGCTATATGCATGAAGACTACCTAGAGCTTGTCCACACAGATGTATGGGGACCAAGGAAAGACCCCTCAATATCAGGATCAAGGTACTATGTATCTTTTATTGGTGATTATAGCAGATGGACTCTGTTGTACTTCATGAAGCACAAGGATGAAGTGTTTAATTGTTTTAAAAAATATCTCGCACTTTTTGAGAATCAGACAGGAAAGAATTTGAAGAGACTAAGGTCAGATGGAGGAGGTGAGTACTTCTCCAATGAGTTTGAAGACTTCTTGCAGGACAGAGGCATTAAGAGAGAAACCACCACAAGGTATACTCCTGAACACAATGGGGTAGCTGAGAGAAGAAACAGGTTGATTGTTGAGATAGCTAGGTCTATGTTGAATGAAAAAAAAGTTACCTAACTATCTATGGGCAGAGAGTGTTTCTACTACCACTTACCTCATAAATAGGTTACCATCTAAATCTCTTGATGGGATGACACCCTATGAAGCATGGCATGGGAAGAGACCCTCACTTGACCATTGCAGGATATTTGGATGTGTAGCATATGTACACATTCCTTCTCAGATAAGAGGTAAGCTAGACCCTAAGGCTAAAAAGTGCATCTTTATTGGATATGATTTAAATGAGAAAGGGTACATGTTTTACAACCCTTCCAATAAGGGATTCATGGTTAGTAGAGATGTTGTTTTTGATGAAAATGATTCTTGGTATGATAATGAATGTAGGAAGTTTAAACTACCCTATGACTTGGAAGAGGAGTTTTCAAGACTTGCTAAGGAGGAACCTACTCAAAATGAAGACTCAACTTCAGATGATGAAGATGTTATCAAGCTTGAAGAATTCAAGGCATGGAAGTACAAGGGCAAATTCAAAATGAAGAAGCTTGAAGACATACCTGAATCTTCAAATCAGGCAATCAGAAGATCACAAAGAGAGAGCAAAAAACCTATCAGATATGGGTATGATACATCTCTTGTTACTAAACACTCTGTTTATCTTGCCAAAGATTTGTCAATTGAAGAACGAGGATCATATGAAGAAGCCATAACCAAGACAGAATGGAAAGAAGCTATGGACGAGGAGATTGAAGCACTCAAGGAAAGTAAACATGGCAGCTAGTACCAAAGAAGGAATCCATGAAGGTAATAGGATCCAGATGGATCTATAAACTTAAAAGAAATTCTGATGGGTCAATTAACAGGTACAAAGCCAGATTGGTAGCCAAGGGTTTTGCACAAACCCAAGGCATTGACTATGAAGAGACATTCTCTCCTGTGGCCAAGATGCCAACCATCAGAGTGTTGGTAAGTGTGGCTGCATCAAAAACTTGGAACATGTACCAATTGGATGTCAAAAATGCTTTCTTGAATGGATGGATTTCAGAGGAAGTATATATGTCACAACCTCCTGACTATGAGGACCCTAATAAGGTAACATATGTGTGCAAATTGAATAAAGCCTTATATGGATTGAAGCAGGCACCTAGGGCATGGAATCACAGGTTAACCACTTACCTTCAAGACCAAGTTTTTGTCATGATCAAGGTAGATACTTCTCTATTCATTAAGAGAAGTAATTCAGAGGTAATATACCTATGTGTTTATGTTGATGACATCATACTTACAGGTAATGATGTTAATGGAATCAGACAAATCAAGAACCAGATGATGAAGGAGTTGACGATCAATGATCTTGGTCTACTAAAGTACTTTCTTGGGCTTGAGTTAGTCTATACTAACTCTGGAATATACATTACTCAGAAAAAGTACATACAGGATATGTTGAAGAAGTTTCATTTGCAGGATGCCAAAGTTGCAAGTACTCCAATGGAGGTAAACCTAAAACTAAGTGCCCATGAAGGTGATGAAATTAATGGCATTACAGGTTATCAAAGCATGGTGGGTAGCTTGAACTATGCTACCTTAACAAGGATAGATATTGCATATGGAGTTAGTGTGCTAAGTCAATTTATGCACAAGCCAAGAGCACCTCACTTAGAGGCTCCTAAGAGAATATTAAAGTATCTCAAGGGTACACAACATCATGGTTTGTATTTCCCTTACACTTCGGACATTGATATCAAGATCTATTCAGATGTAGATTGGGCAAGATGCAAGGATGATAGGAGGAGCACTTCTAGATACATTTCATTTGCAGGTGATAAGCCAATATCATGGTCTTCAAAGAAGCAACCTACTGTAGTCCTAAAAAATCGGGAGCAAAGGTTAACTTGCTAAATTGATTTCTCTGAGCATAGTTCGTCTTTTTATATCATTCCACTTCGAATAGTTAGCTTGATAAGCTAACCCATAAAAGGAATTTTTTCCAATTCCTACTTTACTGCTCATACTTAGCAAAAGAACCAACAGGTATCAAGACAAAAATAAAAGGTTTTCTTGAGATCTTGAAATCTAAAGTTATCTGTTTTGATTCAATCATTACATACATCATTTCCAAAGTACATAGACCATTTTATGGTGTCATTGGAAAGCTAAGGAGGTCCTCTTATCAACTTTGAAGCATCAAAGGGCTGGTACAAAGCAAGATTTGGCAGTACCTACTCAATCTCTTAGAGTGTCCATCCATCTTTCCCAACAGTCATGCAATATGAAAGCCCTTTGCTTTTCATTATGACCTATGAAGATGAATCCCTTGCTTTTTGGTCCAAACTTGTTCTTTCTTGGACCTGGGACAAGAGCATAGCACACTCTCAAAAATTCTAAAGTGTGAGACTAATGGATTTTTACCAATGTAGACTTCATGAGGACTCTTTCTGATTTGATAAGAAAATCCATGATTTCCCTCATACACATTGCTATCACAACAATGGAGTGAATCTTGCATTCCATAATGCCATCATGCTATGATGTGTGAGGTGTCAATGATTGACAGTTTGTCCCTTTGCACTTGCAAAGGCCTTCCAACTCCTCTAAGTTGAGATCATTACCATTGCCTATTCCAAGCTTCTTCATACTTTTTCTTTATTCATTTTTAATAAGTTTTGGTTTTTCTTTAATCTTACCAAAATCTTGAGTCTTATAATGAAGAAAGTATATCGACATCTTCGTGCTATAGTCCTCAACAATCATAAGGTAGGAAGATCCTCCCAAGGCCTCTATAGACATCCCACCACACAAGTTAGCATATACCAACTCTGGAGGAGCCTTTGACCTACTCTTGCTTTCTTGTGGGGATTTCTTTCTCTGATGCTTGCCCATCATACAAGCTCTACAAGGTTCATGTAGTCCATTCACTATAGATAAGAGATGAAGAAAAATATCTTGCTTTTGCATCTTCTTGAATATTGTCCCTTTCACCATGATGGGTTCTTGTTGAGGCTGCATAGAACTAGATTGACCTATATCATTATTCATGTGATGAGATGCATCACTACCTAGTACTTATGAATCCACATTTGATTCTTATTGTGTTGACCAGCATACCACCTTTGCTTTAGCTCCATGTATTGTCTCCTCCTTCACTTCATTTATCCTCTTGACATGACAAACTACAATTGCATGTCCCTTCCTTTTGCAATAGAAGCACCATCCTTGAAGATTCTTCTTAGTACTTCTTTTTGCACTCTTACTTTTGGTTGAGGAACCACCTTTACATTTGCTGGAGAATGTAGCATCTCGTTGGCTACTTTGGGCTTTAAGCAGCAAATCCTCTTCCATTGATACTGAATAAAACTCCTCAAATATCAAAACTTGAGGTATCATCTGAGTGTTGAGATTAGTTACCTTTCCATCATAGTTTGGTGGAGAATTTTGGATTCAACTTCGAGATATCCCCTTGCTAGTCTTTTCTATCCCTTCACAAGCCATTGTATCACATGGCTTCTTCATCTGAGTAATGGATGCCTTAACCTTCTCTCCTTCTACAAGCTTCTCTACTTCCAATTTATTTTCTAAATTTTGAATGCATGTTTAGTTTCTTACCTTGGTAGTGACTTCTCAATATACTCCATGCCTCACTTGCCTTGGATGTATACTAAATATGAGGTAGAACAGAGTACACAAAATTGTTCACTATATAATATAATGCATTTGCATTCGTTATCTTCCAAGCTTTTAGAAGATTTGCATATGGGAGAATAAATCATACTCGGATCCAGTGGGTCAAACATAGGCTAAGGCTCTTGCTCACTTCCCATCACAATCTCCAAAAGATCATAGGAATCAAGGACAACTCTAATCTTGAGCTTACAAAGAAAATAATTAATACCATCTAAATTGCCTTTACTGAAGGTTGGTGGATGATTGAAGCCTTCCTTCTAGGAATGCTAAAGTTGATTCCTTGGCCTCCATGATCTCTACAATCTTCTATAACTTTTTCCAAGTTCTTATACAATGTAAAAAAAAAACAAATGAATGAATAATGACTGAGTGGTGGGCTAGTGGTGCAACTCCAATATCATGAAGAGGTTACCATAACACATATATAGGATCAAGGTTAGAGATAAAGAGAGATATTGGTATTCATGGGAATACCAAAAGAGATGTGGTTATAATGAAAGTGGAGTAAAGATGAGTAGAAGAGGAACTCAACTCAATTCAACTCAAAGTCACTCTAATACAATGGAACTCAAACACTACACAAAATATAGATGGTTCTATCGAACCATGCACTCCCTATATGGAGATTAGATGGTGATCTGGATAGAAGCTAGGTGAATGGCTATAGGCCAACAGAACGGGTACTAAGATGGACACCCTAATGGTTGAAAACACCACAAATTGTGATCCTACATGGGGAGGGGACCATCCTTATAAGGTCCTCCAAGCCTAAGTTTGCCTACCCATGTTCTAAGGCCGTGGTAGCTTGATCCATGAAAAAAAATAATCTCCATCATTGATCTATGGGGTAAATCCAATGGTAGAAATGTAGGATCAAGAAACATTTGTTTGGAGCCCTTGATCTTTCTCTACACACACTTAGGATCAAGTCTAGATCCAACGTCCCACATCAAATAGACCCTTCCCCAAGTAAGAAAGCTACTTTTGTTTCTATCCCTTGATTTAGGTTGATCCTCACATAGGATCAATCCCAAATCCAATGGCTTAGAACTAAATTTCCTAACTATCTATCTATGGTCTACTTTAGACCTCATCTAGCCTCAAAGTCAAGAACCTACCAATGTCCAACACTCTCACATGTGTCTCCTGATAATGGGGGGCTTACAAAATAGAGTGTAATGGGACAATGGTGGTGCTACATAAGCGTGAAGCATTGAGCATATCTAACACCCCCCCCCCCCTCAATGTCCACCCAAAGATGAACTATCTTCTTGGCATGATGGCAAGTCTTCCATGAGGGTGGATCATTGACCATGTCTAACAGGTATCTTTCATTTCTTTTACATGCCATTGTATTATGTTCCCTCCAATAAGTTTGTTTTAGCAACCATGCAAAGTTCTATTTCCACTCTTCGTGATGGGTAACCAAAGCCTATAGACAATGGCACACAGAAGATGGACGTATCTCCAATAATTAAAACCTTACACATTGTTGGAGCCTATGGCCATGCTGTTGTGACCTATGCTAAGGCTTAGATGATTACACCTTCAATGTTGATTGATCAACAATGCAAAAATGATGGTGCGTCTAGAACTTTCAAGACCACAAAGATAGGATCCACAAGATAGAAAGAAAGAAGTAGGTAATCATCAAAACAAAATGAGGCATCACAAAGATAGGATCCACAAGATAGAAAGAAAGAAGTAGGTAATCATCAAAACATAGCGAGAGAATGTCTAGCACATGTGGTGTAGCCATTGTGATTTCCATTATATCATACAGATTCTCTCGAGCACCCCTAAAGGAATACATCCTAAAAAGGTATGGCATAAGAACATCTTTAAGGGAGTGCTGTTATAGAACATTCTTAAAAACTTGTATATTTAATGTAAAACTAATAGGATTTGCTTTCCCTTTTGTAGATCTTGATCGAGTAACATGATCTCATCAAGGATTGAAAAAATGGAATATTTCTAAAAGGATTTAGGTAGATTTCCATATCCCAAGAATATTCAGAGTAGCATCAATCCAAAATGGGTTAGAATAAGGAAAAATATACATCAATGAGTTGTACTATTATTACTCTTTTGAGCTCTCTACATCTCAGTATAGACTAGATGGCTACCTGAAAATGTGGAAAAATAAATTGAAAATCTTCTCTAAGGCTAAAAGAAAAATGGGAAGTGTGCTATGAGAAATCAACCTTAGAAGTTGACTATGTCAAAGTCGCTTGTTCAGGAAGACAGTTTCTTACATATCTTTCAAATTGAAGTTTTAATGATTCTTTTCAAGATCTAATGGTTGATATGATTGCGCAAAGGTGGCATGGAGATATGTGCATCATTAGATTAAAGAAATTTGAAGATATGTGCAGGTAATGAAGTGAAATCCCGAAGCATACTTCTTGAAGAAGAAAATTTTCACTCAGAGAAGTGATAGTGAATGACTTGATAAATTAAGGTAATATTTGTGTAAAGTTTGGTCTATAACTGATATAGAGGTGCTCTTAAGTCAGTATAGATCAAGCCTTTGGAGATTTAGAAGTCTCCAACAGTGGTATCAGAGCATAAAGATCAAATTAAAGTGAGGAAGAAGCTGGGAGAACCTCGACTGTTGCAGATATCAAATATCTTGTGAATTGAAGGAGCAAAGAGTAAAGTTTGGAAGGAAACCTGAAGAAGAACAAAGCAAGAGTTCAAAGGATCAATAAGGATTAAAGAATCATATCAAAATTACATTATATCATCATAAATCTTAGTAATTGCAGACAGAGAAGATCAAAGATGGGAGAAAGCTTGCAGATTGATAAGCTAGATAGGGAGAACTATCCAGCTTGGTCCATGAGGATGGAGGCACACCTCATGAGCAAAGATTTTATGGAACTATCCTAGTGTTCCAACTCGGGAAGAACTTGCAGATTTGAAGAACTGGATGAAGAAGGCTGCTCAAGCTAGGAGCATCATTTGCATGGCTGTAAATGATTATCTTCTACCTCATATTAGAGGATTAGAAAGTGCAACAGATGTGTGGAATTCTTTGGAAGAGCATTTCCAAAATACAACCAAGTCAAGGAAGTCCTCATTATGGGGAGAGTTCACAACCTTCAAGAAAAAGAGCTCACAATCAATTTCTAATTATGTGGCAAGAATGAAGGATATTGCAGATAGCTTGGGAGCAGTAGATGAAGATATTGAAGAGGATAAGTTGGTAAGACAAATACTTACAGGTTTGAGAGGAGATGAGAAAAGGAAACCTTTCATATTGTCCATAGAATTTTCATTAGATCACTTTACCCCTGATCTTAATCAATTGCTAGGACACATGCTAAGTTTTGAGCAGAACATTAAGGGTGATAATGATGGGAGTGCAAGTCAAGCTATGTACTCCAAGGACAATAAAAAGAATGGCAAAGGGAAGCAGTCAATTGATGATGAAGGACCTTCAAGTCAAGCCAATTTTACAAGAGGAAAGATGAATTTTAGAGGTAAAGGAAGAGGAGGTAAGAACAAAGATAATACTAAAGCTTGTTGGATTTGTGGCAAAACAAATCATTTAGCAAATGATTGTTGGTATACCAATCAAAATTGTGGAAGTCATAATCAGAGTTTCAATCAAAGAGGTAGAGGAGGTAGAAATCAAAGAGGTAACTTCAGAGGAAGAGGTGGTAGGACCTCATATACTAGAGGAAGTGGAAGAAGTTTTCAATCTCTGTCATACAACAACAACTATTATAATTATGCATCAGATCAGAAGGATGATATGACTCTCATCTTGAATGCAACACATGAAGCAATAGGAGAAGATCAAAGGGTGTTTTATATTGACTCAGGATGTGGCAATCATCTGACTGGCAACATATCATTGATGACTGATATGGAAGCAAAGGTGAATGGATATACAGTTCAAACAAGAGATAATACCAAGCATAAAGTGGAAAGCATTGGATCAGTGAAGACAAATAGTGGAAGCACACTCTTAAACAAGGTACTTTATGTTCCTACTATTCCTAAAAACTTGATAAGTGTAGGACAAATTGTGGAGAAGGGATATGAAGTCAGATTCACAAATGATGGTGTTTATGTGCAAGATCCAAATGAGGGATATAGAAGCATTATTGCAGGTAAAAAGGAAGGAAGATTTTTTACTCTCAAGGTCCAAGGTAATGTGGGACATGAATTGTTTACTTATGGATGTCAAAAGATGTCTGAGTTAGACCTATGGCATAAAAGGCTAGGTCATTTTAATGAGAGAGCCAGAAAGGAAATGTCAAGGAATGATATAGTGCTTGGATTGCCAAATGTTGAAGGTCACCACATGGTGTACAAGTGTGAAGCTTGTCAATTAGGTAAAGCACACAAAAGTTCATACAATAAACCAAGATAAAAGTACTCAAACATGCTTGACTTGGTTCATACAGATGTGTGGGGTCCTTCAAGGGACTATAGCATAAATGGATCAAGATATTATGTGTTATTTGTTGATGATGCAACTAGATGGATTACTCTATATGTAATCTGGATTACTCTATATGTAATCAAGGATAAATCAGAAGTGTTCAAGACATTCAAGCATTATCATGCTTATGCAGAAAGTATTATAGGACAAAAGCTTAAGAGATTGAGATTAGATGGAGGGGGAGAGTATTTTTCTAAAGAGTTTGATGATTATTTGTGGAATGCAGGTATAAAAAGAGAAGTAACTTGCTGGTAATCCCCTCAACAAAGTGGAGTTGCAGAATTGTCCAAAGTACTTATGGGCAGAAGCTATCAACACTTCAACATACCTTGTGAATAGGCTACCCTGTAAAGATTTGGATGGTAGAACACCTTATGAAGCATGGTGGGGTAAGAAACCTACTCTTGATCATTGTAAGGTATTTGGATGTTTGGCATATGCTTATGTTCCTTCTCAATTAAGACATAAGCTAGAACCCAAAGTAGAGAAGTATGTGTTTATTGGGTATGATGATAGACAGATGGGTTACAAATTGTGGAGTCCATCTACAAAGCAATTTCTTGTCACAAAAGATGTTACATTTGATGAGCAAAACACATGGTATACAAGATCAACAAATGATTATGCAGATTTTGAAGAAATACAAAGGAAAGGGAAGACCAAAGTAAAGGTGTATGAAGAAGATATTGATGATGTTGATTGTAAAAGTAAATTGCAAGGCAATGATGAAGATAGGCCAAGATTTGATCTAGAGACAAATGTGGCTGAAACTTCAAGAAGTGCAGAGGTCAGAAGATCTTTGAGACAAAGAAAAGAACCTATCAGGTATAGATATGATACATCTTTCTTAACAACAAAAGATTATGCTTATATTGTGAAGATAGAAGAAGATCCAACCACATATGAAGAAGCTAAAGGTAAACAGAATTGGGAGAAGGCAATGCAAGAAGAGTATGATGCTCTACTTGAGAATGAGACATGGGAATTGGTGCCAAGACCAAAGAACCAGAAGGTGATTGGATGTAAGTGGGTGTACAAAACAAAGGGGTTTGCAAATGGTGAGGTGTCTAGATACACAACTAGACTTGTGGTTAAAGGTTATGCCCAAACTTATGGGGTAGATTATGATGAAACCTTTAGTCCGGTTGCAAAGATGTCTACAATTAGATCTCTAATTGCTATTGCTACTTGTAAAGGATGGAAGTTGTCACAGTTAGATGTGAAGAATGCATTTCTGAATGGATATATTGCAGATGAAGTATACATGGAACAACAAGAGGGTTTCATGGATTCAATTGGATTAGATTACATGTGTAAGATCAAGAGAGCTTTGTATGGTTTAAAGCAGGCCCCAAGGGCATGGAATTACAGGCTTGTTAAGTTCTTGAATGAATGTGGATATCAAGCTTCAAAGGCAGATAGTAGCTTGCTAGTGAAGGCACGTGAAGATGGATATATATACATGTGTATTTATGTTGATGATATTATTGTCACAGGTACAAATGCTCAAGGAATCAAGGAGCTTAAGAAACAACTAGAGAAGGAGTTTAAGATAAGTGATTTGGGAAACTTGTCTTATTTCTTAGGAATGCAGATTGTGTATACTCAATATGGAGTATATGTTACACGAGAGATACTTCAAGAATCTCTTGGTCAAGTTCAATATGGAAGATTGCAAGCCTTCAACCATACCATTGGAGGTAGATCATAAATTGAGCAGATATGGAGGTGAAGAATTTAATGACATGAAGAAATATTAGAGTTTGGTAGGTAGTTTGAGCTATGCTACCTTGACAAGACTAGACCTATCATATGCAGTGGGTGTTTTATCACAATTTATGCATTGCCCAAAGGAAACTCATTGGATTGCAGCTCAAAGGGTACTCAGATATATCAAAAGAACTCTGTGTGAAGGTTTGTATTATGATTTTACTTCTGATACAAGAATCAAAGTATTTAGTGATGCAGATTGGGTAGGTAATTCAGATGATAGAAGATCTACTCATGGTTATCTTTGTTATATTGGAGATAAGTTAGTTTCTTGGTGCTCAAAGAAGCAACATACAGTTTCTTTGTCATCCACAGAAGCTGAGTATAAAGGATTGGTAGAGGCTGCAAAAGAAGTGATATGATTTAAGACCTTATTGAAAAGTTTTGGAACTGATTAGAGTACTCCAACTATTTTTGGAGACAATATGAGTTCATTATATTTGGCTAATCTTTTTTTTCATGCCAAGACTAAACACATAGAGATTCAGTATCATTTCTTGAGAGAAAAGGTACTTGACAAAGAGATTGAAGTATTGTGTACTTCAACAAAGAGCAAGTTGCAGATATGTTGACAAAAAGCTTAGATGGACCTAAGCTATAGAAGTTCAAAGAGATGGCAGGAATAAAGAAGAATGGAATACTCACAATTAGTGATTGAGGGGGAGCTATTGAAACAAAGCAATCCCAAATTGATGATTATGAAGAACTTGAAGCAATTCAAGAATCAGAATGAAGCAAAAGAAGTCATTGAAGATAGTGAAGAGATCTCAGAATTGTAGCTTGTATACATATGTACATTACAGATGGAAATTCTTGTACTATGAGTTTAGATGATCATTAGAATGATAAGGAGTAATGTAATGGACGTGGGATGAGTCTAGAAACATATGTATATAAGTCAATGATGTAAAGAAATAAGAGAGAGAGTCATTAGAAGTCAAGTGTCCATGAGGTAGATGTGTAGAGAGTTATCTTTAGGAGTTAGCGTCGAGTCTTTCTGTGATTTCTCTCAGTCTGATCATGTGGATTAGAAAATATTTTGTACACATTTAAAGCTAATGAAGCTATTTTCAAATTTTCATAATCTACTTCCTTTCAAGTTGTGCGTATGATCAATAGGAACATGTATATGTAAAGTCTACAAGTAGACCTCTTAGAGTCACACACTTTTTCGTCTCAATGTTTTGCTTGGATCTCAGTGCATAGTGTAAAGTTTTTGATGACTGAGCATTCAAAATCTAAGTTAGAAGGTAAGGAAGCTATGGCTAAAAGCATTTAGCAAAACGGGAAGTGTGCTATGAGAAATCAACCTTAGAAGTTCACTATGTCAAAGTCGCTTGTTTAGGAAGACAATTTCTAACATATCTTTGATCTTAAAGATCAAATTGAAGTTTTAATGATTCTTTTGAAGATCTAATGGTTGATATGAATGTGAAAAGGTAGCATGGAGATATGTGCATCATTAGATTAAAGAAATTTGAAGATATGTGCAGGTAATGAAGTGAAATCCTAAAGCATACTTCTTGAAGAAGAAAATTTTCACTCAAAGAAGTGGTAGTGAATGACTTGATAAATTAAGGTAATATTTGTGTAAAGTTTGGTCTATGAATCATATAGAGGTGCTCTTAAGTCAGTATAGATCAAGCCTTTGGAGATTTAGAAGTCTCCAACAGTATAGTTCATTAAATTCCCTAAAATTTGCAAGAAATAATTTCTATTTCCACCATTAATGACCTTGCATGATCTCAAAGCACCAAAAAAGGTGCAGCCACAAAAATGCGGGATAGGCCTTCTGCAAAACTTTTGCAAAGGCCTATCCCAAATTTCTATGGCTACTCATTTTTTGGTGCTTTTTGAGGTTATCAAGGCTCTAGATGTCAGAATCAAACAAATAGACAGCCGACCTTAGGGTTTTTTCATGTTTGTGGACACGACGGTAGGATCAATTTCTCTGAATTCTACACCAATGATGACATATATATACATTTGCATAGAATTTAAGGTTTTAGGATGGTTTCCTTTGTGTCTATGACATCACCTCCCTCTCAAAAAAATGAGTTCCACATGAAGCAGTTATGTAACTATGAGATTTTCTAGAACTTGAATCTTCATAGCTATTTTGTTTGTAGAGTTCTTGATATGTTGTACTGGAACACGATGATGATGGATATCCATGATGGAACTAGAAAGGATTTGTAGTATATCTAGGTACATAATCAAGGGCATGATTGTCATGATGGATAGTGTGTTGGAAAACAATGATCCAATGTCCTATTGGTCAAATTTGTCCAGAGTATCACAGCATGTGTAGCTATACTATATAGCTTCTCTACAACACAAAAGCGCAAGCTCATGGCTAAGGCATAGTCCTCTCATCAAACCCACATGGGTTTGATTCCCACAAGCAGTAGGCAGCAAAAATTTGTGAAAGAGTTTTTTGGCATGCTTTTTGAAATAAAGCTATGGTGGCGGGCAGCAGCGATCGCGTTGATGAACACATGTGTCATAATCGTTAAAGCTATGATTGGAGTGCTTTTTTGCTACGAGGCTTTTGGATATTGCTTTATTATCATGGAGGCTATGCTATATAAACACATGCATGGTGTTAATTTGTGTATCCTACACCTAGTTCAATGCCAGGTTTGGTACCTCAATAGAGGTGGTGCTCTTAGCACATGGGGCAGCCATGGTGCTATCTTGGAGCATGTTGAGGAGCATCTATGGAGTTCTTCTTGGAGAAGAAGAGTGTGCTCACACTCTTTCTTATGGAGAAGACTTACCTATCAGCAGCTTGGTGGTGTGGATCAGCCATCTGCATAATGTATTTGAAGATTGTCTTCTACATGAAGATTTCTGTGTACTTCAAAGACATTGGATAGAGGTTAACATAAGATTTGCATCTTATGTTAAGAATTGAGGTACATATTCTGTTTATGGATATAGGTACTACTTGGAGTTCATGGAGGCAGTGGCATCCATATCAGGAGGAGTCCTATTCGGCATATCTAAATGAGAATTAGTACATGTATGGTTTATGCATATTTGGATGAGGTGTTCGAGAAGGTATGTTCATATGAGTTTGAGGATTTCTGGCAGCAAACTTGTTAGCATTCTTTGCTACCTTTGTAAGTATGTGATCTTTTCACACACGTATCTGAGATCTATTAGCAGCCGAATATTTTTGGAAGAGTATGCAAATACTTTACAGAAGTATTATTTGAAGAACTAGACTTGATGAAGAGAAGGCTACTTCAAATTTAAGGAAAAACAATGGTTTGGAGAAGATGAAGGAATCAAATCAACATCAAATCATAGGTATCTAGAGGTTTTTTTGGACAATTTTGATAGATCTCTTTCATGGCAAGAAAGCTCATCTAAGAAGACAAATATGGAGAGCATTAGTTTTGTTTTCAGCCAACAGAGGGTTGAAAGTTTTGTTGATCAGAGTTTGTGACTAGAGAGGTAATTCAGCATTCAACCAACTTAAGGAAAAGGTTGGTAAATTCAGTCATATCAATCACATTTAAAGCAGAGTTTTGATTTAGAGATATGAGGAGATGATAAAACATGATTCTATGTTCACTTCCATTTATATATCATGTTTGTTTTATCTCTTACTCTTAGCACTAGAGGAAGAGAAAAGTTCATTTGAAGAAGTCAAGAGTGTTTGCTACTTCAAGATGAAGAGAACAAATGGTATGGAAGAGAAGTTTGAAGATGTTGACATTGAAAGAATTTGGAGAAGCTTGTAGAAGGTAGAAAAGTGTGTTTCGAAGCGACGAAGTTTGGTCAAGCCAACCAGCACAAAACCAGCCCTTGAGCTTATGGAGACTCAAATAGACCTTATAGGCATGCTATAAGTGCAAAGAAACACACTATGTACTTTGGAGCATCAAGGAGAATGAGTCGATACAAAACAGATAGCTTTGCGGGTCGACTAGCTCAAAAAGCTTACTATCTATGGAAGAGACAATGAACTTCAAATGCCCATAGCAACCAGCATGATTACAATTAGAAAAAATCCTTTTATGGGAGTGATACACATAGGGTTGAGTGTATGGTATGCACAAAATTATAAGGAATAAGCAAAATATGCTATAGGAATGAATGCGACATTCACCGGTGGTACTTCCTATTTTTCAGGAATACGTAGAGATTGACCCCGAGACAGAAAAATGCAGATTTCTCCCAATCTACTGAACCAAATGCTTTGAAGTTGTATATTCATAAACTAGACACCTATACCTTTCCAATGAGTCATCTTGCAAGCAATTTGGAGCTGTGGAGAGAGAGCAGCAACCTCTGCAGAATTACTATTGGCGAAGAAGATGATGCAGAGAATTGAAGGAGCAAGACAATGATGGTCACAAGTGTATGTATATTGCTTCCATGTAATGTACAAGTGATTTCAAGTCCTTATATAACCTCTAGGATTTTTCTAAGACTTTTACTAGAGACATTTGAATTCAAATGAAGGTGGGAATGGTTGTTGGAGGGAATCAATTCACTTTCCTACAATCTAGGAAAAAGTGAAGATCTAGTTTGATCTACTTTTAGGTGATTTGATTTGCTTGATTGAATGCAACTTCAACCACCACAAATTCGTGGTATTTTGGCTCTATATTTCTACCTTTACATGTGTAAAGCTCAAGGCTTTTACAACAGTAAATGAACCATCAAAAATCTCTCAAAAAAATACAATAAATGAGCATATGAAAAAGAACTCTCCAACGGATATTCTTTCGACGCAATAGCCTTTGATGTAGATCAAATCCACCTCAAGCATAGTGTAAGCTTGATGTTCCAACAGCTCCCCCTCAAGCTAAAGTATGCTTGAGTCTTCATTCTCTGATACATTGAATACCTGCCATAGCTTTGAATCTACAAAGCTTTACTCCATCAAGTGCCTTCGTCATCATATCTGCTACTTGCTTTTCAGTCCGAACAAAAGAAATGTCAATCTCCTTTGCCATGAGCTTCTCCCTGCTGAAGTGGTAATGGACTTCTATGTGCTTGGTTCTCGCATGGAAAATAGGATTTGCCACTAGATGCATGGAACTTACATTATCTCCAAATATGTGAGGTTTGGAACTCACAAGTCCCAAATCTGTATACAATGCTTTTAACCATATTGCTTCTTGAGTTGCTATGGTCAAGCCTTTGTACTCTGCTTTAGTTGAAGATAAAGCAATTGTTGGTTGCTTCTTGGAACTCCATGACACTAGCTTCGAACCTGCAAATGCTAAGTAACCAAATGTACTTTTTCTATCATCCTTAGCTCCTGCCCAATCAGCATCTGAGTAGATTTTGATATCCAAATCTGAAGAGTAAGGATAGAATATACCTTCATTGATTGTACCTTTGAGATACTTAAGTACTCTGTTAGCCGCATCCATGTGTGGTCTTCTCGGTGAGTGCATGAACTGACTAGGCACTCCCACACTATATGAGATGTCTGCCCTTGTATGAGTAGCATATATCAAGCTACCTACCAAGCTTTGATACTCTTTAATGTCTTCAATTTTCTCACCTTCATAAACACTACGTTTATGATTCATCTCCAAAGGTGTACCTGCAGGTTTAGTGTTCTCCATTTTGAACTTGAGAAGAAGATCCTGAATGTATCTTCTTTGAGTCAAATACATTCCTTCATCTGTGTATATCACCTTCATACCTAGGAAATATGTGAGCTCACCTAGGTCACTGATTTTGAACTCCTCTTGCATGTGTCTCTTGATCCTTTGAATGCCGTTCAGATCATCAGCTGTCACAATAATATCATCTACATATACACATAGATAGATAAGCTCATCGTGATCCCTTTTAATGAATAGAGAAGGATCTAAGCTGCTAGCTTTGAACCCTTGATCTTGAAGATATGTAACCAACCTGTAATTCCAAGCTCTAGGAGCTTGTTTCAATCCATACAATTCTTTCTTAAGTCTGCAAACATAAGATGGATGATTAGGGTTTTCAAAACCTTGTGGTTGTGACATGTATACCTCTTCACTTATCCAACCATTTAAGAATTCATTTTTCACATCAAGTTGGAGGAGTCTCCAATTCCTTGCAGCAGCTACACTTATCAATGTCCTAATTGAAGTCATCTTTGCAACTCGTGAGAATGTTTCCTCATAGTCTATACCATGAGTTTGTGAGCATCCTTTGGCAACTAATCTTGCCTTGTACCTGCAGACTGATCCATCTGAATTTCTTTTAACTTTATATACCCATTTGCAACCAATTACCTTTTGATTCGGCGACATTGGAACCAAATCCCAAGTGTCCATCTCCTTCAATGCATCTATCTCTTCGTTCATGGCCTTTTCCCAATTAGGGTTTCCCTTTGCCTCTTCATAGGTTGAGGGTTCCTCTGAAATAGAGTCTTTTGCCAAGTAGATTGAATGCTTCGTAACAAATGTGGAATCATATCCATACCTTTCTTGTTGTTTCTTCTCTCTTGTTGATCTTCTAGGTGCTTGTTTGGAGCATTCTATAACCTCTTGCATCTTTGCTTTGCCTCTTGACTTCCATAGCTTGTAATCCTTTTCTCTTTCATCTTGGTCATTGTCTGTATCGCTTCGTGGATCCTGGACCTATTCAAGCATTATTCGGGCTGATCCAACCAATGTCTTGTTTCTCCTCTCTACAATTCCATTTAGTTGAGGAGAGTACCTATTAGTCACTTCCCTTTTGATACCTTTGTCCTGCAAGAACTCATCAAACTCTTTGGAGAAGTATTCTCCCCCTCCATCAGATCTGAGCTTCTTTAGTGATCTACCTGTATGATTCTCCACATGTGCAAGATACTTCTTGAAGCAATCAAACACTTCATTCTTAATCTTGATAAAGTATAGAACAATCCATCTACTATGGTCGTCAATAGATGAGACATAATACCTTGATCCTACCAATGAAGGTTCTTGACTTGGTCCCCATACATCTGTATGTACTAAGTCCAATAAGTTATTGTGGATGTAGCCTTTGTGGTTGAATGGTTGTCTTTGTGCCTTCCCAATCTGACATGCATCACACCTGTTGATCATGTGTTGCTTTGATATGTTCGGCAGTCCTAGAACACTTTGATCCTTGCATATATCCTTCAAGGTTCTTTCATTCACATGAGCAAGTCTCTTATTCCACACTTCAAGCTCACTTAGGGTTTGAGACCCAAAGTTGAATAGAGCTATGTTCCTGGTTTCTCCTACTTCAAAAGTAAAGAGCCTACCATGCTTCTCACCTCGGGCTATCTTCTTGAAGCCTTGACATGGATCTTCCACAAAAGCTCCATGTTGGGTGAACCTAACTTGCAAGCCTTTTTCAACTATTTGGCCTACACTTATGAGGTTTTTAGTGATAGTGGGTACATAGAGAACCTTACTTAGAATGTTTGTCCTGCCATTGGAAGCTTTGACATTACCAATCTTCTCCACATTGTGCTTCGTGTCATCCCCTGTTTGCACTTCATGTCTATGCTTTGGACTTTCCAAATCAGATAAAAGAGCAATGTTGCCTACGACATGATTCGAACATCCTGAATCTATGTAGAACAAATGATCATCTTCTTTACCTTCTTTGTGGCTTAGATTCATAAGAAGCAATGAGTCTTCATGTGGTTGATCTTTTGAATAATTGTTGTAGTCCCTTCTATTATAGCCTCTATTGTTATTGTTGAAGTTGTGTCCACCTCTGCCTCTATTACTGCCATATCCACCTCTTCCACTTCCTTTCTGGGTCTTCCCATTGAACCAACAATTCTGAGTAGTGTGGTTGGTCTTAACGCATATGGCACAAGGTTGAACATTCTGACCTTTGGCTTTGTCTTGCTTTGGTCCTTTCTTCTTCCCTTTCCACTTGCTCTTGCTTGCAAAGTTGGCTTGGGAAGTCTCTTCTTCATCTTCTTCCTTCTTCTTGCCTTTCTGCTTCTTATCCTTCTTATCTGCATATAGAGCACTAGTTGAATTACCATGGTAAGAGTTACCTTCCTTTATGTTGTTGTTGGCTTCTTGATTGAAGAGTTGTCCAAGAAAGATGTTGAAGTCTGGAGTTTGCACATCCATGATGAGATCATAAGCCGTCGTGAAGGATTGCCATTGCTTATCACTTCAAATGTCGTTGAGAATTTGCCTCATGATGACCTCTTCTTCAATCAGCTCTCCAATGGATGCTAACTGATCCGTAACCTCTTTGACCTTGGTAACAAACTCTGTGATGGTTTGTTTAGGCGTCTTCTTCATTTGGTTGAACTCGCTCCAAAGATGATTCTTTCTTGCTTTGGTACTAGCAGAAAAGAAAGTCCGGAGGGCATCCCAAGTCTCTTGAGATGTCTTGCATCCTCTAATATGTGGTAATAGAAAGTCACAGATAGAGTTTAGTATGTACAACCTTGCTTGAGCATCCCTTGCGCACCAAAGTGTGAGCTTATCTGTCTCCTCTTGTGTAGGTCCTCCTTTGGATCTTGGAATAGGCATAACTTCATCACCTACTACAATTCCATAAAGATTTCTACCTTGCAAATAGGCCTCCATTCTGATTTTCCAAGCCGCATAGTTGTGTCGATCAAGCTTCTCGATCATTGAGGCAAAGCCGTCACCCATCTTGATCTAGGTCTGATACCACTAAAAGAACTTGGAGAAGCTTGTAGAAGGTAGAAAAGTGCATTTCAAAGCAACGAAGTTTGGTCAAGCCAACTGGCACAAGACCAGCCCTTGAGCTTATGAAGACTCAAATAGACCTTATAGGCATGCTATAAGTGCAAAGAAACACACTATGTACTTTGGAGCATCAAGGAGAATGAGTCGATACAAAACAGATAGCTTAGTGGGTCGACTAGCTAAAAAAGCTTACTATCTATGGAAGAGACAATGAACTTCAAATGCCCATAGCGACCAGCGTGATTACAATTAGAAAAAATCTCTTTATGGGACTGATACACATAGGGTTGAGTGTATGGAATGCACAAAAGTATAAGGAATAAGCAAAATATGCTATATGAATGAATGCGACATTCACTGGTGGTACTTCCTATTTTTCAGGAATATAGAGATTGACCTGGAGACAGAAAAATGCAGATATCTTCCAATCTACTGAACCAAATGCTTTGAACTTTTATAAGCATAAACTATACATTTATACCTTTCTAATGCATCATCTTGCACTCAATTTGGATCTCTGGAGAGAGAGCAGCAGCCTCTGCAAGATTACTATTGGTGAAGAAGATGATGTAGAGAATTGAAGGAGCAAGACAATGATGGTCACAAGTGTATGTATATTGCTTCCATGTAATGTACAAGTGACTTCAAGTCCTTATATAGCCTCTAGGAGTGTTCCACAAATTTTAAAAGAGAAATTTGAATTCAAATGAAGGTGGGAATGGTTGTTGGAGGGAATCAATTCACTTTCCTACAATCTAGGAAAAGTGAAGATCTAGTTTGATCTACTTTTAGGTAATTTGATTTGCTTGATTGAATGCAACTTCAACCACCACAAATTCATGGGATTTTGGCTCTATATTTCTACCTTTACATGTGTAAAGCTCAAGGCTTTTACAATGTTAAATGAACCATCAAAAATCTCTCAAAAAAATACAATAAATGAGCATATGAAAAAGAACTCTCCAACAGATATTCTTTCGACGCAATATCCTTTGATGTAGATCAAATCCACCTCAAGCATAGTGTAAGCTTGATGTTCCAATAGACATCATCATCATGTGGAAGAAAGATGCAGAAGAAGAAAGTCCAACACTTCCAAAAAGGAAAGTAAGACTTCCTTTTCTCTTATATTTTCCGTCTAACTTTCCTACTTTTATCCTCTACACCCAAAGACAAGTCTACGAGAACATCTTGTGTGAAGAAGATAGTTTAAAGAAGACGCCGTTTCTTATTTTGCATTATACTTGGTCATGTTTTAGTAGATTTGACAAAGAATTGCATTGAGAGAAAGAAAAGCAGCAGATATCTAAGACAACTTATATGTTTTGACTCATATGTGTATGAGTCATGTTTAAGTTGAAGATTTTGAGCAGGCAGCTATATGTTCTCTCAAAGAATTCTTGGAGTGTCAATTTAGAGCTACTTGGTATATGACAAGTTGCAGAGATTCTTCTTGATCTAACTCTTGAGGTATAAGAGTATTTGTAGTAGATGTTCGAGACTTGAAGTGAGGTTCTTGTTTGGAAAAGGTACCTCATATTCTTTATATTCAGTATATCTAGAAAAATCAGATATTATTAGGATGCAAATTTAGAAAATTTAGGAAAATTCATATTTTTTTGATGTACCAATCAGTTGGAGAATCTAGTTTCTATGACTGTCTAGATTTTTGGATACATGCTTGTATTAAAAAAGTTGTTCCATCAGATCCTATCACTTGATTGAGAAGTGGAGTTAGCCAAAAGAAATTCAAGCAGATATTTTCACATTTCACTCGGGAAGAATATGAAAAGATGAAGTATCAACTTGCAGCTTTTGGAGTTCTCAAGGTGAGAAGTTTGTCCACCTATGTTTTAAGTAGAAGTTACAGATTCTTGAGAAGGATTTGGTCAAAGAAAATTTTTTATAACTTTATGTGAGAAGCATGGACACTTGAAGACATTCAGGTAGTAAATCAAACATTCAATCAAACCAGTCATGAAGGTTTGATGAGAGCAGATTCTACAGATTTATTTTGTTTGAGAGATCATAGATCTTGGATAATCTCATATGATTTTGTAAGATCTTGGATGATCTTGTATGATCTTGGATGATCTAGATAGATCTTGAAATCCTTGAACATTTATGAGTCAGTTGTCTATCCTTTGTTTGTGAAGTTCTTAACATTCAAAGAAGTAAGTTAAAGATTCAGATTCTATCAGATTTGTGTTGCAAAAAAATAGAAGAAAATACTTGTTATGTTGCAGAAGGTTATGAATCCTAAAATGCTTTCAGCAAGGTTTTTAGGACTGACAAGAAAAGCTATTGGAATGTGCATAATGCTAATAAAAGGGTTCAGATTATTTGTTTTAGACACAGGTATTAATGTTATGAAAGATCAGATTTATGAAGGAAGACGTTCCAGATTTCATAAAGTCTAATATATTTGAGGAATTCTGGATACTAGTGTTATATCATCAAGGGGGTGATGAAACATGAAGACTTATTTTCAACCATATGTGAAAGAATGCATTTTCATACCTATAAGTATTCTAGGTATTCCTATATCAGGTATTCCTATATTTCCTTTGTCAGTTTCTCTTTATGTTCCAGGTTTGAAAGAAGAAGGAAGAAGGAGAATGTCTGGAGAAAGTTCTTGTTAGGATGTTCCTATTCAGGAGAAGGTTCCAAAATTCTATTGAAGAGAAGCTTGATATTTCAGAGAGGTATGTTTTAGAGGTGTGCACATATATGTTAATACTAGATTTGGAAGGAAAGAGGTATGAAGGATTTACAAATTAAGCAAGGATGAAGACATTATGACATCATAATATGTTTTGATGAGACTCATGAGTTGAGTTGAGTTGAGTTGAGTTGAGTTGACTTGAGTTGACTTGAGTACAGTCAGAGATGAATGAGCAGTGTGCATAATACACTTAGTTGCGAGTTGTGAGTCACAAGTCCTAGGATTCAGTTCTTGATTATGTTTAGTGTATTTACATGACACAACAAAAGTACGTTGAAAAAGCTTTCATAAGGTAAATGCAAATATGTGGATTTAGTGTATGTTTTTAGGTTTGAGAAGATAGGAGATAGCAAGTTCAGAGTCAGTACTTGCTACATTTGTTGTCAAGCAAATGATTGCTTGATGAGTATAATATTGGATATCTAGTTTGCATATTTTTTCAAGTATTATATTCAGCAATTTTAGGTTTTTGAAGTTTGAAGGAAAGTCAAATTCAGTTTTGAAGAGGACTTTTGAAGAAAAGGTTTGAAGGACAATTTTTGTAGTACAAGTCTGAAGCTTATGAAGTTAGCAGATGAATGAAGTTGCATGTTCAGTTCATTTTGTACCAATATGACATTGTAGGGGGGATTGTTGGAAAACAATGATCCAATGTCCTATTGGTCAAATGTGTTCAGAGTATCACAGCATGTGTAGCTATACTTTATAGCTTCTCTATAACACAACAGCGCGATGTCGGAAAGAATTTATTACTCTTAAAATGTTACTAAATTAAAAGATTAATTGATTGGAATAAGTTTGGATAAATTATGAAAAATTTGACTAATGTTTGATTTTAATTTTTGCAGGATAAGAAGTTTGATGATTATATATTCAAATCGGAAGTATTTATCTAGGTGTTTTATAATATAATTATGGGTATAGATGAAAAAGAAAGGGTTAGTCAAGGGTTTATCTAAATTTTGAAAGTTAATTCAAGGATATTTAAGGGTTAAAAGTAGGTTTGGAACATGTTTTATAGGGTTCAAGTTTAATTTCTAAATTAATTGAGGGTTAATTATTAAATCTAGAGGGTTATGGAAGGGTAGAAGATTAGTTTATGGGTTAGTTGGGGTTAAAAATCATGGTTTGAAGTTAGTTGAAGGGTAAAATTATGGTTAAGAGATTAATTAAGTAGGTTTAGTCTATAAATGAATTATTAAATAGGGTAAATATATTAAATGGAACCTTAGAGAATTATTTCAAATAAAAAAAATTAATAATTATTAATTTTTATTATTTTCACTAAGGTTATGGTAACAATTAAACTTATTGATGAGTTTAAATTAATTTATCCTAAAGGTTTGTATTTATTCTAAAGTAATTAAAAGAATAAAAAGGAGTTGAAAGGTTGTATTTAAATCTAGAGTCTAAGATCTAGTAAATATTTAATTGAATGGTCTTTTGGTAAAAAAAAAAAAAAAAGACTTTTCCACACCTAAAATCTTGTTGAAGTGTTGTTGAGATAAAGAGGAGTTAATATAGGCTGCATGGATGAGTTATCTAAGGGAAAATGTGGGCTATGGTGGGCTACTCTCATCTATATAAAGAGGGAGTACATACTCACAAGCTCATGTGATTTTCAGGTATTCTATTTTTCCTTTGCTCTAGACTATAGTCATTTGTGCACACATTTCATGAATGTCTTCTGACAGGAGGAGAGAGAATTCTATCTCTCTTGCTTTTTTTCTTCATTCATTGTAGAGCAAATTTTTTTTTTCTTTGGAAAAAAAAGTTGACACACAAATAGGATGGTTTTTTCTTTTTTTTTCCTTTCCTGTCTTTTCTTTTTCCTGCTCCTTCTTTAATGCTTCTTAACTTCTTTTTTTTTTTATTCTTCTTCTCACTCTTCCCTTTGTCCCTTTCCTTCTCCCTCTCCCTCTCTTTCTCTGCCAACAGCGCAACAGCACTGCGCGTGCAGCAAAGAGAGAGAGAGAGAGAGAGAGAGAGAGAGAGAGAGAGGGAGAGAGAGAGAGAGAGAGAAGTGAGTTTTTTATTTATTTTTTCTTTTTTATATATTAATGAATCTCCTTCCCTCTTCTCCCTACAGCTAGACAGTGCACAGTCCGACAGTAGAGAGAGAGAGAGAGAGAGAGAGAGAGAGAGAGAGAGAGAGAGAGAGAGAGAGAGAGAGAGAGAGAGAGAGAGAGAGAGAGAGAGAAAGAGAGAGAGAGAGAGAGAGAGAGCAAGAGAGAGAGAGAGTTGAACTTTCTTTTTTTATTCTTTTTTATTTCTTTTTTTTAGTTTCCTTTTTTATTTTTTATTTATTTACTCTCCATCTTTTTCCCCTACAGCCGGCGGGGCTGTCCATCAGAGAGAGAGAGAGAGAGAGAGAATGACTGAGAGAGTTTTGTTTTTTTTCCTATTTTTTATTCTTATTGTTTCTTATCTTATTTCTTTTCTTTTTTATTATGTTTTAAATATTATATGATTTAGATTATATATATATTTTATGTGTTTATTTTTTGTTTTATGTTATTATTTATACTAGGAAAGATTAGGTTTATAATAAGTTTGTGTACAAACAAATATATATATGTGTTTATGTATGTGAATTTATATATATGTGTGACTGTATATGTATTTATTTATGTGTGTGTGTGTATGAGTATTTATATGTCAATATATATGTCTTAAATGTATTTGTTTTAATACAAATATATATATTTAAGTATTTTTGTATGTGTGTGTGTTTAATTAATTAGATTGATTACTTATTAAATGTATGTTTTGTTATCCTAAAGTTTTTTGTGTGTTTACAGGTTAGCAAAAAGAAGGAACCATTTAGCCTTGATTTCTTCCAAAGAATTCTTTATTTCTTCCAAACTTCTCTATTTCCAAATAATTATCCAATCTATTCTTAGTTTATCCTTTCCTTTTCTTATCCTTAATCCGAGCTTCTTTGACCCTTAGTTTGATAAAAACTTATTAAAAATGTTTAGTAAATGTTGTACCCATGTTAGTGCATGTTAGGTATGTTAGGGGGGTCAGCCCTCTATTGTGAAGGCAATTTCTAAGGCCTGCAATGGTGATACAATGCAGTGGCCTAGATTCCTTCCTCTTGCACTATGGGCAGACAGGATGACATATACTAGATCTACAAGATTTATGCCTGCATAACTAATGTACTATCAAAAGCCGATTTTTCCTATCCAGACCCATATTATTTCATGGACGAAACTTCCGTGGAATAATGAGATGACTCCTGAAGATCTGATTTTTGTTAGGATTATGCAGTTAAATCTAGGAATAAAATGATTGAAGAAGCTGTACAGAAAATTAGAGAATCATGTCTTAAAAATAAAATCTATTTTGATAAAAAAACATAGACTTAGACCTCGTACTATAGAAGTAGATGATTGCGTATTAGTTTATGATAGCACTTTTGATACACAGTATGATGCTAGGAAAAAGTTAATAAAAAGATGGTTTGGTCTGTATGTAGTTGTAACTGTATTTGATAATAGTACATTTAAACTTAGAGAATTTGATGGTTCTTTATTGAAGAATTTGATTGCAGGGAAAAGAGTTAAACTGTTTAAGAGGAGAAATAATGAAGAATATGAGATTGAGGAGATTGATGCTGATGATGATACTAATGAAGATGAAGATGATGATTAAAATATCTATTTATAATCAGGTGAAAAAGTTTTAATTGAAGATTCTTTGCTTTTTGTGTAGATGCACTACATTACTGCATGTGTTAAAAGGATATGTTCAAATTATTTTAAAAAATCAAGTAGAATTTAAGATATAAAAATATCTGATATATTTATGATTGAAGCATGAAAACTTGTATTTATATGAACTGAGTCAAAACGTTAAATAGACATTTTGGAATTGGAAGCTTGTGAAAGAAATAGTAGCCTTATTATGAATACATGTATATGCTAAAAATTTTTATCCATTAGTAAGTGGGATTTTTGTATCTTGCTATTTATTCCTTATGAGATCTGACCTCTAAATAAATTTAAAAAATAAAGCTTCATACCCAATTAGCATATATGTATGTGTTTGTAGTTGGTGCGCTATGTTGGGCTAGTAGGCGGGTGGAACAACCTTGGTCGGGTGATCAAGGCCACGAGCTGACGCTAGTTTCATCATAGGCCTAACCTTTATGTTGTCACGCGCCTGCATGGGTCAGTAGGCGTGTGGAGTTACTCTGGTCGGGTGATCGGAGCTACGACCTGACTTCGATTTCATGTAGGGCTGACATAGTTTTGTCGTGTGCTATGCCGGGTTGGCAGACAAGTGAAATAAACTTGGCCGGGCAGACAAGTCTAGGAGTCGCACCCAATTTCGGTATAGGCCGATTTGTGAAAAATAAATAAAAAGCTAAGTTGGGATGAAGTAATAAAGCAAAAGAAAAATGATTTAAAAAAAAGCAATGATTAGAGAGTCAGACCATAGGAAATAAAAGTAGGAAGCATGTAATTCTATTGACTGATGAAAAAAGTTTTGGTATATGCTGTTATGCAGGATAAGTTACTTATTCCAAGCAAGTTACATGAACAGAAGGACTATGATACTTATGATTTATTCCTATAAATGCTTGTTTAAATGTGGATTCAGAAATATAACATGATATTTATATGACTTATATCTACTTTGTTTTTTTTAGATGACTTGTATTAATCTTTTTAATTGTACAAAGTATGAATGCATGATGAAATAAAATTTTGAAACATTTAAAACTTATTCTCAAAAGAATTTGATATGTTCCACTTGAATCTGCAGGTTGGCCCATCGGGACAATGTGGAGGTTTAGTGGGGGCGGATAGAATTTATTACTCTTAAAATGTTACTAGAATTAAAAGATTAATTGATTGGAATAAGTTTGGATAAATTATGAAAATTTTGACTAATGTTTGATTTTAATTTTTGCAGGATAAGAAGTTTGATGATTATATATTCAGATGGGAAGTATTTATCTAGGTGTTTTTTAATATAATTATGGGTATAGATGAAAAAGCAAGGGTTAGTCAAGGGTTTATCTAAATTTTAAAAGTTAATTCAAGGGTATTTAAGGTTAAAAGTAGGTTTGTAACATGTTTTATAGGGTTCTAGTTTAATTCCTAAATTAATTAAGGGTTAATTATTAGATCTAGAGGGTTATGGAAGGGTAGAAGATTAGTTTATGGGTTAGTTGGGGTTAAAAATCATGGTTTGAAGTTAGTTGAAGGATAAAATTATGGTTAAGAGATTAATTAAGTAGATTTAGACTATAAATGAATTATTAAATAGGATAAATATATTGAATGGAACCTTAACAAATTATTTCAAATAAAAAAATATATTAATTATTAATTGTTATTATTTTCACTAAGGTTATGGTAATAATTAAATTTATTGATGAGTTTAAATTAATTTATTCTAAAGGTTTGTATTTATTCTAAAGTAATTAAAAGAATAAAAAGGAATTGAAAGGTTGTATTTAAATCTAGAGTCTAAGGTCCAATAAATATTTAATTGAATGGTTTTTTGGTAAAAACAAAAAGAGAATTTTCCATGCCTAAAATCTTGTTGAAGTGTTGTTGAGTTAAAGAGGAGTTAATATAGGCTGCATGGATCAGATATCTAAGGGAAAATGTGGGCTATGGTGGGCTACTCTCATCTATATAAAAGGGGAGTACGTACTCACAAGCTCATGTGATTTTTAGGTACTCTATTTTTCCTTTGCTCTAGACTATAGTCATTTGTGCACACATTTCATGACTGTCTTCTGACAGGAGGAGAGAGAATTCCATCTCTCTTGCTTTTGTCCTTCATTCATTTTAGAGCAATTTTTGTTTTGTTTTGGAGAAAAAAATCGACGCAGAAATAAGATGGTTTTTTCTTTTTTTTTCCTTTTTTGTCTTTTCTTTTTCCTGCTCCTTCTTTAATGCTTCTTAACTTCTTTTTTTTATTTTATTCTTCTTCCCACTTTTCCCTTTGTCCTTTTCTTTCTCCCTCTCCCTCTCTTTCTCTGCCGGTGGTGCAGCAGTGCTACGTGCGCAGCAGAGACAAAGAGAGAGAGAGAGAGAGAGAGGTAGAGAGAAAGAGAGAAGTGAGTTCTTTATTTTTTTTCCTTTTTATATATTAATGAATCTCCTTCCCTCTTCTCCCTGCAGCCAGATGGCACGCAGTTTGATAGTAGAGAGAGAGAGAGAGAGAGAGAGAGAGAGAGAGAGAGAGAAAGAGAGAGAGAGAGAGAGAGAGAGAGAGAGAGAGAGAGAGAGAGAGTGAGAGAGAGCTAAACTTTCTTTTTTATTCTTTTTTGTTTCTTTTTTTTAGTTTCCTTTTTTATTTTTTATTTATTTACTCTCCATCTCTTTCCCCTGCAGTCGGCGGGGCCGTCCGTCAAAGAGAGAGAGAGAGAGAGAAAGAGAGAGAGAGAGAGAGAGAGAGAGAGAGAGAGAGAGAGAGAGAGACTGGGAGAATTTTTTTTCCTATTTTGTATTCTTATTGTTTCTTATTTTATTTCTTTTCTTTTTTATTATGTTTTAAATATTATATGATTTAGATTATATATATATTTTATGTGTTTATTTTTTGTTTTATGTTATTATTTATACTAGGAAACATTAGGTTTATAATAAGTTTGTGTACAAACAAATACATATATGTGTTTATGTATGTGAATTTATATATATGTGTCACTGTATATGTATTTATTTATGTATGTGTGTGTATGAATATTTATATGTGAATATTTATGTCTTAAATGTATTTGTTTTAATATAAGTATATATATTTAAGTATTTTTGTATGTGTGTGTGTTTAATTAATTGGATTGATTACTTATTAAATGTATGTTTTGTTATCCTAAAGTTTTTTTTGTGTTTACAGGTTAGCAAAAAGAAGGAACCATTTAGCCTTGATTTCTTCCAAAGAATTCTTTATTTCTTTCCAACTTCTCTATTTCCAAATAATTATCCAATCTATTCTTAGTTTATCCTTTCCTTTTCTTACCCTTAATCCAAGCTTCTTCAACCCTTAGTTTGATAAAAACTTTTTAAAAATGTTTAGTAAATATTGTACCCATGTTAGTGCATGTTAGGTATGTTAGTGCATGTTAGGTATGTTAATGCATGTTAGGCATGTTTAGTAATTGTTGAACCCATGTTAGATGTTAGTTAAGGTAGTTCATGTTAAATATTAAGTTATGCATGTTAGATGTTAGTTAAGGTAGTGCATGTTAGATATTAAGTAATGCATGCTAGATGTTAGTTAAGGTAGTGCATGTTAGATATTAGGAAATGCATGTAAATGTTAAATGTGTGTTGATGAATGATATTTATGTAAATGTATGCATAGTTAATGTATGAATATTAGATGTTAGTGTTTGCATGTATGTATACATGACATGCATGTTTTCTTGTTGCATGTTAGTGCATGTATGTTCATGCATGGTCATTAATGCATGTGCATGTATGCATATGATTTTGTTTAGCATATCATGTGTGGTTGCTAGTGCATGTGCATGTATGCATATGATTTTGTTTGCATATCATGTTTGTATTTAAGTGCATGTATGTTCATGCATGTATGCATGTGAGTTATGTATGTTTATGCATGTATGTATGCATGTTCATTTATGTTAGTGTATGTTATGTCATGCATGTATGTTAGTGTGCATATATGCATGTTCATTTATGTTAGAGTATGTTATGTTATGCATGTATGTTAGTATGCATGTGATGCATGTTAGCATATGTAATATGTATGAATATGTACAAGTGTATTAAGCTATGTGAATTATATGATGTAATGTATGAATGAATTATTTTATTGCAATGTGTATGTTTAAATAAATAAATGTACTTATATATATGTGTTTAAGAAAAGTTAATTATCTTATATTTAACTAAGTTTTTTTTTAAATATTAAGATTTAAATGAGTGTTTACTTTTTTATAAAAGCATACTAATATTTCTCATGTGATTTTCAGATGATGTGCAGCCCTGTTGAAGAACTGAAGATTTGAAGTGTGAAAGAATTTACTTAGCTGATATATATTGATTAGTTTGTATAGGACATCATTTTATGAACAGAATCTTATAACTTTGTATAGGAGATCTATTATTAATCTAATTTGCATTTCATCTTATGTCTGAAGAGGCTTCATCAAATAGTTCCTTTTTACCTCCATCTACCTTTGAAATTTTATTTCCTAGTCCAGTTGAAGAAATTGAAGAAGTAGTTAAGATAAGATTGTAAAAGAAACTTTACATACAAGAGAATTTGATCGTAGTTTATCTAGAACATTGCCATTAATTTCCTTTGTTCCACCTAGTACTGAAGATAATGAAGATCTTTTTCCACCATCCGTAACTAGAAACATTGAAAATTCTCAAGAATATTTAAACATAACTGAAACCATTAAAGATCAAGTAGTTAGTGAGAAATTAATCTTACCATCCTATTTTGACGCAGTGGAAAGATATAGAAACACTTTGCCCTACGGACCTTACGAAAAATTATACTTGTTCTACATAGTCACCCTGCGTGTGCTGTTAGCGAGACGATTGAATTGATCCGCCAGTCGTCGCAAATCGCTCCCACAGCGAGCTCATGGCTAAGGCATAGTCCTCTCATCAAACCCACACGGGTTGGATTCCCACAAGTAGCATGCGACGAAAATTTTTGAAAGAGTTTTTTGGCATGCTTTTTGAAATAAAGCTATGGTAGTGGGCAGCAGCGATCGCGTTGATGAACACATGTGTTGTGTTTGTTAAAGCTACAATTGGAGTGCTTTTTCGCTACAAGGCTTTTGGATATTGCTTTATTATCATGGAGGCTATGCTATACAAACACATGGTTGGGGTTAATTTGTGTATCCTACACCTAGTTCAATGCCAGGTTTGGTATCTCAATAGAGGTGGCGCTCTTAGCACATGGGGCAGCCATGGTGCTATCTTGGAGCATGTTGAGGAGCGGCTATGGAGTTCTTCTTGGAGAAGAAGAGTGTGCTCACACTCTTGCTTATGGAGAAGACTTACCTATCAGTAGCTTGGTGGTGTGGATCAACCATCTACATAATGTATTTGAAGATTGTCTTCTACATGAAGATTTCGGTGTACTTCAAAGACATTGGATGGAGGTTAACATAAGATTTGCATCTTATGTTACGAATTCAGATACATATTCTCTTTATGCATACATGTACTACTTGGAGTTTATGGAGGCAGTGGCATCATATTAGGAGGAGTCCTATTTGGCATATCTAAAGTAGAATCAGTACATGTATGCTTTAGGCATATTTGGATGAGGTGTTTGAGAAGGTATGTTCATATGAGTTTGAGGATTTCTGGCAGAAAACTTGTTAGCATTCTTTGCTACTTTTGTAAGTATGTGATCTTTTCACACACGTATCTGATTTAGGGTATTCCATAGCCTAAAATCAGATGAGGGTTTGCTGATTATCAGTTTTAGACTGATCCTTCCTCTTTCTATCACTCATATTCACTTTTCTACAACCTATTAGGTTATACATCTCATATATATTTAGATTTTTGTCCATATATTTGAATATGTTTATTACATGTATTCACTCATCCATCTATTTCTGTTCACATAGAGTGGTTGAGAATTTTGACTCCCACATTGAAAATTGACATTTCTATATATGATAGTGTGATTAAGGAGTGTCTTACGTAACACTTTACACATGTTGTCTAATCTTTCTCTATCTTTGTCTCACCATTCGTATGATTAAATGTGGTATGTTCATGTTTTGTGAATATTGGAAGATTGCTGGAATCTGTGTTGTTGATCCTGGATCTATGGAACTTGGACCTATGGTATTAATTATGGGCCTACTAAATTTCCAACATAGTGCTCCTTTGACTCTGATGATGATCCTTTTGATGTGGGATGGTGATCATGGAAGTCTTGAACCCAACTTGTATCTTCTTCCTATGACATTTCAATACCATGTGGTCAGTGGAAATACAACTCCTTTCTTTCAAATTTTAGGTTCATGAAACTTATTATGTGTAGAACTTACTTAAACAATGGAAATACGAGTTTTGAATCTTAAATGATTTCTTTTGCACACATACCATCTTTAAGAAAGTGGATACAATTATGAACATATGATATATACCAATGTGGACTTGAGCATGTGTAAGAAAGATGATGAAAAAGTAGATTATCTTAATGAAAATTTCATTTTAAAAAATGTATCTCTTCAATGAGAATGATTACATAATCATGTATGGTCCCATCTAGTTTCTTTGACTGTATGGTCATCATCTTCACCTGAGCTACACACAAGTTGATATCTTTCAGAATAGAAGTAAGGAATGCACCTCCTTCTTCTTGGATGGTTTGAAGTGCTATTGATTATATCCATAGTCTAGTGCATTAAATTTGAAGCACAAAGGATATATAATATTTCCTCACTTTTTTGTTGCTTTCACATTAGGAGAAACTTTAGATTGTGCTACACATGATCTATGATGTGGTTGATAGTTCTTAATCGTTTTACATGTATGCCTTGATTGAAATTGTGGCACAATTTATGGCATATGTTCCTTTTCTCATATGTGGGTAGTGTGCTTTTACCTTATAGTAGTGAGTTTATAGCATGTACTTGATGTGATGTTGGAATATGCTTATGTTCCATGATGGTTCCTTGAAGCTCTCCTTTTTTAATGAGTTGGAATGGCTACTTCATGTTTCATCAGTGATGTTCTATTTGGAGGTATATTGAGTTCAAATGGTTCATCATCAATAAGTATTGGATCTATTCTTCCCCTTTGTTCATGTCCTTAGAATCTTTATTTGAATGGTCACATCTGTGGCAATTGATTATCATCATGCTCTCACGAATGGCTATATGGACGAGGCTATGAACTACTTTGATATTTTTAATTGAATTCACTTTGTCATATTGAACCACTCTATGTGGTGACCTCTGTTGCATGTAGACCACTTCATCCTCTCTGATGCGGCTTCATCCAAGGTGTTCATTGTGTACCTTGAACATGGATAGGATGTACCACAAAAACTTGCTAGTATAAAATAATCAAATGTGCCTTTTATATAACTTCATTTTCAAGTTCAACCCTCAAACACCTTTTGTGCATGACATTGATCATGATGCAAAGGTCTTGATGATAGCCTCTAATTTTCACTTGCAATGTTGTGTTGTCATTTCATGAAAACATTTCTAATTGTCAAAATCTTGCAAAAGTTGTTTGAAGAAAAGTAAGTGAGTATTATTCCAACTATTCAACATGCATAGAAATACTAATATGACATGTAATTTTTAAGAAATTATTGTGAGATCTATAGTGGGACTTTTCCATTACTACTATACTAGAATCTTGACTGATACAAATTGATACACCAAAATTCTCCGTATGACAATAAAACATGTAATATTTCAATGAATAAAATGAGCACAACCTAAAGAAACAAACAACATATGAATGTAGAATGTACTTTACCTTTCACTATTCCAAGTCATTGATGATTAGTAGCTTTAATATGAATTTGAGTCTATCACCACAACATGTACCAAAAAGATAAACGTATATAAGATCAAATAAAAAAGGGATGTAAAAAGAAAATTAGTAGAGGTAGCTTTTATTCTTGAATAAAAACATTGATTTTTGAAGCCTCTGTAGATTAAAAGTTTATTTTTTGTGTTTTGTACAAACAAAAGCACATGTATATGAGTTCTTCATAAACTAAGGATATGATTTCTTCATTGGCTCCTTATTCATGGTTGCATGCTAAACATACCTAGGCATATTTTCTTTTATGTGTAAGTATTATGTAGCAATATCAATCATGTCCTCTTTATACTTTATCTTCCTAATGAATAGCAGAACTACTCCCCCCTCCTCTTGGCAGCTCTAATGGCGATAGCCCATGCACAAAGAGAGAGAGAGAGAGAGAGCGAGAGAGAGAGAGAGAGATAGAGAGAGAGAGAGAACTACTCCCCCCTCCTCCTAGTAGCTCTAGTGGCAACAGTGCATAGCAAAGAGAGAGAGAGAGAGAGACTCTTCTTCTTCCCACCTCCCTATTGCTGATAGAAGTGCATAATGCAACATGAGAGAGAGAGAGAGAGATCTACTCCCCCCTCCTCTTGACAGTTCTGGCACGCGACAACCCATAGAGAGAGAGAGAGATCTACTCTCCCGCCTCTCAATAGTAATTCTAGCAGGGGACAGCCCATGTAGAGAGAGAGAGAGCTACTCCCTCTCCTCTCAGTAGCTCTAGTGGTGGCAACACATAGCGCATTGAGAGAGAGAGAGAAAGAGAAAGAGAAAGAGATTCTTCTTCTTCCCTCCTCCTTGCTACTAGCGGATGCACGCAATATGACAGGGGGAGAGAGAGAGAGAGAGAGAGAGAGAGAGAGAGAGAGAGAGAGAGAGTTATTGGCTCCCCCTCCTCCCAACAATTCTGGCAGGCAACAACAAAGAGAGAGAGAGGGAGTGAAAAAAAACTTTCCTCCCCTTCTATGGATGGCAATTCTGGCTGACAAAGAGTGTTGTTGGTGCCACAAAGAGAGAGAGAGAGAGAGAGAAGAGAGAGAGAGAGAGAGAGAGAGAGAGAGAGAGAATCCCCTCAATTGCTACTGTGCACTCGAGAGAAATACGAAGAGAGAGAGAGAGAGAGGGAGAGAGAGAGAGAAAGAGAGAGAAAGAGGTAGAGAAAGAGGGAGAGAGAGAGAGAGAGATGAACAGTGCATATTTGATTCAAAGATGCAAATCTAATTTGGAAGAGAAACATACAAAGAGAGAGAGAGAGAGAGAGAGAGAGAGAGAGAGACATAGATAGATAGAGAGAGAGAGAGATCAAGAGAGAGAGAGAGAAAAAAAGAGAGGATGAAAGAGTGAGAGAGAGAGGGAGAGAGAGAGAGAGAGAGAGAGAGAAAGAGAGAGAGAGAGAGAGAGAGAGAGAGAGAGAGAGGGGGGAGAGAGAGAGAGAGAGAAAGAGGGAGAGAGAGAGAGAGAGTGAGAGAGAGAGAGAGAGAAAGAGAGATAGAGAACTAACGTATGCACAGATGAGAGTGTTGAATATGTATGCATGAAATGTATGCGTATGTGAGTGAGTGTAGTTAAGGTGCATGTTTGCAAGAGGTTCATGAATGCAAGAGTATGATATGAGAATGCATATGCATAATAGATGCATGAGTGTGCATGAGCATGATGCATGTGTGGTATGAGTTAATGCATATGCATGAGAACTGCATGTATGCATATAAAGATATGAATGCATGAGCAAGAGTTTAGATGCATGTGCATGAGAAATGCATGTATGCATATGAAGGAATGCATATTAGAATGCATGTACATGAGTGCGCATGAATGCATGTTTATGAATGTATACATGTGCATGATTAATGCATGCATAAGTGAGAATGACTGTAAGTATACATGTGCATGAATAAGTATGTATGCATATGAGTAAATGCATGTATGTATGCATGAGGTATATGCATGCATGTGAGAGAATGTAGGATAGATACATATACATATGATTGTATGCATATTTATGAGTATATATAGAATGCATGTGCTATGAGTATGAGGCAAAAATGCATGTGTATGTGTTGGAGCAAACCAATCACAAATTGGTGATTATACAGATCTTGGAGAATGCTTATGATCAGAATGAAGCAATGGAAGACATTTGCAAAATGAAGAAGAAGTCAGAATGTTGTTTTGTACACATATGTACATTAGCATAGTCATAGATGACTTAGAACTTTTGTTCAGTAAGAATTATGTACAAATTATCTATAAATACCTTGAAAAAAGTCGGGGCATGTATGGAGAGCACATGAGAGCATATGTGACAATAGTTACAAGTCAAGAATTAGGGAGATAGAAGCTATGAGATAGTGGAAAGTGAATTTGTGTTTGCTCTCATCACTCAGTTGTAATTTTCTGAGTTAATGAAGAAATATTGCGCCCGATCTTTTCGTGTCTGCTCCTTCTGTGTTTGATCATTAGCGAAATCCTTTTGAGGATATCTAAGTTGTTAGTTAATGAGCCTGTGACCTGAATTTCAGAGTCCAATTGTAAACAGGCTAGGAGAATTGTGAATAGGAACATTCATATGTGTTGAATGTCTACAGTTCTCTGAAACAGGCGCAAATTTCGTGTTTAATCTTTTGGTCAGTGCTCACTCCATAGTTTAAAGTTTTGTGCAAGCAAGCACTTAATCTTTAAGTTGGAAGGTGATCTACTCGTGTCTAAAAGCATTTGGCAAAACGGGTTAGATATTGTGAGAATCAAAGTTAAGAAGTTAGGGGTGTCTGAATCGACTTCTCAGAAGTACAGTTTCTGACATAGGTAACTTGAGAAGTTGATTTCTCAAGCTACACTTAATCTTTTGGAGTAATTCAACTTGGAATAGTTGCGCAATCTCTAGGAGATGATTCGTACAAAGTTTCATCAAAAACTTTACACGTTTGATAAGTCAATAGAAGGAAATAGTGCAGCAGACTTTTCTGTGTATCACCTTCTTCACAGATTTGTTCATCTTTTGATAATTAGAAGTTGATCCTCTAAATGTGTGAAAGGTTTTGACTTATTCTTGGTATAGAGGTGATCTAATCACAAGAATAAGTTGTTCTTTTGGAGATTAACATTCTCCATCAGTGGTATCAGAGCAGGAGACATCAATTTGAAGAAAAGGAGGATCTTGACTGCTGCAGATTCAAGAGATTCAACATTTGAAGGATCAAGAAGTGAAAGCTTGGAGTCAAAGCTCGAGGAGAAGACAAATTGACATTAAGAAAGGCAAAAGGAGTTCAATTCGAAGTAAAGGTACATACATTGTTTGTAAAGCTTGAAGATTTCAATACACAGGTGGATACAAGATGGGAGAAAGCTTGCAGATTGATAAGCTAGATAGGGAGAACTATCCAGCATGGTCCATGAGGATGGAAGCACACCTCATGAGCAAAGATCTTATATCATTTATTACAGGAGATGAAGAAAAACCAGAATTTGCAGATCCAAGTATTCCTACTAGGGAAGAACTTGCAATGTTGAAGACTTGGATGAGAAAGGATGCTCAAGCAAGGAGTATCATCTACATGGCTATAAATGATTACCTTCTACCTCACATCAGAGGTTTAGAAAGTGCTACAGATGTTTGGAATGCCTTGGAAGAGCATTTCCAAAATACAACTAAGTCAAGGAAGTCCTCACTATGGGCTGAGTTCACAACTTTCAAGAAGAAGAGCTCACAATCAATTTCAGATTATGTGGCAAGGATGAAAGATATTGCAGATAGCTTGGGAGCAGTGGATGAAGATATTGAAGAGGAAAAGTTGGTAAGACAAATACTTACAGGTCTAAGAGGTGATGAGAAGTGGAAGCCTTTTATATTGTCCATAGAATTGTCACTTGATCACTTTACTCCTGACCTTAATCAATTGCTAGGACACATGCTAACTTTTGAGCAGGATCTTAAAGGAGACAATGATAGAAGTACAAGTCAAGCTATGTACTCCAAAGATAAGAAAAAGAATGGCAAGGGAAAGCAATCAAATGAAGATGAAGGGAACTCAAATCAAGCCAACTTCACAAAAGGGAAGACAAATTTCAGAGGTAAAGGAAGAGGAGGTAAGAACAAAGACAATGCTAAAGCTTGTTGGATTTGTGGCAGAACAAATCATTTGGCAAATGATTGTTGGTATAACAATCAAAGTGGAGGATACAACAATCAGAATTATAGTCAAAGAGGTAGAGGAGGCAGAAACCAAAGAGGCAATTTCAGAGGAAGAGGTGGTAGGACATCATATGGTAGAGGAGGTGGAAGAAACTTCCAATCTCAGTCCTACAACAATAATTATTACAATTATGCATCAGATCAGAAGGATGACATGACTCTTATCCTGAATGCAACTCATGAATCAATGGGAGAAGATCAAAGAGTGTTTTATATTGACTCAGGGTGCAGCAACCATCTGAGTGGGAACCTATCCTTGATGACTGATATGGAAGCAAGGGTGAATGGACATACAGTTCAAACAGGTGACAATACCAAACATAAAGTGGAGAGCATTGGATCAGTGAAGACAAAGAGTGGAAGTACACTTCTGAGCAAGGTACTTTATGTCCCTACTATTCCTAAAAATTTGATAAGTGTAGGGCAAATTGTGGAGAAAGGATATGAGGTAAGATTTACAAATGATGGTGTCTATGTACAAGATCCAAATCAGGGATATAGAACCATAATTGCAGGTAAAAAGGAGGGAAGATTGTTCACTCTCAAGGTCCAAGGTAATGTGGGACATGCACTATTTACCTATGGAGGTCAAAAGGTATCTGAATTAGACCTATGGCATAAAAGGCTAGGTCATTTCAATGAGAGAGCTATAAAGGAAATGTCAAAGAATCAGGTGGTGCTTGGATTGCCAAATATTGAAGGGCAACATATGGTGTACAAGTGTGAAGCTTGTCAATTAGGTAAAGCACATAAAGGTTCTTATAACAAATCAGGGTACAAGTATTCAAACATGCTTGAATTGGTTCATACAGATGTATGGGGTCCCTCAAGGGACTATAGCATAAATGGATCCAGATATTATGTGTTGTTTGTTGATGATGCAACCAGGTGGATTACTTTGTATGTAATCAAGGACAAATCAGAAGTCTTTAAGACATTCAAACATTTCCATGCTTATGCAGAAAGGATCACAGGACAAAAGCTAAAGAGGTTAAGATCAGATGGAGGGGGAGAGTATTTCTCAAAAGAGTTTGATGATTGTTTGTGGAATGCAGGTGTCAAAAGAGAAGTAACTTGCAGGTACTCCCCTCAACAAAATGGAGTAGCTGAAAGGAGAAATAGGACTCTTGTAGAGTTTGCAAGAGCCATGATGAAGGAAAAGAATTGTCCAAATTATTTATGGGCAGAGGCCATTAACACTGCAACATACCTTGTGAATAGGTTGCCTTGCAAAGCTTTGGATGGAGGAACCCCTTATGAAGCATGGTGGGGTAAGAAGCCTAGTCTTGATCATTGTAAAGTATTTGGATGTATTGCATATGCTTATGTTCCTTCACAATTAAGACATAAGCTAGAACCAAAAGCAGAGAAGTATGTGTTTATTGGATATGATGATAGACAAATGGGTTACAGATTGTGGAGTCCATCCACAAAGCAATTTCTTGTTACTAAAGATGTAACATTTGATGAGCAAAACACATGGTATACAGGATCACCAAATGAGTATGCAGGTGTTGAAGAAATTCAAAGAAAAGGAAAGGCAAAGGTAAAGGTATGTGAAGAAGTTATTGATGAAGTTGACTCTAGATGTAGAGTGCAGGATCATGTAGAAGAAGGGCCAAGATTTGATCCAGAATCAAATGAGGCTGAAACTTCAAGAAGTGCAGAAATCAGAAGATCTACAAGAGAAAGGAAAGAGCCTATAAGGTATAGCTATGATACATCTTTCCTAACAACAAGAGATTATGCTTACATTGTGAAAACAGAAGAAGATCCAACCACTTATGAAGAAGCCAAAGGTAAACAGAATTGGGAGAAGGCAATGCAAGAAGAGTATGATGCTCTACTTGAGAATGAAACTTGGGAGTTAGTACCAAGACCAAAGAATCAGAAGGTCATTGGATGCAAGTGGGTATACAAAACAAAGAGGTTTGCAGATGGTAAGGTGTCTAGATATAAGGCTAGACTTGTGGTTAAAGGTTATGCCCAAACTTATGGGGTAGATTATGATGAAACCTTTAGTCCTGTTGCTAAGATGTCTACAATTAGGACATTGATTGCTATTGCTGCTTGCAAAGGATGGAAATTATCACAATTGGATGTGAAGAATGCATTTCTTAATGGTTACATTGCAGATGAAGTATATATGGAGCAACCAGAAGGCTTCATGGAGTCAATTGGATCAGATTATGTGTGTAAGCTCAGGAGAGCTTTATATGGGTTGAAGCAAGCCCCAAGAGCTTGGAATTACAGATTGGTCAAGTTCTTGAATGAATGTGGATTTCAAGCATCAAAGGCAGATAGTAGCTTGCTAGTGAAGGCAAGTGAAAATGGATATATTTACATGTGCATTTATGTTGATGATATTATTGTTACAGGAACAGATGCTCAAGGAATCAATGAACTCAAGAAGCAAATAGAGAAGGAGTTTAAGATAAGTGACTTGGGAAACTTATCTTATTTTCTAGGAATGCAGATTGTGTATACTCAACATGGAGTATATGTTTCACAAGAGAGATACTTGAAGAATCTTTTGATCAAGTTTAACATGGAAGATTGCAAGACCTCAACCACTCCATTGGAGGTAAATCATAAATTAAGCAGGTATGGAGGTGAAGAATTCAATGACATGAAGAAATATCAGAGTTTGGTAGGTAGTCTAATCTATGCTACCTTGACAAGGCCAGACCTATCATATGCAGTAGGTGTGTTGTCACAATTTATGCATTGTCCAAAGAAGACTCATTGGATTTCAGCCCAAAGGGTACTCAGATATATCAAAGGAACCCTAAGTGAAGGTTTGTACTATGGTTTCACTTCTGACACAAGAATCAAAGTGTTTAGTGATGCAGATTGGGCAGGTGACTCAGATGATAGAAGGTCTACTCATGGATATCTATGTTATGTTGGAGACAAGTTAGTGTCTTGGTGTTCAAAGAAGCAACACACAGTTGCTTTATCATCCACAGAGGCTGAGTATAAGGGAATGGTAGAAGCTGCAAAAGAAGTTATATGGTTGAAGACCTTGATGAAAAGTTTTGAGACTGATCATAGTACTCCAATAATTTTTGGAGATAATATGAGTTCTTTGTATTTGGCAGCTAACCCTGTTTTTCATGCCAGGACTAAGCATATAGAGATACAGTATCATTTCTTGAGGGAAAAGGTACTTGATAAAGAGATTGAAGTGATGTACACTCCAACAAAAGAACAAGTGGCAGATATGATGACAAAAAGCTTGGATGGACCTAAGCTACAGAGATTCAAGGAGATGGCAGGAGTGAAGAAGAATGGAATAATCACAATTAGTGATTGAGGGGGAGCTGTTGGAGCAAACCAATCACAAATTGGTGATTATACAGATCTTGGAGAATGCTTATGATCAGAATGAAGCAATGGAAGACATTTGCAAAATGAAGAAGAAGTCAGAATGTTGTTTTGTACACATATGTACATTAGCATAGTCATAGATGACTTAGAACTTTTGTTCAGTAAGAATTATGTACAAATTATCTATAAATACCTTGAAAAAAGTCGGGGCATGTATGGAGAGCACATGAGAGCATATGTGACAATAGTTACAAGTCAAGAATTAGGGAGATAGAAGCTATGAGATAGTGGAAAGTGAATTTGTGTTTGCTCTCATCACTCAGTTGTAATTTTCTGAGTTAATGAAGAAATATTGCGCCCGATCTTTTCGTGTCTGCTCCTTCTGTGTTTGATCATTAGCGAAATCCTTTTGAGGATATCTAAGTTGTTAGTTAATGAGCCTGTGACCTGAATTTCAGAGTCCAATTGTAAACAGGCTAGGAGAATTGTGAATAGGAACATTCATATGTGTTGAATGTCTACAGTTCTCTGAAACAGGCGCAAATTTCGTGTTTAATCTTTTGGTCAGTGCTCACTCCATAGTTTAAAGTTTTGTGCAAGCAAGCACTTAATCTTTAAGTTGGAAGGTGATCTACTCGTGTCTAAAAGCATTTGGCAAAACGGGTTAGATATTGTGAGAATCAAAGTTAAGAAGTTAGGGGTGTCTGAATCGACTTCTCAGAAGTACAGTTTCTGACATAGGTAACTTGAGAAGTTGATTTCTCAAGCTACACTTAATCTTTTGGAGTAATTCAACTTGGAATAGTTGCGCAATCTCTAGGAGATGATTCGTACAAAGTTTCATCAAAAACTTTACACGTTTGATAAGTCAATAGAAGGAAATAGTGCAGCAGACTTTTCTGTGTATCACCTTCTTCACAGATTTGTTCATCTTTTGATAATTAGAAGGTGATCCTCTAAATGTGTGAAAGGTTTTGACTTATTCTTGGTATAGAGGTGATCTAATCACAAGAATAAGTTGTTCTTTTGGAGATTAACATTCTCCATCAGTATGTGCATATGAGTGATATATGTATGAGTGCATAATTCTGAGTGTATTTGATTGTACACGAATATGTACATGTGTATAATAGAAGTGGTGTTAGAATGCATGTGAGTAAGGATGCATATGCATGTATGAATGAGATGCATGGACATGCATGCAAATATATGTTAACATGCATGAGGATGTGTGTTAGCACGTGCATGAATGTGTGTTAGCATGAATATGACTTTATGAATGTATGTTAGCATACATATATGAGTCTATGAATGTGAGTTAGCATGTGCATGAGAATGTATGTTAGCATACATGTATGACTTTATGAATCTGAGTTAGCATGTGAATGAGTGCATGAGGATGAGAGCATGTGCTTAAATGTGCATAGAAGCCTAGATGAGTAGGGAAGCATGCATGTGCGCATTAATACATGAATATGAGAATAGTATGCAAGCATAAGTGTATGAGTATGAGTATGTATGAGTGCATGTGCATAAATAGATACATGTGTATGAGAAATGCATGTATGCATATAAAGATATGAATGCATGAGCAAGTTTATGAATGTATGTTAGCATGTGCATGTGATAGTGTGTGTGCATGCATATGAGAGCTAATGAATGCATGCTTGAGATTGATGTGAGGTGCATGCATACATGAGAACATACATGTGAATGTTTGAATGCATGTTAGGGGTTTCATAGAAAACATATTACAATTTGTATATTGCATCTTTTATGCTCCAAACGTCAAGAGTTTCCTCTAATTAGTAGACTTAAAGATATCTTATTTGGCTATGTGGTGGCACTTAGAACACCTCAATCGGAGGTGTGTAGCTCAAGGTATAGGCAAAATAAGCATCTACTATTAATTTAATCTTGACTTGCAACATTATTGCTCTGTATTCTGCATTTTTTGTGACCCTGCACTCAAAATTTGAAAATGTGCTCTTATATGAATTGTGAAGCCTCTCTCATGCTATGGAAAAGAAGTTGAATCACTTCAATCCGACCTCTAAACCTCAAGTAATAGCCAAAAAACTCACCTGCTATCAAAGTGATTCTAGATTAAACTTCTACATTAGTATGTGTTTTTTTATTTTTTTAGTTATATAAAACTCTGAATTAGATTCTAAGCCCTTCTATGAAGTTTTACTTCTCTATGTTAGCTACGCATAGAAATTTAAAGTGAAAAAATCTGAGCTTCATAGCTCGAGTTATGGCCAAAATACCAAGCAACTATTAAGAGGGTGCCGACCTTCACATTCACCTCTTCTACCCTAAACTATCATTGAAGCTCCTTGCACACCTACGTTCACCAAGCTCTGATACCAATGATAGGCTTTGGTGTGTTGAACAAGAGGATAAAGGAGAAGATGGAAGGAGATAGAGGAAGGGAGAGATGCACACACATGCATGAGAGCCTCAAAAACGCACATAATGATCTCTTTGAGGCAATGCTCTATAATATATATATATATATAAGAGGGAAAAAATTATCCCAACGGTGTTCACACACATTACTACCTAAATATATCAATAAATCCCCCCTAGGAGTGATGCGGTGAACAAGGAACTGGCACTCATGTAAAGTGCCAAGCTATATGGAATCAATCCACAAAAGGAAGTAAGCCCAAAGCTTTGCAGAAAGCTTTGATGATGCCTTAGATGGAGCAACGACCTGCTCTGATACCAATTATTGGAGTTAGACATTTGTGGAAGCATGCAAGTAGCACAAGGAAGAAGGAGAAGCTTGGAGCACAACCCACAATACTGAATTTGTTACCACTAGAATGTACAAAGATAAGTAACCCATTAGGGCTATAGGTGTATATACAAGCCGGGGGAAAAAAACCTCCTAAGGAGGGCAAAAAGTGCCCTGGTAGTCCTAGTGCGTTCACACACATCACTACCTAAATATATCAACACACACACACACACACACACACACACACACACACACATATATATATATATATATATATATATATATATATATATATATATATATATATATATATATATATATATATATATATATATATATATACATATATATATATATATATATATATATATATATATATATATATATATATATGGGGGTAAGGTCACATGACCCTTACATCCCCAATAAAGATTGGTCCAAGGATCAATCTTGACATTAGACGCACTTGCTATTTTGTCTCCTTCAGAGTTAACATTCAACTTTATCACAAAAATTTCAGCATATTTGAAATTTTCAACTATATATTAGTTGACTTTACTCGTTGACATATTTATTGGTGTGAGCACATACATTTTCACATTATCTCTTTGGTTGGTCATTGTTGTTTATTGATCCATTTTTCTAGGGTGACTCTACCAAAATTCTCCCATAATTTGATACTTGGACACATTTTTTGAAACCTAGTGATGTTTGAACTCATCAAGATCCATTGTCATTCAAGTCAGTTCTCTATCATCTGGGCATGAGATATCTCAAGCACATCTCATGGATCAAGGTCTAGTTCCATTGTTTCCAAGAGGAGATATAACAAGAAGTTTTATGGAACAGACTTTGCTTGATGGAAAAATAGAATTAAAGATGTGTAGATTCATAGGAGGTAGTGGAAGCCAATAAATGGAATCTAAGAAAAACCAACTGATATGGATGATGATGACTCAAGATGAGTGGGATGAAATGGCTAGGTCTACCTAACCGCACCTAGAAGATAATGTTCACTTTATAGTTTTGGGCAGTGAAAGTGTAGAGGAGCTTTGAAAGAAGTTATGCAAGACATATGAAAAAGAAACGACATTAAGTAAAGTGTATTTGATGAGAAAGTTGTATGGCCATTGCATGAAGGACATAGAAAATGTTGTTTCTCATCTAAACAAGATTGATAATGTATTTTCTTAGTTAAAGGCTTAGAAAATGGAGATGGATCATGAAGTCAAAGTAGTATTGTTGCCATGAACCTTGCCATCATCATGTTATAGATTTTTCATAGCTATCGGCAATAGTGCACGTGGTGGTAAACTGATCTATGATGACAAATGTGGAGCATTCTTGAGTGAAGAGACACATAGAAGGTTTATGTTTGGAACTCAAAGTGGAGGTGCATATAGTGTTCATGATTCTTACCAAGGAAAGAAACAAAAACATGGCATAAGCAAGAACAAGGAAAAGAATGTTCAACAAAATAAAAATAGAAGTAAATCATGGAAGAGGGATATCGAGTGCCATAATTTTCATAATAAAGGACATATGAAGAAAGACTACTATGGATTAAAGAATGCAAAAGGTAAAGGACAAGATATTGATAGGCATGTTTAATAATTACCTACATCATCTGTTTAGACTATGAAGATAAAAGAAATTAATTGTATTTTTTATGATGGAGATGTGCACTTGACATTAGAATGCCTAGTGAGGCTCTTATGGATAATTCTCTTCCCCACATGTGTTTGATGAATTTTGGTGCTTCTCTCCATGCGAAACCACAAAGAAAATGGTTCTCTACTTATGTAGCAAAGTCTCTTGGTACCATGAGACGATGATTCTTACCAGTGTGATGTTGTTGGGATTTGAGATGTGGTTGTGGAGTTCACTGATGGTTCAAAATTTACTATACATAATGTATGCTATGTGCCTCAATTATCATGTAGTTTGAGGTCAATTGTTCAACATGATAACATTGGTTACAAAGTGGTTTTTCATGTTCAGTCCTTTTGCATATCAAAGGATGATATGGTTATTCTAAAATGAAGAAAAGTTGGCTCACTTTATCATTTGTTTGTATCACAGAAAGAGCATTTTGTTAGCTGTCACTGAATAGCCCATGGATTGTATAGGATATGGTTTTTTTGGGGCACATATCTCATAGCAAAATGGAAAATCTTTCTTATTCGAGCTATTTACCTATGCTATCCTTGTTCAATTTCTCATTTTGTAAGCTAGAAAGCAAACTAGTAATGGGCATAAAAATCACATTGACTCTTCAATTAAGCCTTTCGATCTCCTTCATATAGATATGTGTGATCCTATGCCCACAAGTTCATTAGTTATTTCACTTTATTTTTTCACTTTCATAGAAAATTCTACTAGAAAAGTTTGAATGTATCCTATCAGGCTGAAGGATCAAGTAGTCCCTACTTTCAAAAAATGGCTTACTTCAATTAGGACTGAAAAAGGAACTAAGGTGAAGGCTTTATGTTTTGATAATGGAGGTGAGTATACCTCACATGAATTCAGTCTTTACTGTCAGTCTAGAGGAATTCATAGAGATTTCACAACTCATACCACAATACAGAGTGGCATAGATGAGAGGATGAATATAACTATTCATAGTAGAGTAGTTTCTATGCTACATCATGCAAACTTTAGAAGGTTTTTGGCTAGAAGCAACATTGAGTGAAGCTCATATCATTAACCTTTCACCTAGTAATATGAAAGGTCTAAAAGTGGCACAAGAGTTATGGATAGGGAAGCCACTATATTATGATCATCTTTGAGTTTTTTGGGTATGAATCATATGTTCATATACCTAAGAATCTTAGACAAAAGCTAGACTATAAGTCAAAGAAATGCATTTTTCTTGAATATGGTCAAGATGATAAATTTTTATATTTTTTATTTGATCCTAAAAGGTGCTAATGGCCTAATCTAAACTATGGCCATAGGGTTGTGCAGCTAGAAATCTAGATAGAAAACATTCATATGATGGAGAGACTAAAGTTTCACTAGTGATGGGGTCTTTGATAAATTCCTTTTCTTCTACTTCTATATTAGCTGAGTTCTGTTCAGGTTGAGTGGTAGTGTTTACAGGTGGTGGTAATAAAACCTTATAAATGAAAGATGTAGAAATGGTATTTTTGTTCGTAGACTCATTACTCATAGACTCATTCAAATACTCATTACTCATAGACTCATTCATAGATTCATTACTCGCATACATTAGAAACAAATATGACATAATATAAATTGCCAATTGATCAATGAACGATTCTAAAAAATTTTCAAGATAGTGCCAATGAACGGAAATTACTTCAATAACCTTATACAAATCTAAGTAGGAATGCTAGGATAAATTGCCAAAATCCTAAGACAATCTTCAGCTAAAATGTAAGTAAAGTGGAAGAAATGGCATGTCTCCAATCTCCCGATTTTAATTGATTGTAAATGCTCACCACTTTTCTTCAATTCTTGTCAATCTTCCTCAATTCTCTCTACAAAAGAAAAGACATTAGGAAACATAAGTACATTTCATGAAAACATAAAACACACTCATGCTTTACTTTCAACTCTTATCATATATGGATATGCTCATTCATTCACTCATAACTATGTTCAAATCATTCTATATCCATATGCCTTTGTTCATCATGCATATATGCACACATGGTCACATCCACATGCATTCAAACATTCACATGTATGTTCTCATGCATACATGCACCTCACATCACTCTCACGCATGCATTCATTATCTCTCATATGCATGCACACACTATCACATGCACATGTTAACATACATTCATAAACTTGTTCATGCATTCATATCTTTATATGCATAAATGCATTTATCATACACATGTATCTAATTCTTATGCACATGCGCCATACATACTCATACTCATACACTTATGCTTGCATACTATTCTCATATTCATGCATTAGTGCACACATGCATGCTTCCCTACTCATCTAGGCTTCTATGCACATTTAAGCACATGCTCTCATCCTCATGCACTCATGCACATGCTAACTCACATTCATAAACTCATATATGTATGCTAACATAAATTCTCATGCACATGCTAACTCACATTCATAGACTCATATATGCATGCTAACATACATTCATAAACTAATATTCATGATAACACACATTCGTGCATGTGCTAACACACATCCTCATGCACGCTAACATATATTCTCATGCATAGCCATGCATCTCATTCATACATGCACATGCATCCTTACTCACATGCATTTTAACACCACTTCTCTTATACACATGTACTTATTCGTGTACAATCAACTACACTCAGAAGTATGCACTCATTCATATACGAATCATATCTTCTATAAATATGTATATGCATTCACCTCATACTCATACTACATGCATTCTATATATACTCATAAATATGCATACAATCATATGTATATGTATCTATCCTACATTCTCTCACATGCATGCATATACCTCATGTACATGCATTTACTCATATGCATACATATTATTCATGCACATGTATACTTACACTCATTCTCACTTATGCATGCATTAATCATGCACATGTATACATTCATAAACATGCATTCATGCACACTCATGCACATGCATTCTAATATGCATTCATGTATTCATATCTTTATATGCATACATGCATTTCTCATGCACATGCATCTAAACTCTTACATGTTCATGCATTAATATCTTTATATGCATACATGCATTAGTCATGCATATGCATTAACTCATACCACACATGCATCATGATCATGCACACTCATGCATCTATTATGCATATGCATTCTCATATCAAACTCTTGCATTCATGCGCCTCTTGCAAACATGCACCTTAGCTACACTCACTCACATATGCATACATTTCATGCATACATATTCAACACTCTCATGCATGCAGACATTAGTTCTCTATCTCTCTTTCTCTCTCACTCTCTCTCTCTATCTCTCTCTCTCTGTCTCTTTCCCTCTCTCTCTCTCCCTCTCTCTCTCTCCCTCTCTCTCTCTCTCCCTCTCTCCCAATCTCTCTCTCTCTCTCTCATTCTTTCATCCTCTCTTTCTCTCTCTCTCTCTCTCTCTCTCTCTCTCTCTCTCTCTCTCTCGATCTCTTGATCTCTCGATCTCCCTCTCTCTCTCTCTCTATCTCTCTCTCTCTCAGAGTTCCTCATGCCTAGAAGATTGTACTAAATTGACTTTCACTTTTCATCATTTCATCGTCAAGTTGTATTGGACCTGAAAAATTCCTATTTACACTTCCACTTATAAAATGATCTTCCTCATCATAATCGCTATCACTTAATGTCACAATGTCATTCATTGCTAAGGCTTCATCTCCAACCTCTTGCATATCCTCATCCTATGGCATTGGAAATCATCTTCTTCTAATAAGTATGATAAAGCTATCCGTGAACCTGGGGTTTTGCGATCGAATGCACTTGCTCAAGGGACATAGTGACTTGGCTTTTTAGTAGTATATCATTAAGGATCTCTCTAGGATCATTCTTTTTCTCAAGCTTCGAGATCATTATCGCTCTTAGAGCTCTCCTTCCTTTCTTCTTCCCTTTTTCCTCACCTTGTTTCTGATCAATGTCTTTTTGCGCATTTTTAATATGTTGACTTTGATTATTTTCAAGTACACTTTTCTTCTTTTCTTCTTTGGTTGGGGCATTTTGATTTTCCTATGATTGAGTATGTTCTTCTAATGGTGTCTTTCCTTCTCTGATTAATCTTCTTTTCTCTTCCTGAGACAAATTTGTTGTATCTTCAAATTACACTCGTTTTTCAGTTTTAGTATTTCTTTTCTCATTTTCTCTAGTTTGTCTTCTTGTCACTTTTCTATATCTCCCTCTTCTACATCATCTTGCATGTCATCTTGTCGCCATTTCTCCTCAACACTAGCAATGTGAGAATATATAGAGGCTTGATCAACAAGATATTGCCATGCAATTTTGCACATGATTCATCTCTAGCTCTCACCAGTGCCTCGATAGAATAAGGATTTTGGCTTGCAGTAGAAAGAGTCCTCTCATATGATAGCTCTAATCTAGCAGTAGAGGTACTGGAAGTTGCATTGGAAATAATTAAGTTTTCATATAATTTCTTCATGCCTCCTTTGCCCTAGTTAATGGCTAAAGGAAGTATGATCTAAAGTCGCATAATTGTCTATCAATTTCAACTACCAACTGATTATCTTTCGCATTCTTTAACTCATCACATGCATATGTTGCATGTTCTTGACTATCACACCAAACACACCTTTTACCACCAGTCCCTCTTTTGTCAATATTTCTCTAGAAAGTTGGTTGAGCAGCGGACTAAGTAGGAGGAATCGGTTGATCAACTGGCTGAGGAGGAGTAAATTGTGGCATAGCAGCCTATATGGGTGAAGTCATAGTTGCTTGGCCCAAGCCACTACTACTAGTGCCAGGCTCATGCAGGATCATGGAATACACTTTATTGTTTAATTGAGCAACCTCTTTGGAAAGAGATGCCTGCATATTCATTACATTTTCCATTTGTTTACACAAAATATATAATTGAAATTTGATTGGAGCCTTAGGGGAAACTGCAACATTAGTCATAGTTGCAGCTACAGGCATTGGCATATTAGATTGTCCTATTGTAGGTGAATCCCTAGGTTGAGTAGAATGCATAAAGAACAGATTGTCATTGTTTCATTTGAGCTACAACCTCTATTTCATAATTTACATTTTCCCAATCATCAGTCAAACCATATCTGTTACCAGGCTCTTCTATTCTTCGCTCTACTTCAGCTCTATCTTCTGGACTCAATAGCTTGACGAAGTGAATAATAAGGTTTGGATTTAATGCATTCCTATCTACCTCAGGAAGTTGGGAAAATTGTCTCATTACTCACGATGAAGATGAGTTAGAGACTCATTAGTCTTGGGGGAATTCACCCATGTCGAAAATCCTTCTCAGCTGTGTTGACTAAAATCCTCAAGAAAAGACATTTTATGAAGCTCTTTCCTAAATTCAGCCCAAGGTTTACTAGCCTGCACATGGATGTTTCAAGTATGGATCCAATGACTACATGGCCGAAGTACTTTACTAGTACATCATCAAGTAATCCCTAGATTTGCGCTTTCTCTTCAAACACACCCAGGTATTCAGTGATATTCAACCTAGTGAATTTACCTTTTTCTCATAGGATTGCTTGCATAGTCTGCACCCCTTGTTTTTCTTTCATTATATTTTTAAACACTTCCTCCATCTTGCATTCTTGATATTGCCTAGAATGAAGTAGTAAGTCTATAATAGCGGGTTCTAATAGCTCTATAAATTGTCTAAAACTATCTCTAGATGATAAAGCCAGGAAGTTTGACTTTACTAAAACCTAGGCTTTTCTAGTTATATTTTTCGTTTATCAATATATTTAAAATGTTCAACTTTTTTACTTTGGTCTTGAGATTGTAATTACTCTGGTTTGAATTAATATTTTGCTTTTTTTATTTATTTTTCTTTCTAACCTTTGAGTTTTTTTCCCCAAATTTTACTGTAATGGAAATTGTATTTTTATATAAGTTTTCTTAAATTTTTTAAAGAATTTATGTAGTACTAAAAAATAGGAAATAATAGCAAATAACTAAATGGAAAAAGTAGCACTAACTTTCTAGAATAGAAATCCTTTGTTATAATAATAAAGTAAATTCTAATGCAAGTCATAAAGCTTTCCTTTGTTTTTCAAAAGCTAAAAACAGACATATGATCTAACATGTAGTTGCTAACATTCTTACTACAATGCTAAACAAAAATAGTCTTTTTTATGATGCTTGAATGATTTGCAAATGCAAGTTTACCGACTCTTTCCTAATGCAATGTGAAATGAAAACAATCCTTCTATGAAGGCAAGTGATGTATGTAAACTTTCTGTGCAAATGTAAATGAACCTTAATAACTATTACCTTTAAGTTTGTTGTAGGAGAAGTTTGATTGTCTAAAATTATGAACTAAATACAAACTTTTCTTCTTGTCGATGGGGGGGGGGGATTGTTAAGGCTCCTCCATCTTGATTGCCCCTCTTCCCATGGAGGCACTTAGTTCCCTAGGGAATAGCCCTCAACAACCAAGAAAAAGGAATTATGCTAGTAAAATCTCCACTTGTCATTGCTGCTCCTTTCTCCACTCACTTGCAAACAATTTTTTTTTTCAATTAATACTGAAAAAACACCTAAGAATCCTAAACACGCAATTTTTATGATTCATGTTGGGTTCACCAAATGTCGAGGGGTGTGAATGGAGACCAACGGCAGATTGAAACTGAACTTACTATGGCCTCATTGTGTGACTACATGCAGGGTGTTTTTTAGCATACTTTAGGATGTATGATGTGTTTCAGTATTGTGAGAAGTGTTTATCTAGGTGCTAATGGGATAATCTAAAATTTGACCATAGGATTGTGCAGCTAAAACCTAGATAGACAATATTCATATGATGGAGACACTAAAGTTTCACTAGTGATGCAGTCTTTGATAAATTCCATTTCTTCTACTTCTATATTAGCTGAGTTTTGTTCAGGTTGAGTGGTAGTGTTTACAGGTGGTGGTAATAAAACCTCAGGAATGAAAGATGTAGAAATGTTATTTTCGTTCATAGACTCATTACTCATAGACTCATTCAGAGACTCATTACTCAGACTCATTTGTAGATTCAGTACTCACACAAATCAGAAACAAATATAAAATCATATAAATTGCCAATTGATCAATGAATGATTCTAAAACTATTTTCTTGATAATACTAATGAATGGAAAACACTTCAATAACCTTATACAGCTCTAAGTACGAATGCTAGGATAAATTGCCAAAATCCTAATACAATCTTAAGCTAAAATGTAAGTAAAGTGGAAGAAATAACACGTCTCCAATATCCCGATCTTAATTGATTGTAAATGCTCATCGCTGTTCTTCAATTCTCGTCAATCTTCATCAATGCTCGCTGCAAAAAAAAGACATTAGGAAACATAAGTACATTTAATGAAACATAAAACACACTCATGCTTTACTTTCAGCTCTTATCATATATGGATATGCTCCTTCACTCACTCATACCTATGTTCACATCATTCTATCTGTATATGCCTTTGTTCATCATGCATATATGCACACATGCTCACATCCCACAGAAGAAACATCACACAACACACACAATTCACATAACTTCTATCTTCTTTCTATAAATCATGGATAAACTACATTCATAGATTATTGACACTTGTTAGTACCAATGAATATACCCGTTGATGTTTACATATATGTGGTGTTGGCGATATACGAGAAGAAGCAAGTACGGGCATACATGCAGATCTAGCACTAAGGCAACTCTCTATTTTTTTTCAAAACCCTTACACCATTTAAAAGTGATTCTCATCACTAAAAACCCCTGTAAATACCATTTTCACCTTTTTGTAGCTCCATTTTGTACAAGCCGAGGAGTCCTCGAGCTTGAGGAGCCTTAGAAGTAGTTGCCTACCAATTTTCGTATTTTTTAGATCTCGTTTGAGCCCTCAAATAAGCCCTGGAACCTAATTTTTAACGAGGCCGGACACTAGGTCTGGAGAGGGCCAAAGCTAGTCAAAAACTATAAATAGAGCTAGAGAGCTCATTTTTGAGGGAGCTTCTGGTAGTTTTGAGCTTGTATGAGAACTTTGTTGTAATAGAAGTGATTCCATTGTCTTACTCTCTTTGTTCTTGCTGTGTGTGTGCGTGTGTGTGTATGTGTGTGCATGTTAGTGTGCTTCTCACTCACACATTTGTGCCTTCACTTGCTCGAGGTCTTCATACCATCCTCATGTCTTCCCGGATTGACATTAAAGGAGGTGCTACTCATCACTGAGCTACACCAAATTTTGGCGCCGTTGCCGGGGATTCGAGCTTTGAGGACGAGCGTGTGATGGTAAGACGTAGAGAGGACGCGTTGGAATGGTAAGTAGTCGGTAAATTTCTGATTTTTCTCCATCTCCATCTCCACCTCCACCTCCTTCTCCACTACATATTCCCTCTTCCTTGTCATTTCCCTCATTTGTTGTGTGCGAGTTTGAGAGAGAGCGAGTGTGTGTGCTTGTTTTTGTGTGTTTTTGCATGTTTCTTGCAGGCTTCAACTTCATCATCATCTCCAGCAAGCTCAGCAGGTACGGATTTCCTCTGCACAGGTCCTGAGGCGTCAAGCTCGAGCTATCGCGACACCTCGAAAACTTCACCCAATCACAATTCTGAGAGCACCACGACACTGCGCAGGCTGAGAGCTCCTAGGATCATTAGACAGAACTGAAAAATTCACCATATTCCGAGCTATCGCGACACCTCACGAGCTATCGCGACACTTGAGAGTATCGCGACACCTCACGACCTATCGCGACACCTCACAACCTATCGCGACACTTGGGAGTATCACGACACCTCACGACCTATCGCGACACCTCACGACCTATCGCGACACTTGGGAGTATCGCGACACCTCACGACCTATCGCGACACCTCACGACCTATCGCGACACTTGGGAGTATCGCGACACCTCACGACCTATCGTGACACCCCACGACCTATCGCGACACTTGGGAGTATCGCGACACCTCACGACCTATCGCGACACCTCACGACCTATCGCGACACTTGGGAGTATCGCGACACCTCTCGACCTATCGTGACACCTCACGACCTATCGCGACACTTGGGAGTATCGCGACACCTCACGACCTATCGTGACACTTGGGAGTATCGCGACACCTCACGACCTATCGCGACACTTCGACCGGACCTATCGCGATACATGGGCTTAACGCATGAAAATTTAGAGTAAATTAATTGTCTGAATTAAGGTATCTTTGGGCTTAATCTTGGACACATTGGGAGGATATAAGAGCCTTGGGAGTGGGCAAAAGACCTAGAAACCAGGGAGGAATTTCCTGAACCCTGAGAGCCTGTTTGGACTCCTAAGTGCGTGAATGGTCATAACTTCACCATACGAACTCCGATTGATGAGATTTTGGTCTCGTTGGAAAGCTTGTTGAAAATCCTACGTGGACCTTGACTGGTTTTTTGTAGAATCATACGTGGAGTTTTAGAACATGTATTTTCAAGTTGGCCTTTAGGTGAGACTAGGTGGTCCTAAGATTGAGGGGGTACAGTGAGTTACTCCAGGGGGGACTGCAAATATTGATGTGTGTCTTCCAATTACTTGTGGTAATAGAGCTATACTGACGGGTGAGCTTTTGCAGGAACATTGTGTGCACTCAAGGCAATCCAAAGCAAGCTAGCAAGGGTGAGTATCAGGCTTGGGAGAAGGCTTCCTGGGCTTGTGCAGCAATCTGAGCAACCAGAGGATTAAGGTTGGAAGTTCTCTCAGCCCTCCTTTGTCAATTCCTAGCCTAGGCTAAGTACGACTTAGGTGTGGTAATTAATTAGGGCAACGTTAGGCACGAATCAAGTTCAAGAGAATTAATCAACCAAGTGCAAGAATTAAGTAGGTCTTAAGTGCGAAAACCCTAAGGGACAAAAGGTAAACTGGAGTCGATCACTTATCAAGTGCGAAATTCACTTAAGTACTCCTGACGACGCGATTTCAAACAAGATCATAAACATAATATTCAACTCAAAAGAACAAAGTGATTGGTGCAAATTAACCTGCAACGGGAGTGCGCTTGGGTCCAAGGGGGTTGATAACTCAGGCATATGAACCTTAGATCAGGCAGACACTTAGGCCGAGATAGACAAAGCCTCAGATCCTCTAAAGCTAGTGTCAATCACACTGCCAGGTCTTGGGCCCAGCAGTTGAGTGATTACCCATACACTCCCAGATCAGAAACAAGTGATTCTGAGATGTCCTATCACATGGAGAGACCAATAGGTAGTTCAGGGGTGGCTTATCTAGAAAAGCCAGAGGGACCTTACAAGACTCAATTGGAATACATTAGGACGAATCGTCTAGGTGCTCACATCTACGAAAACGGACTGAGAAGATCTGTGGTCCAGATTAAGAACCCCGATCAACCCCATGGACTAGACCACCCAGTAGTCAAGTTTGAGAATGGAGCATACCTAGATAAAAAGGGGACTATATATGTAGTCACCACTCTTCCTGATAGAACTGATGAGTTTGTAAATGTGATTGCGGAGACAGACATGGGTGATATAGAGCAAGGGAATTTAGAGAGAGAGCCAAGAACCCCCCGTGGTAAATCTGTCTTGACCAGAATCATGACCCCAGAGTGGATCCCACAGGATAATAAAAGCATAGACTTGCTTTTAAACCAAGAACTGGATGAGGCCTTTTGGAGGTATAAGCCTACCTTGTCTCATGAAGTAGGTGCTCTCACAATCCATGAGTTTAAAGACCCTGATAGCCCAGGCAAAGTAACCTACTTAGACAATACATCAGAGAGGATCTTCGTGGTCACCGAGCATGGCAGACATGCCTACACATGGAAGGGTGAATTTGTTTTTCCCCAACCTCGGACTAATGTGTCATACAGTCACCAAGGAGCTGGGACCTCCCAAGCTCATGGAGCTCAAAGAGATAGAAGTAGAGACAAACCTGAGGTAAGTTTTGCCAACTCCCTGGGAAGAGAAAGAACGGGAACAGAAAGGAATAGAGTGGAACCTGAGGGACATAGAACCCCATGGAATCAAAGGAATGCTGACGATTTTCCTTTGCCAAGGCCGAGAGAACACACTAGGACCCTGCGACCAACTCAACTGGTGAAGTCCATGAAGAATTACTTCGATGGCACTGGAGACCCTTATGACCATGTGGCAGAATTTCGGCAAGTATTGAAAGCTGAATAGGTAGAGGACCTATTCACACAATATAATGCTTTTGGTCTAACCCTTAGGAACACTGCCCTTACGTGGTTTCAACCACTGAATGAGAGGCATTTCAAAAACATAGACTAGCTCTTAGAGGCATTTATCATTGAGTTTTCTAAGAGTGGAATCAGGCACAACACTTCCTCACTAATTCATAGCTTCAAACAAACACCTCAAGAGACGGTCAGACTATCTGGAAGAAGATTTAGGCAATACCTGGAGAGATGCCCGATGCCGGAGTTACCCACACCAGCCAAACAAGTGGCCTTGTTCTTAGACGGATTGTTAAGCACCAAGCTCAGGTCATATGTGTATCTGAAGGACCCCAGAACGATAGAAGAGTGCGTGCGCATGTGCATAGACATTGAGGACAATCTAGGTGAGGAATTAGAACTATCAAAAATCTATGAGGATTCTGATAGCTCTAGTAGCCTCACATCTGGTCAATCCACATCCATTGAGGAACTTGCAGAGAAGGTAGCTCAAAAACTAGGTGTCTCCAGCAAGAAAATTCCACGATTTGCCCCAGTTAAGCGGTGCTACACTTGTGGAGGTGACCACATGGCAAATGTGTGTCCCATTATGACCCAACCCCAGGTGAACCCTAGTAGCCAGTATTGGACCATAGAGCGAAGGGACACCAACCACACTGCACAGGACTGCCCATATAACAAACAAACTGTTAGGCAAAACTACTCCCAACCATATCCTCAACAGGGTAGATATCAGAATCAGTACCCATCCCAACAATACAACAGACCACATCAACCCTATCAGCCACCTTATCAAGGGCAGCAGAGACCTCAACCAGTCCTAGTGAAGCAACCCCCTGCTCCAACCAATGTGATCCCAGTAAAATATACATCTGCCGAAGAAAATCCAAACAGAGCCATAGTCCCGGTCACCCCATTGCTAACAGATAGTGATCCGAGTGACCATAGTTTTGACTCCACTCATATTGATAGTCCACAAGCTTACTACATGCAGTCACCTGAACATAGCGAGTCATACTATTACGAGGACCCAAGTGAGAATAGTGGGGAGCCTGAATATGCTAATGTCATGTACACAAACCCCAACTCTAGACCTCAACCTAGGCAGATACGACCCCCATTTCCTAGAGGACCATGCTTCAGATGTCAGGGAGATCACCTTATACGTGAGTGTCCACTGCCTGCCCCTACACAACCTCAACCAGTAACAATTCAGGGTTTCTGTCAAGACTGCAGGAAAGAGCATCTCCTACGAGATTGCCCAAAGAACCCTAATAACATGCCTAAAATCACTCCTATCAATGTTGTTGGGTTAGTTGTAGACTCCACAGGGAGTGTGACTTCCACTGCACCTGTGCAAGTGATCACAAGAGCCCAAGCACTACAACAAAACCAAGGTGTTGGTCAGGAAAAGAGCCCCAAGGTGAGTGAAACAGAGAGCATAACCAAAAAGAGGACTAGAGCCTGGAAGGATAGTCGTGAAAGAATGAAAAGGCAATGGGCAAAAAAGATGAACGAACTTGAAGAAAGTTTGAGAGAAACCAAAGCAAAGATAAGTGAACTCGCATCTCAAAACCACTCTCATACCACCCTCCACCACCTCTCCCTTTACCCGCCAATCCACCTTCTTCCATTCCCCAACCTTTCAATACGCCACCCTTAACCCACCCACCACCCAGAGTAGGATCCGTCCTAGCCGATCCCACTCCCGAGGACCTAAACATGATGCTTAGAGCATATCAGGCCAGAATCCAAGAAGGGCCAAACGTAACTGATCATGAAAAGTGTTACCCTAGAGCAGAACTAGAACTAGAACGAACCAAAATTTGTGCTAAGATGGTGGAATTGGCTCAGACTATGTTTGAAGCCAGTCGCCTCTTTAACATCTCTAGTTCAACTACGACACAGTTACACTTTGATGGACTGCTAGAACGAATAGAGAGACTAATTGCACAATCAGAAAAGGAACCTGCCTCTCAAAATAAGGGCAAGGCAAGTGAGAACGTGAGCCTACCTCCCCAGGAAGCCTACATGCCTAACTCTACGGAGCCAGACACATCATCTTCTATGAATCGGTTCACACCAGAATTCCTACGAGAGATTCAAGAAGACAAATGGGCTAAAGAAAGTGAAGTCCCTCCTCCCATTGAACTTGTGGATGATGCACACGAGCAATTCCCACAGGACATCCCATCCATTTATGAGGAGCATGAGAGCATCCACTCTCAAGAGAGATTAGACTTTGAGTCTAATTCTTTACAAGAATTACCCAACTTCACAGGCCCATGGGAAGCTAAGTCTACTTGTATGAGAGCACCCACGGTCATGATAAGAAACGAAGACTCGATCATACCTAGGAACACAGAGGTAGTGAAAAACACTAAAGTACAGTGTAACCTCACCTTAGAAGAGCTACTCAAAGTAAGGCCAGAGCTATGGAAACATGTAGCCAAACAAGTACCAGAGATAGCAAAACCTTGTTCCCAGGTAGGATCCCAGAGAATAGTGCCAGAAATACCCTTGGACAAGATAGGAGACATGAGTGAGGGCGAAGAAGGAAATACCTATCTCCCAGTTACCCATCAGGGTTACACAACCAAGGCCATTCTGGACTCAGGTGCAGGAGTTGCAATTGCCACCACTTCCTTATGGAAACGTTGGGGCAAGCCAGCACTCAGGCCAACAAGAATGAAATTGCAGATGGCCGATGGTCACATTGAAAGGCCATTAGGACTGCTAGAAGGAATAACTCTCACTACATGTGGTGTCGAGTTCGAGCATACATTTGCTATATGTGATTTTAGCAAAAATCATGCCTATGAAATGATCTTGGGAAGACCATTTATGCGACAGTTGCAAGTGGTACAGGACTGGGGAACCAATTCTTTGTACCTGCAACACTTAGGTGTTACGACCAAAGTGAATCTCAAAGATTACTCTCATAGAGATGTCCCTCCTATCCAATGGAATCCCATCCATAGAGCCAAAGATGATACGGAGTCTGTGCATTCCATAGGATCAGGATCCTCATGGATGCATGAAGACACCCACCTATGGATGTGCAAAGTGGCAGTAGAAGAGGAGAAAAGAGAAAAGGCCAGAGAAATAGGTGCAACCAAAACACATAGACCCATTCAAGACCCAGCCTATGCACCTGTAGTATTTCCTGATGAAGAATTTGAACCCCATGGCTGGGCAGAAATCTTAGCAACAATGGATGTAGCCATCAATGAAGAACAATGGACACCCCACTGTGATGAGGATGGCTATGACATTTCAGTCTTCTCCATAGAGCCAATCATGGGAGAGGCAGTGTTAGAAGAGTGTGAGCCTAGCCCTGATGCATTCGAGGATGCAAGTGACTCCGATCTAGAGTCAATCATCATGGACCCACCTTTTGCATCAGATGAAGAATACTTCTATGAAGTAGAATTCCAGCCCCAGAGGCACGGAGAGCTTACGAATGATGTAAGGCTAGCCACACATGTGACCCCGAAGGAAGAAGGAAAGAAAAGGAAGAAGAAAGAAGTCACACAAGCAGAGGAAGAATCTTTGTTTGAGGTCCCGGAAAATTTTAAGAAGTATGAGATAGATGATAGAAGAGTCATGATAAGAATGCCTAAACGGGAGGCACAATCAGGAGTGGCCTATGATAACAAAGAAACCACCAAAAAAATAGTGGTAGCCCTAGAAGAGGGAGAGGAGAGATGTACTTACATAGGACATGACCTGATGGAAGACGAAGAGCACGAATTGATAGCCTTGCTAAGAGAATACAGAGATGTATTCGCTTGGAGCTACAAGGATTTGAAGGGTGTTGAACCAAGCATATGCTCACACACAATTCCCATGACCTCAGATGCTAAACCCTTTAAGCAAAAGCCATACACATATAATGATAACTATGCTGCTAAGATCAAAGAAGAGATAGACCGCTTGGTGGAAGCTGGATTTATCTATGAAATTGAGCACACTGAATGGGTATCCCCCATTGTAGTGGTGCCCAAGAAGAACGGCAAATTACGAGTATGCATTAACTTGAAGAAGGTTAATGCAGCCACTATTAGAGATAGTTATCTGCTTCCTATCACTGAGCATCTATTAGAAAGGGTAGCAAGCAAGGAAGTGTACAGCTTCCTAGATGGGTTTTCGGGCTACAATCAAGTAGCCATTGCTCCAGGGGATCAACATAAGACAGCTTTTGCCACGGAGCGGGGCATATTTGCCTTTCGAGTAATGCCATTCGGGCTTACTAATGCACCTGCTACCTTTCAAAGATTGATGTGTCACGTGTTTAAAGAGTTCTTGAGGAAGAATTTGGAGGTCTATGTTGATGATCTGTGTGCTCATTCCAACATTAGACAGACCCATATACCTGAACTCAGACAAATCTTTGACAAATGTAGAGAATATCAGGTCTGCCTGAACCCCGAAAAGTGTGTTTTTATGGTTAGGCAAGGCAAGATTCTAGGACACATAGTGTCAAAGAATGGCATATCCACTGATGAAGAGAAAGTGAGAGCCATAGCGGAGTTACCTAGGCCAAAGAATGTCAAGGAAGTACAAGCTTTCATGGGGCATTGTGGTTATTATCGACGGTTTATACACATGTATGCCATCATAGAAAAGCCTCTGTATGGACTGTTGACTAACTTTGAATGGACTGACGAATGTGAGAATTCCTTCATTGAGCTTAAACGAAGATTGTGTTCAGCACCAATCTTGACCACACCGGATTGGAATAAGCCATTCCATGTTCACGTGGATGCATCCAATTATACTATTGGGTGTGTACTCGCGCAACCTACCGGTGAAGGTAATATGGATCTTCCAATTGCCTATGCTAGTAGACAGTTGAACGCAGCTGAACGAAATTATACCACTACGGAGAGAGAAGGACTAGGCATGGTATATGTAGTTAAAAAGTTTAGACATTATTTGCTGGCAAATAAGTTCAAATTTTTTACTGATCACCAAGCTCTACTGTACCTAGTAAACAAGCCATGTAATACAGGCAGATTAGTAAGATGGTTTCTCTTACTGATGGAGTATGACTTTGAGGTATTAGTGAGGAAAGGCAGAACTCACCTGAGAGCAGATCATCTCTCAAGGCTCACATCAGGAGAAGCCCCACAAGGAGTATCAGATGACTTACCTGATGCTTACTTGTTTAATTTAGAAGTGGTGCCGCAGTGGGCTAAGCCATTGGTGCCGGTATTGACATACGGGCCTAACCACCCAGTAATAGCCACACAGAATAGAGAGGTAGTAAAAGCCCAAAAGTACCACATCATGGCTGGAAGTATGTACAAGCACACGGATCAAGGAATCTTGGCTTGTTGTGTAGAAGAGGACGAGTACGCTAAGTGGTTGCAATTAGCACATGTAGGTGCATTAGAGCACCACTACTCAAAACAACGAACCCTACAGACCCTGAGGAGACTAGGAGTGCATTGGCTGACTATGGAAGCTGATGTCCAGAAGTTGTGCAAGGAATGCCCAATCTGCTGCACTAAACCACCTGTGGAACATGCCACTCTTTATCAAGTGTCCATAGTGCCGGATTGGAGTGAACCCCTAGTATCCTTCTTGAGGACGAAAACATTCCCTCAAGATATGACTTTGGCCAGACAAAGAAGTTTGGAACAAGAAGCCTTGGATTACACCATCATTGGTGATAATTTATACAAAAGGGGTAAAGATGGTTACCTAAGACTGTGTGTTCATGAGAGCGAATACCTCAAGATATTAGAGACTGCTCACCAAGGTGTAGCAGGAGGACACTTCGGTCCAGATAGGGTGATCAAAGCAATTCTATTTGCAGGATTTTGGTGGCCTACCCTTCATATGGATGCACATACCTATGTGAAGAGGTGTGATGTATGTCAGCGAGCTCAGCCTCCTACACGAAAAGATGAGATGCCACTGAAACCCATGATGGGAGGATGAGCATTCTCTAAGTGGGGAATAGACTTTGTTGGTCCTATTAATCCCCCAGCTATGGGCTCCCATGCAGAATATATCATTGTTGCCACGGACTATCTAACCAAGTGGGTAGAGGTAAAAGCCACAATAAAGAACGATGCACAAACAACAGCTAAGTTCTTATTTGAGAATGTATTCACAAGATATGGGCTACCTATAGAGCTGGTAAGTGATAGAGGCACTCACTTCTTGAATGAAGTTATTGAAAACCTGCTCCAAGAGTTCTTGGTAGTACATAAGAAGTTTGCCCCCTATCACCCCCAAGCTAATGGCCAGGCTGAGAGCACAAACAAGATCTTGTGTAATGTACTGACCAAACTAGTGAATAATAAACGCTCTGATTGGGACAAACAGCTACACCACGCTGTTTGGGCATACCGAGTGGCCTATAAAACGGTACTTCAAGCCACACCCTTTCAGATGGTGTTCGGTCAGAATGCAGTGCTACCCTTGGACTTTTTGATACCTACATTGAAGGTAGCACAAGAGCATAACTGGACAGGCCATGAACTCTCCTCTCGAATTTTTGATCTTGAACGTCTAGGCGAGACACGATTGAGGGCTGCAGCAGGAATCTATGCAGCGAAGAAGAGGCAAAAGGCATATTTTGATACACATGTGAAGGATATAGGCTTGAAAGCAGGAGACCTAGTCCTAGTCTACACATTGAAGCAGCATGCACGAAAATTAGAGAAAAGAGGCTATGGACCTATGACCATAAATAGAATTTCAACTAGTGGGGCAGTACAACTAGCCACTTTGGAAGGCGATATTCTCCCTAGCTACATAAGCGGATGTAGAGTCAAGTTATACCAAGAACCCCTGACTGAAGAGATGTTAAATCGGCTCAACACGGCCAAGAAACGTAAAGAGGAGGAAAAACAAATTCGAGAAGAAGCACAAGCAGAGGCCTTAGAGCGCATCCGACGAATGAAATTGAGGAGGCAGGGGAGAGATCAGCCTATGATTGACACTCAAGAGTCTCCAGGCTATCACATGGCCATGTGCGAGGCTTCAGGTGAACGTACCCATAAGATAGTGGATCCAAGACCTTTTGTGACCCTAGAAATAGGACAAGGAGACAGTCCAACGAGCGTGAGAGCTTTAATTGATTCAGGGGCCGCCACTAGTGCAGTCCGGCTTTCTTACTGCCAACAACTGCTATTGGAGATAAAACCCATGGAAGCATATCTAATAGGATTAGGAGGTGTTGAAACCCCTTGCATGGGAGAGGTGGAACTTCCCCTCTACATACAAGAGGTTCTCATGCCAGCAAAAGTGCTAGTATGTGACGACGAGGATCTTACCGAACCTCTGGTATTGGGCCAAGACTGGATCTACGATCACGCAGTCAACCTCAACCTAAGAAGTGGACTTCTTCAGGCTTGGGTAGGCCAAAGCCGTCTTACGATTGAATTAGAAAATCGAGCACTCAAACCAATGGAACAAGCACCAACTCCTGGTCCCTACAGGAATCCACATAAAGATAATGATGTTGTTCTTGTCCAAACTTCTATGGTGCAGAGGATTGTCAATTTTACCAAAGGTGCAGGAGCCAATAAGGAGTTCCCAGCTGATCCAAAGAAGATTCTAAACAAGCAGACCGAACATCACTCGACACGAAGGAGGCCGCTGATCAAGAGACAGGAGTGCCAACCCGTGCAACATGGAGTACCTCATGGCACGAAGCAGATCTGGATACGCAAGGAGGGAAAACCCACTACTCTAATAGCAGACTCTCGAGGAGGCCATAAACAAACCACACCATCACGGACACAAGCGAAAGAGTACCATAGGCAACCTCCTAGGCACACCACGTCTATTTGGGTCCCTAAGCGGTCAATGAAGGCTAGCCCCAATGCTAGACAGATATGGGTGCCCAAGGCCTGCTTACAAGCCCAAATTACTTCACCTTCAGGCACTAGGATGAAGCAACTTTTACAAGCACTCGTGGCCAACAACTCAGAAAAGATACCTACACCTCTTACTGTCTCCACTCCAATCAACCCTAGGAATGTCTGGAAATGGGTACCCAAAAGGTCCCAAATACATCACACTCTCGTCTAGAAATCTTCACCTGTCTTTAGTTCTAAGAGCTACGAATCCTCTATCAAAGTTTGGAGAATTAAACCGTGTATCAAATCCCCTGACCCAAATTTTGTAAATCCGTCCACTCTAACACAGGAGCATTTTGAGCCCATTGCATAACCAAAGTATGCATCTAGGATGACACTGACCTCTAATCACCACTCACACCTATCACAAACACTTCACCACTAACCACTGACCTCCGGGATTATCATGTTAGTATTGTGAAGGGAACACCATTACATCTTGTTTCCTATGCAACACTAATGTGCCTTTCTTCTTCCAGCAGATAAGCAACCTACTCTCATGGCAGCAGCAGCAGGCACAAGCTCTCAGGCAGGCTCTGGTGCTCAAATCAATTGGGATTCCATGCCGGTGGAGGCCCCACCAACAGCTCGGCCTGAAGAGTTCGTGAACGTGCGGAGAATTCCTATTCCAGATCCACCAAATGGCCTAACCGAAAGAGTAAAAGGGCACTCTCATTGGTTCAATGAGATGCCAGGAGAATTGGGAGACGCAGATCATATATGGGAGTCCAAGATGGAGTGTGGAGGAGTATGGTGGACCTTCCAGTTCTTTTCAAGAGAATTTGAAACCTTACAGAATGCAGCTCCACTTCAAGATATCTGGCAAAAAGCAGGATTACAAACTTATTTTAGTGCAGCTCTGCCTAAACCCGATTTCCTCATGTGCTACTACCTGATTGCCACATTGAAGCCGACGGGTGATAAAGATCATTCAGGCACATTCTGGGTGCCCTCCTTATCAAACCAGGAAGAAATGAGGAAGTTTGAATTGAATATTACCTTAATCAGGGAAGCCCTTCAAATGTATGGCACTCACGTGCCGTCGGATCGCGATCCCTTGATACCAGACTCAATGAAGAGCAACAGAATCAAAAAGTTAAAGGAAATGTGTGCCCTCACCCCTAACATCGCCATACCTCTCTGAATGTGCCTACAACACTTCGCATTCCCAGCTCAAGACCGCTTCACCCAACCACACAAGAAAATATGGTTTGGGTTATATCTAGCAAAGACTGGAAGCTTGCCCATTAAGATGCCTGTATGGATCTTGGACCAAGTGTATGAAGCAGGCAAGCGGGGTGTGAGGAAGCCTACTTTACACGGCTGCTGTGCGCTTACAAGGATTATCTATCGATGTCTTGCATATGACGTGCCGGTTGCCAGAGCCCTAAAATATTCACAGCTGGAGTTTTTCAAAGGGCGGAAGTCAGGGAGCCAACCTGCGAAACGAATGCGTGGATCTCTCTCCCAGGTAATGATCCCTCATGAGGCCACGACCGAAGCTTCCCCCAGAGAAGAAGCCCAGGTCGCACCGGTCACGATCCATCTTCAAGGAGTTCAAGCAGGGGATGTGGTACAACCCACTCCATCTGCCCCTCCACTACCTACCGATGTAGAGTTTGCATCTATGGCCAACTTCACAGAAGATCCAAACTTTGATTTTGAAAGATTCCTGCAGACGGCCCACTTGTCGGACAGTGAAGTTTTTCCTGACAATGACGATCCAGGAGCATCATTCCAAAGAGAACTGCCACAGGGTGAAAAAAGCAGAGTACATGGAGAAGATGAGGCACAACACCCTCATGGCCCAAGCACACAAGTTCAGGAAGAAGTACAAAGAAATGAGCCAGAAGAGAGTGAAGAGGAAGCCCCTGCCTACACGGCACAACTCAAGCGGCTATACAAGACAATCAAGCAGGTACAGAGAAGACATAAGATGACAGAAGAGGCGAATCGAGCTCTAGTGAACCAAATGCTTCAAGCCGAGAATGTAGATTCCCATTTTGTTGAATCATTGAATCTATTGGCGGACACATGTGGGATTGGGGAAGCATTGAGGACTATGGTCTATCGGGAGAACCCTACCTATGATCAACGAAGGATTGATACATGGCCACGGCGGGGAAAAATGATTCAAATGGAAGTGTCTACTGCCTTGCCTACCACAATTTCAGAGGACGTTCACATGACTAGCCCAAATCCCACTGACGAACAAGATGTAAATACACAGGTACCATCTCCACCGTCACCTCCCATTCAACCCTCAGAACCCTTCTCCACTAGTCTTTCTGAACAACCGATATCCACCCAACATGAACCCATTGTACACACCTCCATTTTTACATCCTTCCCTTTACCCACATCCATCACTTTCGCCCAAATTTTTGAACCTCACACCGGTCATCCTGCCACCGATCAAACCATCATAGGTCACCCCTCTTATCTCCCCGTCCTTGGACAACCACTTGCCACTAGCCAGATCTTATCCCATCCTTTTCCATTCACCCACACATTTCCCCTCTCCAAACCCTATCCACCACTTCCCTTGTAACTGCCTCAGGCTCAACCCAAGTCACACAACCGTCATTCTGGACAAACCTTGTAAATATACTCCAACAGGTTGAGAACTATAATAAAAAGTCCCTTTCCCAACCCCACTCCCCCACATTCACTGCCACCACTAACACACCACCTACCATTCCCGTATTCACAATTCACACTTCACACACTATCACATCCGATCCCATGGATATTTCACCATCCACAGGAGCACCCACCGCCATGTCTGTTCCACCATCATCACATCTCACTTCACTCATAGGCACATCATCCACTTTTCCCTTCCCCATTTCCCGACCCTTTGCATGTTCCACCTCTACCCATGCATCCACATCATTTAGTAATGCACTAGACACCATGGTTGAAGCGGCCACTCAGCTTAAGCAAGAGTATAAGCTATTAGAAGAAAATAACATAGAGCTGTGCAATCTCTCGGCTCAACTCCAGGCACGAGTCGATGCCTTGGAACTAGGTAATACAGCACTACAACATCAGGTGACTGACCTCCAACAATCGAAGACAGAACTCGAAGCTAAGTATGCAGAGACAGGCAAAGCTATGGAGGAAGAACTCAGAGAACAAATGGGCCGCAATGTGAGACTTCAACGCAACATGGCTCTACTACGTCGCCATCTAGCAGCCGCTCAAGAAGAGAACAGAAGGCTACAACAACAAAACCAGGAGAACCTAGAAGCGGCCATGGAAAACACCCCGGGAGCACCTATAGACCCTGCAAAATTCGAGGCTGTCCCCTCAGAGCATATTCAACAGGTTTTAGAAGGTTATGCGACCCTCTTGGAGGCCCATGATCAGTTGGCAGACCAGATAAAGGAACTACAAGGATCCAAAGTACGGACAACACACCCACCCACACCTAAAGAGACGGTCGAGGCCGCTACTTCGCCAGAACGTGAACCTTCAACCAACAGTGAGGTACTTGAGCTACGACAACAGGTTGCAGAACTAAAAATCAAGTTGTTACAGTATGAACGACCTCCCTCTCCACCTGATCAAACCATAGAAGAAGAAACAGTAGTCATTCCAGTGGAGGAGAAATTTGAAGACAATTATGAGCCTCAACCCCTTCCAGGAGGCAGAATTACGGAGGAAGGCCAAGACACATATGAGGAGCCCCCATCGGCATGGATGAAGCATGTAGAGGAGATGGGCCACACTCACGAAGAGCGCATAGCAACTCAGATGCTGGCCATGAAAACCATTGAGGAGTCTATACTCAAGTCTGAATATTTCTTGCACTTGGCTCCTAGGCAGTTGATCACCAGTTCAAAGTTACAATATAAGCCCTATTTTGTACTACTGGCTGACTATAATGCTGAGATCAAACGCATAACCAACCAGTACCCTAAGTTCGCAACACTGTTCGAACCCGAGGACATTCCAGAGGCAACCAGAAAGGGGGCCATATTCCAACCCATATGGAGGCAAAAGTTACTAGAGACCTATCCGGAGATGTTACGAACATGGGATCACGCTCCCATGCATTTGAAGTATAACCCTTGCTTTGGTCCAGTACAAAGAAGAAGATCATGGAAAGCATTCGCCATCAAGGTTTAGAACAACGCAAATTGTAAAGAATGGCTCAATTACCCCGCAATCGCACCCCCAACCGGCACACCTACAGTATCATACATGATTGCCACCATCAGACATTGGATGCCACGCCTCCACCCCATGCCGGATGTCGCCGCTCAAATGATGCTCAAAATTTTGGACATGATGCAAGTGGTCCTAAAGACCTTTCGAAATGTACGTAACATCCAGCCTTCAATTCCGGGCTTCATCAATGGTAATTATGATTTGCTGTATGACATGAGCACGACCCCGAGCATTCGAGTAGCTTACGCATGGCATGCACGAATAAGATATCTCCCTGCCTGCTACAAGCAAACCTTTGATGATATGTTCACCACGGGGTTTTGGGAGTCACACTCAGAAGTGTTCGCACCACGCCCAACCCACCTGCTACATCTATTCGCGTGTGAACAAACCATGCACTTAGAGCTCTACACCACACCACACCCTGATATGCCGGGAGCAGTCAATTGGGATGCCCTCCAGAGAGACTTGGTCCGGGGACTACGCATCAAGGAACAAGAAGTGGCAACCGACCTCCTGCAAAAGTACATTGATCAAACAGTGGAGCAGAGGTCTGTCAGAGGTGACAGACGCTAGGGGGGGGGACAGTGTTGGCGATATACGAGAAGAAGCAAGTGCGGGCATACATGCAGATCTAGCACTAAGGCAACTCTCTATTTTTTTTCAAAACCCTTACACCATTTAAAAGTGATTCTCATCACTAAAAACCCCTGTAAATACCATTTTCACCTTTTTGTAGCTCCATTTTGTACAAGCCAAGGAGTCCTCGAGCTTGAGGAGCCTTAGAAGTAGTTGCCTACCAATTTTCGTATTTTTTAGATCTCGTTTGAGCCCTCAAATAAGCCCTGGAACCTAATTTTTAACTAGGCCGGACACTAGGTCTGGACAGAGCCAAAGCTAGTCAAAAACTATAAATAGAGCTAGAGAGCTCATTTTTGAGGGAGCTTCTGGTAGTTTTGAGCTTGTATGAGAACTTTGTTGTAATAGAAGTGATTCCATTGTCTTACTCTCTTTGTTCTTGCCGTGTGTGTGCGTGTGTGTGTATGTGTGTGCATGTTAGTGTGCTTCTCACTCACACATTTGTGCCTTCACTTGCTCGAGGTCTTCATACCATCCTCATGTCTTCCCGGATTGACATTAAAGGAGGTGCTACTCATCACTGAGCTACATGTGGCCACACATTTGTTTGTTAATTCCAACACTTATGGCATGGCCGACTAGGACCAAGGCCTCACAAAGTATACAGGAATACGGCATACGGAGCAAAAATCTTAGCCATTGGACACTTCCAAGTTCGCAGTCAACTCTCTAACGCTAAGATCTCCATAGACTAGTGGGAATATAATCATTCAGAAAGAAATTAATAAAGAAAGGTGAGATTAAAAAGGATACGTCAAATGTAAATTATAAGGCAATGTTTACTGCGTAAATGAGGGCATATGCCAACGATTTGAAAACGTTTTGAATGGCTGCCCTCTAGCTCCATTACTCTTCGCTATCATCTTGAATGGACTCAGTCGCCTATTAAAGCATCACATGGACGTTGGCAATCTCAAGGGTCTTTCCCTACCTCAAAACCACGACCAAATGATTGCGAGACTTTTTGCCGATGACATGAATGCCTTTGTGCATAACAATATAAACAACATTGAGGTGTTTTGGTGGTGCCTTGACACCTTTTGTGTGGCATCAGGTTCAAAAATCAACCATGCTAAAACTGCTTTTAGAGCAATCAGTGGACCTACACCTCAATTTTTGTTAGATCAGGGGTGTCAAGCTATCCCTAGAGGTCAAGTCTTCCGTCTCCTTGGCATTCCGATGGGTTTCGACATCTCAATGGACCAACGATGGAACTAGGTGCTATCCAGGCTAGATAGCAAACTAAATCATTGGAAAGATATGCAAGTCAACTTGGCAGGGTGTGCTATGGTTGTTAACACATTTATGCTGTCTACAACTACTTACTTTATCTCGTGTTGGAGACCTAAGGAGAAAGACTTGGCCAAAGTGGAGAGAATCTTCAGAAACTTCCTTTGGACTGGGGACCCCAACAGGAGGGGGATTCCCAAAATCAAATGGGAAACTTGCATTAGCCCGAAAGACTCAATGGGCTTGGGAATTTTGGATATCGTTGGATTGGTTGACAAGCTAGCGGCAAAATGGCTTATCAAGGCTTGGAGCAATAGTGAGTCCTCTTGGGCTAAATTGATCTTCAGAAACATCGAAGAACTTACCCTGGTTGGCCATCTTGGTTGGAAGGACATAGGGATTCTCACGCTTTTGTTCTCTCCCCATCCGGTGTCCCCTAAAGGCTCTAGCCTCGCGTGTTCTTTATGGAAGAGTTGGAACAAGGCCAAACAATTCATCAAAATCAGTGATGAGCGGAAGTGGGCGGCTGGGATAAGACAAAATGACTCTATCTGGTTCTCGATCAGCGGCATTAGGGGGGTGGAATCTTGGAACCTCCAAACTGCAAAGCGGCTATGGAACAAGGGGTTCAGACAATGGAAACAACTCTGGAAACAAGAGACCAGCCAGTAGATTAGGTTCAAAGACTTGGACCCAAGAAGTGAGGGTGTAGGAAGGAACAACATTTATGCAAAAAAGTCCAAAACTATTGATATTACTAGCAATCCAAAAGAAAGTGTTGGCTAACCTCACTTTTGCCATACCTCTTGCAAAAACGAAATCAATAGCAAGCTTTATATCTCTACTAGCTACACAAATCTCATTGTGCAAGATCAGCCAATGAAGCACAATGTTTTATGGGGTTAGAAAAATACTAGACCCACATAAATATGTAGTTCGAATGCTCAAAACTCCAACAAAAATCCCATCTCTCAATAAGATTGTCCCTAATTAATTCCATGGAATAAACCTTTGACTTGAAGTTATACAAAATGTAGAAGTGTACCTCACTTTAATGAATGTCTTTGTATTGGCTATAGTCTTAAGACACTACAAGGAATACGGGCACATAGCGATGGTTAACACGACACAATTTCATCGCTATAAAATTTCATAAAGCATCACAACAAGCATTAAGCGCAGAACATCGGTTAAACGACAAAAAGTTTGACTTTTTTATCATAATGTGGCGAGACGGGATATGCGACGCTCACATTGAGAGTGACTAAAAAGCAATGATTAAAAAAAGCATCGCATAAGCGATGGAAATTTGTGTCACATAAGCGACGCTAATTATCGTCGCTTATGCGATGCTATGTGCACAGGCATTTACAACAGGTTAGCTTACACAATGGGTTTTTGGTGGAAAAAATTAAAACGTTGGAGGCTCTTCGATCGGCACCTACATGCCTAATCAAAGAGCTCTCCAATGTTCGCAATTGTGCTATGCTTACGAGCCGAAACAATCGCTTGCAGAATTATTGTTTTGTCTAATCTCTATCTTATTGTCTCTCTCTTTCTCTGTTTCTCTCTTTGTTTCTCTCTTTCTACCTCTTTCTCTCTTTGAATTATCTCTCTCTCTCTATTGCAAGTTATTCAAGAAGCTAACCAAACAAAAAATATGGCTAACTATTATAATTACAATTTTGATTCTTTGTATATCATTTGAATTGTGTTATTTTCATTAGTTAGCATACTCACACTTATTGATATGCACATATACACTTATACATGATGAAGATGCACGTTCACACATATACACATATACACATGCACATACACACACATATATACACACACATACATGTGCACGTACATTTACACATACACACACATACACATGCATATGCACAAACATTTTTACAACCACATAAAAAGACTTGCATGCATGCATTTTTGCATATATACATACACATACACACATTAACATGTACTTAAATACATGTATATGCACATCCAAATGCATGCACATTCACATGCATGCGCATGGATGCAAATGGAAATGCATCCACATGCACATGCATGTTTCATACATGTACACATGCATATACATACACTTGTATATGTTTATACACATACACATACATATCCATATACGTATATATACACACACATACACATATATAAACATATATATACACATATGTACACACACATGCACACACATACATATACACATATACATGCACATACACACATATACACATACACTTACACATATACATGCACATACATATACACACACATACACATGCACAAGCACATACACATATATACACTTACACATGCACATGCACATACATATATACACACACACATACACATGCACATGCACATACACATACACATACATACACATGTACACTTACACATGCACATGAACATACATGCATATACACATATACATATGTACATATGTACATGCATGCATATACATGCACATACATACACACACATATTACACACATATACATGCACATACATACATACATATACACACATACACATGCACAGGCACATACACATACATACACATATACACTTACACATGCACATGCATATACATGCATATACACATATACATATGCACATATATACATAGATACATACATATACATGCATATAGACACACTTACACATATAGGTATATACCTACATGTGCATATATACATTTTATATACAGACAAGCACACATAAGTATGAATGAATTATATAATTAAAGTAATATAACACATGCTTAATATAAACAATAATAAAAATCAATAGAACAAGACTTTTCATTACTTAATACCATACACACAATTCAAAACATAACTAAAATGAAGTATATATATATATATATATATATATATATATATATATATATATATATATATATATATATATATATATATATATATATATATATATATATATATATATATTTATATATATATATATATATATATCAATGTAAATACATATCCAATGTCATAATCAAGAATCCTAATCATCATCATCATCATGATCATCCTCATGTTCATCATCAAGATCATCCGCATGATCTGATGTATCTATGTGAGCACCCTATGACGATGGAGATCATCCCTCCTTTGTCTGTCTCTCCACCTCATCCATATCTACATCTCCATAATACTCCCATATTACGTATAACAAACATAAATAAGTAAAACAATTAAAACATCCATAAAAATAAAATAATTATATAAAACTTAATAATACTCACAAATGCATCCGGATGATCTCGCAGATACTCGCTCAAATGCCGATATCAAAAATGCATAGCATACTCGATCTCATGTTTTGTAGGATATCGACCATAATCCTTTCGCTGCATTGAAACAAATAAAAAACATTAGTTTCTTGCATTTTAACTAAAATAAAAAATATACTTATAATAACACATATACTTACAAATGTAGCTACAAAAACCATGATGGCCCATTTGGCCTAAGTGTGACGTGTGGCCTGACTCAACTCTCTTCTTTGCAGTAGCCTGTTTATTTAGAGAAAAAATAAACACATAAATTAAATGTAAAAAATTAATAAAACATATGAGAATTATAAATATAAACTATCAATTTGTATATCTTCTGCTGAGGAAATGACTCCTGAAGAGGTAGCTGTCTACGAAAAAATTGCCACGTCTCAGGTGGTATGTTAAGTCGCCTCTTATTTTGTTCCACCATACAATACCTCCTATTATTTTAATCTCAAACAGAAAAAAAGAATCAGAATACATACACATATATACACACACATACACATACACATACCCACATAAACATAAACATGCAAACATATACACATACATATATGCATACATATACACATATACATACATATAACATAAACACACATATATATGTCCACATATATACATAGACACATACACATGCATGCATATACACACATTCATACAAAATACATGCATTTATCCCACAATAATGTGTATTTGTGTATATGTGAATATTTGTGTATTTGTAAATGTATATATATGTGAATATGTGTGTATGTGTAAATATGTATATGTGAATGTTTATGTATGTAAATAATTAGATTATTAATATCTAATACCATTATTTGTAGATTCTGACCAATCAGATGGAACTCCATCACCGTCTCCTAATCGTGCAAGGGCTATATACTGTAAGTATATCAAACTTTTAATTTTAAATATATTTGATAGATACATAACTGATATATTTCTTTTTCTTGTTATAATCAGATTTCAAAGGGCACTCCACCACCTCCTACCCATGCAACGACTTCACATGTGTCCTCCAATAGGAATTATGATGAATTTTAATATCAAGAGCATATTATATGTTGGTGTAACTCTTGATATGACACGTATCAGAGAACATGATTGAAATGTATTGAACATGAGGCAGAGTATGGTACTTTTGAGCACCACCATGTGGTCAACATGATAATGCTTGGATACATATTTTTTCTATACATTAATGTCATTATTTTATTTAAAAACCATATAAAAATCAAATTACTATTGATATACATTAATACTTTCTTCTTGATGATGATGATGATGATAATAGTTCTCATACTCACAATGTTAATATACCTTGTACACGTCGTGGACTTGTTGTTCATCAATTACAAGCAGAGGTTTCTAGAAATCCTCTACCTCCTGGTTTAGAGACTGAAATGGCTAGAAAGTATCCATTGTCAGCTCGTGATCGTTCTCTAGTACAAACATGTGATAGAAGAAGATATGGAGGATGGAATAGAGGACCACTTCCTTTAGATGGAGAGGTTTTTAACTTTTGGGGTAATCACTATATGATTGCTCCATCCACTATTACTAATGCAGATGGTGGTCTCTTTATTGTAGAGGATATGTATGTGCCTCCGGACTCTGAAGTCACTCTTATGTCATTTTGTGGTCCTATATATGGATGGGGAGATTGGCATCGGCTTGCATGTTATGTTCAAAGCATGAGTACTTATGGAATATGCTTGAATGCAGAATCCCTTACTAGTAGAAGGATTTCAGATGCAAAAAATGAAAGATTATATATTGATGGAAGACCTTAGATGCATGGAAATATAGCACGTTTAATAAATAATAGTCGAGGGTTACATAATAGTTCAAGGACTAATTGCACATTTGTGGAGCGTGAAATAGTCATGAATCACCATACATGAGTAGAGATGTATTGAGATACTAGTTGCCAATGCTATTACTACATTACATGCTGGTGATGAATTATTAGTGAATTATGGATGGTGTAGACCTCCAAGAGAATCTTTTAGCTAGAGAGAGAATGAAATCCATATTTAATAACTTATATATTTAATTTTGTGTTTAAAGTTTAATTTTTATTCATTTACGGAATATTAATGATTTTTATTCATGTGTGTAGATTCCAACGTATGATGTTGATGATATTCCTCTTTGTGTGACAATGATGAAGATGATGGCATGGCAGATTTTATTGAGGATTGGTATCAAAATGACAGTGAGAACATTGATATTTCTAAAAATGAGAAATATCTTCGAGAGGAATGTGTAAAGCATGTATATGAAGGAAGTCGTTTGACATGACTAAGTGCAAGCTTACTTATTCTCAATCTTTAGAATCGTTTTGGATGGAGTAATGTATTTGTTTTGACACTATTAAGGTATACTTTTTAATTTTCTATCTATTTATATATATACATGCATAAATATATACATATAAATACATGCATACATAGACATACACATATATATACATGAATGTATACACACATATAAACATACACACACATATACGCGCATACATATGTTATGAGAGTAAAGTCAAATTATACATACCTGTATCGAACGAAGATATTTTGTCCATCTAGCCTTTGGAATTGTCCGCCCACCCTTTAGAATCTTCCTGACAGATCTGCTTCTCCTATTCTAGTTGACCTAATACCTATGCTGCTAACTCTTTTATGAACTTTGCATACAAATATTAAGTATGATTGAGCTATGGAAGTATTAAGTCATTTGGAAAATACGAGAAGTAAATTTATCTCAAAGATTTCGAAGGATGGAAGAATAATTTTTAAGGATGGGCAGACAAAAAATTTTCATTCAATGCAAGTTTTTGTTTTTACCTTAGCTAAGGTAAGAACAAGAACTTGCATTGAATGAACACTTTTTGTCCACCCATACTTTAAAACTATTCATCCATCTTTCAAAATCTAAGAGACAAATTTTCTTGTCTTATTTTCCAAACGACCTAATACTCCCATAGTTAACTGATATTTAATCCTTGTAAATAAATATGTAAGACTTAGTTAGCAAGGTAGGTAATAGATCGACTATAAAATGGGAGACAACAAAACGATTCAGTGGTCTAGATATCTATATGAAATTTTGCAAACCACAATAAATAAAAAGAAAATTAAACATGAAATCAAATATACACAGCTACACATGCATACATACATACATACACTTTCATACATACTTACAGATACATACATACATACATATAGACATACATACATACATACATACATACATACATACATACATACACATATATACACACATACACATATGCATACGCATATATACATGCATATACACATATAAAACACATACACACATACATGCATATACACATATGCATATGCATGCACATGCATATATACATCCACATACACATACACATAAGCATACACATATATAAAATTATATGCACATATATACATATATATGTATGTATATTTATTTTTTTATTTTTATTAATGTCTTTTTTCATGAACTTACAGGTTATTATCTGAAAAGTTTTTACCAAGTCAGAATATTCTTCCTACCTCACATGATGAAATGAAGAAGATAATCAACAATCTTGGTATAGATTATCGATGTATACATGCATGTCTTAATGATTGTATTTTATATAGAGGTGAATATGCAGACTCTTTGACATGTCCAAAATGTCAATATCCTCGATATAAGGACAAAGAAGGTAAAATCCCAAGAAAGGTATTGAGACATTTTTCCATTGGCTCCATGGATTAGACATATGTTTCAAAACCCCGAATTATCAAATCTTTTGACATGGGGACATGATCATAAAAGTACTGATGGAATAATCAGAATTCCTCATCATAGTGTTGCTTTTCAGCATATTGATTCTACATGGCCTGATTTTGCACAAAATCTATAGAATCTAAAGTTAGGGGTTGCATTAGATGGGGTTGATCCATTCTCCATGAAATCCAGTAAATGGTCACCATGGACAGTGGTAGTCATAAACTACAATCTTCTGCCATATCTTAGCATTAAAAAGGAACATTTAATGCTTTCACTTTTAATCCGAGGAAAAAGACAAGTTAAAGATATGAATATATATCTTGCTCCTCTCATTGACAATTTCCAAGAGTTATGAAGAGGTATTAATGTCATTGATGTATCAAAAACCATCAATGAAAGATTTATTACGATTCATGGTATTGTGGCTTGGACTATTCACGATTTTCCATTATATAGTGTTTGTTCAGGTATTGATGTAAATTTTTTATTCAATATCCATACAAATAAATGTGAGTTAATCTAATTATATTTTTATCATTTTCATGATGCAAGAATATCTACTAAGGGTTACAAAGCTTGTCCATATTGTGGTGATTGAGATCAATCTATAGTAAGAATCTCAACAAAAATATTTATCTTTGACATCAACGATTCTTGCATGATGATCATCCATTAAGATCTAAAAGAGAAGCAATACATTTTCGTGGAAAGCTTGAAGCAGGTCAGTGTCCAAAACCTATGACGCCTATGGATTGGTATAAAAAATGGAAAGATGGATCTCTGATAGATCGGGAATAAAAAATCTTTTGTGATGATGAAGATAATGAGAATGTGAATAGAGGTAAAGGAAAATTGGCACTTGCAGAGAAAATATCAATATGGTATTCTTTGGAGTATTGGAAAGAGTTAAAAGTATGTCATCTTCTTGATCCTATGCATATATTCAAGAATATTGATTATTCGTTATGGCAACATCTTCTTGGACTAAAAGATACCATAGCATCAAGGAATGATTTGAAAGATCAAAACTCAAAACCAAAGTTATGGCCAGTTTTTGATAGACATCAACACGAGAGGACTTATGCACCTGTTCCTTGGGTACTTACAACAAAAGAGATACATAATATCAACAATAGGATTCAATTGATACAGACTCCTACAGGATATGGAGCATCTTTCCAGAACATCTCTACTATAGTGATAAGAGCTTATCTGGGTTAAAGACCCATGGTTGGCATAACTTTTTGAAAAATATTTAACCTTTGGTTATCGATGGATGTACAAAGAAAGGAGTACGAGATGTGATCTATCGTCTTGGATCGATTATAAGGTAATTATGATACTTTTATATTTATTATATATGAATATTTGATATATTTTATTTTTGAATTAACTTCTTTATAAATTTATTATGATATGGATAGTTGGATTACATCAAAAGAGATTGACAAAAACTTGATCCCACAAAAAAAATGTGAATGCAAAGAGCTACTATGTTTGATGGAGAAAGAGCTTCCTACTTCATTTTTTGATATTCAAGTTCATTTATTAGTCCATCTTGTAGATCAATTAGAGATTGCATGTGTTGTTAACACTCGATGGATGTTTTGGGTCAAGGGATTTATGGAATATTAAAAGTTTATGTGCGGCAAAGAGCGAAACCAGAAGGATCCATGGCAAAGGGTTGGATGCTTCAAGAGTGCATGTACTATGTTAGTGAGTACCTTGAAAGAGTTCATGAAGAAGCTCCACGTGCATGGACTAATGAATCTTCTTCAAAAGTAACATATGAGTAATTATCAGGTAAGGGAGTTCCATTTTTATTTACATTTCAAGAAAAAAATGATGTTTCTACTTTTGTAGCACATAATAGCAAATGCATGCAAGCATTCCTTAGCGAGTATGAAGAGGTTCTTTACTTTTATGGTCTCCAACTTACAATCATGAGTCTGTTTATTCAAAAACATAATCTAATAATTGAATTGTAGGTGTTCTAACATGTAAACATCCCTCAAATCTTAATACAAATTCTTGAAGAACTTATGAATCTTTGTTCTAGGTTGATAATTAGAGCTAAAAGATGGCCAATACATGGAATCCCTTGACTAAAAGTAAGAATTGGTTTTGTAGTCTAAGGGAACAAAAAAGACCACTTATTTTCCATCCAAGTTCTCCACATCTTGCAAGTCAATAGATACATATGTTCAAAACAATGGGGAGAAAAGATGTCATATCATAAACTATGATTGGTCTAAGACTTGTAATTTCCAAGACAAAAAAGTTGAGTGTGTATCTTAATAAAAAAAGCCCAATAATCATCCAATTTCACACATCTATGGATCATTTTAGTAGAAAAAGTATTAGCCATCTATTTTGGACACACCTCAACAATCCATCTTCTTGTCTAAGAATAAAAAAAAATCTCTCAAAAAAACTTTTTGATGCTAGGGAAGAAAGTATCACCTTCGCAAAGGAACCTTTCTTAGAATGAACCTACATAAGATATTTTTATTATGCATCTAAGAAGGAAAATTTATATGAGAGAGGCACAATATAATGGTTCAACACAAAAAGTATACTAGAGAGAGTAGGTTGCATATATTACCACTAAATCAAAACTAATCATTAAACCCACGTATATTTTTGAGAGAAAAAGACCTTGAAGCCCAGAAGAATACCTAAAAGTCTAATCATTTTACCTTTCTCAAGAACTTCATAACCTAAATCTATAGTTCATGCAAGGACAATATTCTTTGAGCCTTGATACACATTTTCTTGTGATTGAATTGAGAAGCACTAGTAACACCATAAAAATTGAGATTTTCAAGACGTTTCAAGTACAAACATCATAAGCATTAGTTAAAACATTAGTATCAACAAAAATATCTAAAATTAGAAAGAGAAAAGGAAGTTAGAAATGTTGATACTTTTTATTTTTCCTTGTTCAAGATCATTCTTCATAAGCCAACCAATAACACCATTAGATATAGTGAATAGGAAGAAGGTTAGGGAACAACCTTGTCTAATGGATGGATGGATTCATGATGATCTCATCTATTGTAACAATTAGTGAGCACAAGAAATGGATGAATAAAATGATAAACTATGTCACCTACAAATATGGAGTGAGCCTGATAGAGATTATTTTCTTGTTCTAACCTCCTAGCCACACACCCATCCTAATACTCCCTCTTTATCTCCATAATGGAAGCTCTCCACATGACTTCAAACATGGATGCCATATCATCCATCTTACATATCGATTCTTGTGACACATGTGTGTAGCATACACATCCAAAGATTCTAATGTGTGAAAGATAAAAGAGAGAGAGAGAGAGAGATAAGTAGATGGATAGATAGATAGATAGATAGAGAGAGAGAGATGCTAGAATAAGTACTCCCATGGACACCCATGTATCAAAAGTACATAGTCATATATCCATGGTGTTTCCCCATATCCTTCCCCTCAAGAAGACTCTTGAATATGCAAAAACAGAGGTGGAAAACTATCATTTAAGGGACTAACATGCTCCCATTTAGCATGGTATTTAGAAATATCTTTCCATTTTAGTAGGAACTCTTTATATAAGTGACTCCTTGTCCATTTCTCTTGAGTGTGTAGTATCTTGCATAGGCTCTTGCATTGTCTTGAGCTCTCCTAATGCTATCCTTATCAAGCCTCAGCATATCATTCATCTCTTCCAAGAAGTCCTTTGCCTCTTGGACTTTTGTATACCACAATCCTATGGTATGAGTTGCTCCTGGTTGAAGTCCTTACATGAGCATAAATAAGCTATTCTTAGTGGAAGAGTTTTTAAGACTATTATACAAAAGGTCTACTATAGCAAACTATTCTTTTCAATTTGTTTCAATTCATTGACATATGCTCATAGCATATGTTCTAGGATGTGGTTAACCTTCTCAGTTTGCACATCCATCTATGGATGCAGTGCTGTACTCATATTAATTTTACTATCCAACCTTTGGAAGAATGTTCTCCAAAAGTGGCCAGTAAACTTCCTATTTATATATGAAAAGATGTCTAAAGGAAGACCGTATAATTGATATAGCTTCTCTACAAACAATCTAGCCAGATCAAGTTTCTTCACCCTACTAAATGTTGGAATAGACCTAGCCATCTAGGTTAATCTATCTATGATTACCCAAACTAAGTCATGCCCTCTATGTGCCTTAGTGACCTTAGTATGAAATCCATATAAATACTCTCCCACATTCCATGGGAATATCCCACTCGTGGAGAAGAGCTCGTATCCTCAATCTCTTATCTTTATTGACCTGGAATTTCATGCATGTAAGAACATGCTCTTGGATGTCCCTATGAAGTCCAAGATAATAGAATTAGCTCTTAATAAGATCATAAGTCTTGTTAAGTCCTAGGTGTCCCACACTAGGTGTGTTATGAAACTTATTCAATATATGCCCTCAGATCTCTAAAGCTCGTAGGACACACATAGCTTACCTTTATAAAATAGATATCTGTCATGGACATTATAGTTCTTCCACTTGAATCCTTCTTGAGTACCCATTGATAATCCATATGCATTGGATATCCATGTATCAAGATCCCCTTTCTCAATGGCTTCCCATATATCAAAATATGTAGGACCAATCGTACATTTTTCTCTACTAGACTCAAGTAGCTCACTATGGATCTCAATAAAACTCACTCAATCCATTGAGCATAGGCATGAGGCTAAGTGAATCAACCACCACATTAAACTTTCTCTTGGTATACCTAAGTTCATATTCAAACTCTTGAAGGATCTTTACCCATGAGGCCTTTCAAACTTTAAGGTCTGTTTAATAAGAGAACCACTTAATGTTCTCTTGATCAAACACTATCTTAGCTTAGGCTTGTTGCCATATAAGTAATCATACCACATCTTTCGAGCATGGATAATTGCATAAAACCCCTTCTCATAGATGCAGTAAATCTTTTGATTGAGTTCTATCTTCTTGCTCTCAAAATCCACTTGCCAAACTTCTTGTACTAGAATTAGTCCTATAAAAGAATCACTCGCATTAGTCTCAATCGAAAATGGTTTATTGGGATCCAATATATGCAAAAGTGGATTTGTCGCAATTATTGCATTCAAAGTTTCCATATTTTCCTTCTACTTTCTCCCCGATGAAATATTTTCCCTTCCCTTTAAGTTCAATAATGATGACAACAGTTTTGATATAATTTCTAATGAATCTTTGATAGAACCTTGGCTAAATTAGGAAGATCTGAAGCCCTTTAAGATTTGTGTTACCATTATTGTCCATGTAAAAGGTGGAATGGTTGTTGGAGACTTTTATATATGTTCTTTAATAAAATATATAGTGTCCTAGTCAAACAAAAACAATATGCTACATTTTTTTTGTAAAAACTAGAAAATATATAGTGTCCTAGTCAAACAAAAACAATATGCTACATTTTTTTTTTCTACTATGAGTGCATAGTCACAAAACTATTGTAAATGGGAATATTCAATCATGGTGCATCTCCATTGCACCCTTCATTGGTATCATAGTAATTTGCAGCAAAAGGTTTTCATTGTTGTGCGAGCAGAGTGAGCATGGTTGGTTCAGGACACTTCTTGTCTTGTAGTGGATTTTTCCAAGGCGATGACCACGGTGGTGACCAAGGCATAGATCTTGGCATACCTTGTAATCTGAGTCACTAAAATAACCATTGGCATCATTGTCTACATACAAGGAATAACTTCAATGATCACAGAGGACAAAAGTACTAGCACTTCTTGGGAGTTCACCCATTCTAGTAGTGTTCCCCCTAAGGCTCGTTTAATTGGAAGGTTTCCTAGCACTAAGCCCTAGTTTTTTGGTGATTGTAGAAGTGAATATAATTTAGGTTAACATTATTTTGGAGCCTTCAAAGTCTCTTCAAAGTCTCTAAATTGATTTTTTGAGAGTTTCTATGGGTGCAAAATTATGGAAAATTAGAAGTTGATCTTGCAATTTTGGGACATTCTTTACTACAGAGGTGGAAAGATTGAACGGCTTTGGTGTGCTAAACAAGAGGAGCAAGGAGAAGATGGAGGGGGAGAAAAGAGAGGAGAGATATGCACACATGCATGGGAGCCTCAAAACCCAGATAATGATCTCTTTGAGACAATGCTCTATAAATGATATACATACACACACACACACACACACACACATACACACACATATATATATATATATATATATATATATATATATATATATATATATATATATATATATATATATATATATATATATATATATATATATATATATATATATGTGTGTGTGTGTGTGTGTGTGTTTGTGTGTGTGTGTATATATATATATATATATATATATATATATATATATATATATATATATATATATATATATATATATATATATATAGGGGTAAGGTCACATGATCCTTACATCCCCAACAATCTCCTACTTAAGGGTCAAAGTGGACCATTTGTGGAAACACAGACAAAGACTGATGTATAACTATACAATAATGTACATGAAGGGTCCAAATCTCAACCCATATTGATCATCATACACCAACTGCCTCAAACAAGGTATATCCATGCACCTCAAAATACTCTAAACTCATATGGACAAGAGTCGAGCTGAGTTGACTGACGTAAGAACTAATGAAGTTCTTGCAAATCTCCCACTTGCTCTATGCATATGTCAATCATTGAATGATTGACAACTCCAAGTACAAATGCTCCAATAGCAAGTGGAATGTCTCGTCTCAAGTAGAACAACTCGTACATCAAACTCCCGAATGCTGATCAAACTTGTGTCATCCTAATTAACCTAAGCATGCAAGCCATGCTTGTATCCAAGGCATCCAAAGTGCCATCATCAAGACCAACATGTCGTGACATATTTGTGTCAACATCTAGCATGAGCGAATTCAAGAATGACTGCATAATTGCTAACTCCTCAGCATCCAAATCATAAGAGCTATAATGCTCTACCACACCAAGTGTATCATCATGCTCCACATGAGCTAACTACACAACATCAGCAGCGAGGTCAAAGTGATGATCAAACTCTAACTGAGTATCATCATAATGCTATAAATGAACATCCACATCATGTTCTAAAGCAACTAAGTGATCATTCAAAGTGTGCTCCATATGAGCATCACATGGTCAACCAAAAAAAGCTTTGCAAAAGCATCACCAACATCCAAAACATGCTCTACATGTGCATCCATCTGAGCATCTGAATTTTTCCATAAATGTGCATCATGAATGTCAATAGACCTATGTGTAGGTAGACTAAATGAGACATGACAAGTCTCATAGCACACATAAGGTTGAGCTCCCACTAAGACGAGACTATCTTTCACATAGAGTACCTAAAATGAATATGTGTGTCCAATCCTATCACCTTTGGCAAGTGTAAGTTGTCCCAACTCCAATTGAAAATGATGGTCACTAAGGAATGCATATCATATGATCTCATGTAAGTGACTAATTGAAATGAAGCTCATTCTTTTTTTTGGGCATGAACTTTTAGATACGTGCAAGTGCTTGATGTATTTCCCAATACTTCTATGTCCATTTAGCTTTCATTGAATTCATAGAGTGTCCATAATCATTATAAAAAATGAAGACTACTACCATGCTTCAATAATATTTAGATGCAATCTACATGAAAGCGACGAATAAAGCAAGTATTGAAATGAAAACATCAACTTAGAAAATACTTATCTACCAATTAGCTACATCCTTCCATTGATCCTTGGAAAGAGCCATTCTCCATCCTTTAGTCCATGAGGAAAAGTACATACTCCTTCTTGAAGACTGTTGCTTCTTCTTGTCCTCTTCTTTGAATAAATGAAGCCTTCCTTGGACTATGCTTGTCTTAGCCCATCCTTTGTCTTCCGATGATGTGTGCATGATGCTTCACTTGAAGTAGGTTAGAATTGAAGCAAAGAGCTCAAAAGACAAAGATCTTTAGAGGTCAAATCGATGAGGAGCAATCCACTCCACTAAGCTTCATCAAATCAAGTTCAGTTTGGGGTATGGCAGAGAAGAATGATGTTGGAAGAAACTAAAATAGAATTCATTCTGCAATACAAGATCCGAATACCCGTTGGTGTACTGGTTGGGTCGGTTGTAATTTTTCTAGGAGATGTGTAGTTCAATCCCTGCTTGGTACACATCTAAGAATGAAATCTTGCATATCTTATTTTATTGATCTTCTCAATCAAAGTTTGGAGCTAAGCCACTTAAAAAATATAGAATTTAACTCAAATGCTAGTTATCAAAGCACCTCAAGATACCTTGTGGATAGCGTAGAATCAGCAACTATGGAGGTCATGGGTTCTAATCCGTATCCAAAAGTTTTAAAAAGGTAATGGTTTTTCATGTGTAAAAGAGGAAAAATTTGTCAACATCACCAGCTTCGACCTTCTTGGTTAAAGAAATATGTTCGCTATTACACTATAATTTTGATTCATGCAATACACATTGCATCTAGCAATAGTTGCTCTCATGGTTAGAGGAAGGGCTTGGTCATGAAGGGTGATGGGTTCAAACCCCTCGAGTAGTTTATATAGTATTCATGTGTCTGAAACTCAAATCATTTTTTTGCTTCCAAAATACAAAGAGAGATGGAGAAGAATATTTTCATGGCATGGCAAAAATAATCTCCTTCCGAAACATAAACAAACTATAAGAGTAGTCCTAAGAAGATTGATGCTCAATACCAAAGAAGATGATGATGCAAGGTGCAAGGTTTCCATGAAAGCTTGCCTAGTTCTAATACAAATGCAAGAGAGTAAGAATTATCAACACCACATGCTAGAGAGATGACTCCTCCCAACCTTATGTCTGTATATATAGCTACTCGAATCAACAAGGACCACAAATGTAACTAGAGTCCACAAGTGCATGTGCAACCTCCTCCACTCCTTTAATATCATCCACTAGAGTCTACTAGTGGTTGGAGTGATCTTGACCACTACTTTAGTACCTTCCACTAGAGTCCACTAGTGGTTGGTGTACTCGCCACTCAAGTTAAGTCCCATTGGACTCAATTTAAGTCATGTTAACTTGCATTAGAAGGCTCTAGAGCTCTTTGGGCAAAAAACTCTCCCCATGCTCCCCATGGGGGTTGAACCCAAGACCTCCTCCTTCACAACCTTGAGACTTAACCACTAGGCTAAGTGGATCACTTTTTTAAAAGAGCACATGAACTTATGCTTAAGTCTAATCTTCAGATCTTTGGCCATTCACATGAGTGACCAAATGGTGTCTGATTTAAGATCTTTCTAAACCAACTGGACCCTTGGATCACAGACTTACTTTATTACACAATACAATGGTGAAACAACTCCCACTCAAGAATCAATCCTACAAGATGGCCCAACTTGTCATGAATAATCACTAACTAGGTCCAAGTGAATGGAGATAAGTAAGGATCCAAAGCTATCACACAAGCATAAAGAATCTACTACATCATCTGTCTTGCATAAGGTTTCACAAAATTTCAATAGGATCTCCCCTGAAAAATGGATTATGAACCAAAATAACCATGCGGGAATATACCATCCACTAGTGCCAAATCATAGTGGTAATCATATGTAATGATCAATGATAATATGGCTCAAGGAAAAGCCAACATAGGTGTAAAAAAGATATATACTTGAGGCTCCAACTAGATCATGTACCTGCACAAAATCAAGAATACAAGTACTAACCAAGATCCAAAATCAACTCATATACATTGTGTGCAAGTAGAAAGCTAAGCCAAATCCAAGTTTCATAAATTAGATAGAGACCACGATGCCACTATACATCCATTGATAGTACTATGATCAAACTCATGATGCCATAAACCTAAAAGATAAATCACAATGCTATCTCACATGCCAAATACTTGACAAGATCATGCTCTACTCTCATATGGAGGAGCTATCACATTGATCATACATGGTCAAATGGAAACCAAAAGTAAAGCACAAGTGCTCATACAAATTCTCCCAACTATCTTTGCACTAATGAATCTCTAAACTGAGAGCTCAAAACAAATTTGAAGATAATTTCAATCTTAAACTTAGGAAAAAAGGTGAACCTTGCATGGGCCTTTTACCTTAAGGAGTGATTAGTGATGGACCAATCTTGATTAGTGATGGACCAATCAGAACAGGGTGGTGGCCACAGTCTATACCCTATAAAATACTAGGCTGAAGGGGGAAGAGGGGATAAGATTCCTCTATGTTCAGGGTTGTCTTCTATAGAGAGAAGAAATCTCGTAATCAGGTTGGGCCCAAAAATTCAAAATTTTTAAAAAGTTGTAAAACTCATCATAATTCCATTAAATGACCTCCATATCACTTTTCAGAGTCAAAAGTGCTATTTTTGACTTCTAATTCAAAATCCGTGCATGTTTTTGAGCTAAAAATGTGACTTTTTTCAAAATAACTCAAAAAACTCTACTTTCTCTCTTCAAACTCCCATTTTCATACCCAAAACCCAAAAAGTCATATTTTTCACCTCTATTCCCTCCATACCATACAAGAGAATCATTTTTTCTCCTCCTACCATTCTCCCAACTTCTACAACAATGACAACAACTCTTACTCCCATGGAAACCTCTAGAGCTCGTAGGCGACCAAAAGACGAAGTTCACACAATGACGTGCCACAACATCAAAACAATGGAAGGAAGTTGGCTATCACAAGAGTTTTTCAAAGGTGCATGGGTGTACAGGCAGCCATCTGGACTTGGTCCTCATTGTGTTTGAGATCGTGGAAATTTGGTTCTTCATTGAAAAGGTAAGCTCTTAGGCTTCAAGCAGCAAACACATGGTGGGATGGTTGCTATTGTACAACATGTCTTCACAGTTTCAACCATGAAGTTAGAAAACTCTAATAGAATTAGATATCCAATCCATTGTGAGTATTTCTATTTTTTTCAATGCTTCGTGGTGTTAAATGTCTTAATTACTCATCTCATATGTTTTTCTTTGTTGCAGTCATATTTCCTTCTAGTTTAGTGGAAGAGCAGCCACTTCATAGTCTTACAGGAACTTTCAAAGCATTACATGTAGACATTGGGGCATTAGCATTTCCAGATGTACCTCCTGCTAAACTTATTCATGAGAGGATCTTCTTTTACACTCACAAGTACATTGTTCCTTCTACAAATGGTGAATATGGAAGGTTGGAGATTATCAAAGTTGATTCTCCTCTTAGTTTAGAGTGGCCAAAACCTGATTTTTGGTCCATATCATCTTTCAAGCATAAGATGGTGATGGACATACATAGCTCTTTGAAATTCACACGAGTGTCTAGACCAATAGGTCTTCGTTGGACTCTACCAATCCATTGCTTTGTTTTCATATTTCAAGGCATTCCTTTCATAGAAACTCCTACAATGCTCCTATGTAAAGATATTACATATGAGGTAGTAGAAGGTTTGGTAGGGGAAAACTAGGGTTATGTAGAAGGATTGTCAAAAGGGGATAGATATTGTTGTAGAATTGGTGACACAGATATAGGGTTTCGCTATTTAAAACGTCACACCCCTTTGTACATTAGATTTTTTTATGATCGTTGGATGTGTAAACTAGGAGAGTGGATACCTTTGCAAAGCTCGGAGGGATCTTTAGTTTCATTTGAAATTAATGTGAAGTTACCAAACAATGATATGGAGGTGGTTTTAGTTAATCAACACTCAAACTTGGCCAACTTGAGAGAGCACTTACTTATCATGGGATATGACGATCTTCATGCGAATTTCGAATACAAGGGAAGAAGGTAAGAGTTGTATTCCATATATACATATAGATATATATATATATATATATCTTATTCTATCACTATTGTTCATGATTTCAAAATGTTTTACTCTTTTATGAATTGTCCACAGATTGGAAAGAGATTGGAAGACAAACTCAAGGTTCTTGCAGATTGGAGCATGGATGGAACTGAAATTTCATTGTCATAGCTCTTTTTTGTAAAGATAGTGTGAAACCTGTAAACAGACCTATTTTCGCAATGAAAATATTTTCACATTTGCTTCAAGGATATTTTGGCCACATTCTACTTGTATCTGTACATTCTCAAGGTTTTTCTTGAAAGAGCATTCTTATTGTTTATTTTCTTTGATGTGATCTCAAATGTCAAAGTTTTCCTTTCCAAAACACTTATGTTTTAATTTAAGGAAAAGTCACTTCTATGAGAAAGTGGGACCCATCACTTAAAAATTCTAGAAAATTTATAAATAGGAGTCCTCTCTCCTCATTTCTCACTTTTGCAACTACATTGAGTGATAGAGCAATCCGCATGCAAGCTATGGCTTCCACCTCTGTACCTACTAAGAGCGCACACCAAAAGTTTCTAGAATTTTTGGAGGATTCAGATTATAAAGGTCAACATGACCTATATGATCTTCTCTCCAAGGTTCCTGACCTCCATGGAACCGTGCAAATGAATACCGATGCTTTGAGGAGCTACTTCAATATATGCAAGTTCATATATTGGGTTTCTCCATCAAAATACCACCATATGATGGAACATGGGTTCCATGTGACCTTCTCACCTACATTCACAAAGGTGATGAGGCATTTGCAAAACGATTGAAACGGTTCCAGGTAATTGCAAAGGAAGTAGGGCACCTTCTTGATGAAACTGTGCCACTTGTAAGGAGATTGAATAGGAAATGCAAGTTGGGTGCAAAATATCTATCATTCATTGCTTCCACAATTTTCTTTGTGAATGAGGAATAAGAACCAATTCCTCATGAGATTCCTCATCTTCTTACAGGTGGTTTTGTCGATGATAAAAAGGAACCACCTCAAGAACCCTTGAATCTCCTATTAGAGAGAGAAGCTATTGAGAAAACTTATCCTCTTGGTGTGGATGATAAGTTGAAAGAAGTGTCTAAGCCATCCACCTCTTTCGAGCCAGAAGTGACTATTCCAGAGGTGGAGATTAAAACTTTTTCAGTGGTTCTTGTTGAGGGACAAGAATATTTGTTTTTACATAATGTAGAGAAGGCATACGGGCTATGGCTCGATGAATGCCTAAGCTTTTTTTGTACGTTGTCAGAGTGTCCTTTGGATAGTACCTCTCACTTGTTGGAGAAAAAGTATTTGCCATTTGGTGACTCAGTGGCCGACACAATAAAATTGGTTTGCAATGACATACTTACAAGTGAACATCAACATATCATAGAAGAACAATTTAGTAATGCACAAGAAAGGATATTGGAATTAGAGGTTCTTGCCTCACCAGTAATCGAGCAGAGTGGGATGTCCCACTCCAGCATTAATTTACATCTTCAAGAGAGAGGAGAAGAAGAAGATAGAGTTCAAGATGTAAGTATCTTCAATTCATGTCATTCATTCTTACAACCACATGCAGCTACTAATCATAAAACTTTGTGTAGGAGGTGATTGAAGTCGACAAGTTTGCAGCAAGGAGTGGAGGTGATCGTGTGGCTTTTGGAGGTGGCTCGTCCCTTGCAAACTACATTGGGAAACTTCCCAAATAACATTTTGTACTTATCCATAAAGATTTCAGTCCTAAGGGCCACTTCATGACATGGTGTCTAAAGGCCTTAAGTAAATTGCTTTGTTTATCAACCATTACGCAGGGGAGTAATTGTATCTTTTTAGTTAAGAAATCCCTATTAACTACAACCTTAGGTTCCAACTTTCGTGGAAAGGTCTTAGGTCAAATAGGTATATCTCTAGGTATAGGAGTTAGAAATGTTGATGAAATAGCAACCTCAATTTTGACTTACACCCTACCCATGGCTTTGAAGTGTCGAAAGAGAGTCATTGAGAAACTCAAAGCCAATTGATGTAAACAATTGAATTAATATCAAATTTTTTACTTCGCTTTATTTACAATTGTCTCAAGTCTTTCTTTTTTAGTATATTATGTGAAATTCTTTTGGACCTGCATGTAATTTATTGAGCATGACCGCTCCTCATGAATTAATGGACTACTCCTCTTGCAAGTGTAAGATGGACTACTTTTGACCTCCCTATACCTTGCACTATGAATTTCTAAATACATACATGAAAAACATAGCTTTGAAACATATGAGCACACCATTTTGAAACTTAAAAAATTTTCCTTCTTGAAAACATGCATTTAGTGTAGTTGAACTCTCTGGTAAGGTCATCTAGGGCATTGGGAGACCAAAGAAAGCCCTGCCATAGAAACACGGGAGAATGGCATGCAAAAACTTTGTAGGGCTTTCTCCTGCATTTCTGTGGTAGGGCTTCTTTTGCTCTCTGAATGTCCTAGATGACCTTACCAGAGAGTACAACTATAGTAAATGCATGTTTTTAAGAATGAAAATTTTCTAAGTTTCAAAATGGTGTGCTCATATGTCCCACAACTATGTTTTTCATGTATGTATTTAGAAATTCATAGTGCAAGGTATAGGGAGGTCAAAAGTAGTCCATCTTACAAATTAGGCTTCATAAGATTACCTTGGCATAAAAGATCCAAACACTCATTGCAAGCCCAAACACTCATCCAAATTGACCATACAATCAAAAAACATTCATAGAAGGCCCAATTAGGCCCAGCCATAGAAAAGTGGGAGAAGGCATTCCAAATGCTTTGGAATAGCTTCTCCCGCGTTTCTGTGGCAGGCCTTGGTTTTAGCATTTAATCAATATACAATGACCAAAATGACAAGATAAGAAAACAATCACTGATATATGAGAGATTATCACAAGAAAACACATGGAAATGTATAACGACTGCTCATGTTTCATTCTAAGTAATGAGATGATAAAGATAATGGAGGAGAAGTTCTCATGTTTCATTGAAAATGGCATAATTTACAAAAAATCTCTTGTCTGTAGAGATCAATTACAAAACTTAGCTACGATCACTCCTAATTCTCCTAGCTAAATGTATGTCCTTCGGTTGTATAGTGACTCGCTTAGCATGGATGGCACATAGGTTGGAATCCTTGAGCATTGATATCAAATATGCTTCAACTTCCTCTTGTAAAGCTTCTAAAGCTAGAGCTTGGATCCTTAACCCTATACAATACCTTTGTAACTCTTCTTTAACCACCCTTGCAAAGGGTCTTCTAGGTATCAGAAGCTCAGCTGTCTTTTGATAGTGCCTTATCTCTGCAAATGCCTTTGTATGTCTTCTTCTTCGTTGTGGTGCTCTAACTTGTGGTGGTGGTGGTCTTCATTGGACATTTTCTTGTGGTCTTGGTTGGGGTGGTCTACAACAGGGTTGAAAGACTTTCTTCTTACGTTGCACACGTCTTGAGCTTTCTCTTTGTTCATGATGTTTTTGCTGGCTTTGCTCCCTCTCTTGATCATTTGGTATGGCCCCCTGATTTGTTGGTAGAGTCTTTCCCGCTATAGTAACCCTATGATTTGCAGGTTTTTCTTGGTTAACCCATGGTGGCATTGTTTGACTCTCCTGACTTGATTCTGAACGTTGTTGAGACACATCCTCATGGGATTCATCAGATTCGTCATAAAAAACTACCTTTCTGTGAGCATGCTCCTTCACCCTTGTATTTGTTGGTCTCTTTGGTGATGGAGGCTCATCATATGATGATGGTGGTGGTTGGGGTTGATTTACGGGCTCTTCCCTGGATTGCCCATGTGCCACTTGTTCATGCAATTGTTCACTCCCAGAGGTATGACCACCACCTGTTTCGTGATGGGATGCAAAGCATGAGACACTACGTGGCCTTTTGTGGTGATTCATCCATGGTGGCTTCTGAGTTCCTTGCACATAGCTAGGAAAGTTAATGGGATCCTTCCTTCCAATTTGCTTTGTTCGTGCCATCCTCTATAGTGCTAGAATGTTGAAATGATACAATGAGTCTCCTTTTATAATGTTTCACTTAAAAAGGTTCTGTTCACATCTGAATGGAGAAAAAATAGTTGAAAAATAAAAAATTACCTTAAAAAATTGCAAACAAGAGATTAGTGTGTAGCAAACCTTATGAATTATTTAGAAAATGCCATGAATGTATTAAATGACTTCACTTCCATGATGACCCTGTCGTGTTCTTGTAGCCTACCATTGAGCATGACCTAAAGGTCCCAATGATGACTTCCATTTTTCACTAGCTAAGTTGTGTTGATTAATTCTTGCAAATTTTGCAACTTTCGACTCCTTGGCTCATTTCATTGCATATGTCCTTGAAAATGTAGTACGATAAAACCAATTAGACATCTCTTCCATATAGTTTGATTGCATTGCACCACCACCATGTCATGTGTTCTTGAAGTAAACACCTCTAGCCTTGTAATGTGACTTCTCCATTCCTAGTGTACTAAAAATCTCTAATGAACCATATCGATGCATAAAAAATGCTCCATGTGCAAATAAAATATGCTGAAACGATATAAGGACATATAACACACTCTTATCAACAAGAAAATTGAAAAAATAAGAAAACTTACAATGTAATGTGTAATATTGCTCTCTCCCCAAGATAGGATGAAACACTTTGCAAACTCCATTAATGTAACTTGAAACAACTGACGGTCATTTTTGTTGGAGCTATTAAGACTCATTAAGCCTACCAACTTATCTAAGCATGACCAAACCTTCTTTCGCCTATTACTAAGGTAAATTTGAGAATCATTATCAATGGTGATCATGCACAAGTCTTTCCATAGCTCCCCACATTCATTTTTCTTAGGGCTCATACCTCTTCTAAAAAATTTTCTTGCCTTCTTCCCTGTCATTGACACTTGTTGCAAACTATTTTGCGATTCACTAGGTTTTTTGACAACTAAAGTTACGTTACCACCATGACAACCAATCGAATTAAGCAACTCTTCCAATTTTTTGATGGCTTGTACAAATTTATCAATTGGCTTCATGGAAAATGCATATTCTATGTGGAGCTTCAATAATCTATCAAATATTCTCATGAAGGCATGCAATGTGAAAAAGTGAACATTAACTAATGGAAATGGAATAATGGGATTCCAATCTTTATCTAATGTGTCACTGTTAGGTATTTCTAACATTGGAAACCTTAACAAAGGTCTATCCCGTTCCGTGGAAGTAGGTGCCTCTATGCATTCATCTAAGCTAGATAGTCTTTTTTGTTGTCCCTTTGTTACTTTATAGCCTCGTGTACAAAATGGACATGGATAAAGAGCAGATGCACCTTGCTTGCAACCTAACATGCATTTGATAGTTTTTAAATCCCCACCCAAGTGCCAATCTATCTCAAAATCACCTAAGTTTTCTATGTTGAGCTTTGCACCATGAATTTGAGAAACTATTACCTTAGTGATCCATGGGGTCCTACTAAAAATCCATGAAAGAACATCATTGGATTCTTTAGGTCTTCAATAGCACCTAACCACCATATATCTTTCTCGGATTGAACACTATATGTAGAGTTAGAGCTAGAGTTACTACTTTCATCAGATATGGCATTTGTCATAGCTTCATTCATGAGTGTCAAACTCAATCTCTCCATTCGTCGTCCCTTTATGATCTGGCATTCATCTAGCTCCAATATAAATTTTAATTTGGTATTAAAATCTGCATAAATTACCAAAATTTTTATAACATCAAAATACAATGTATATCAAGGTAACAATAGTGGACATACCTGGTATAGTAGATTTGTAAATCAAACCATTGCCTGTTGAAGCCTCTCCAAATCCATGAATTTCTTGTTGTACTTTGTGTAAGGAAATCCATTTCTAGCTGTGCTTTTCAACTCTTTTTTGGATGTAGATAAATGATAAATGGACATAGGCATAATATCCTCTGTATATAAGAGAAACAAATAACAAGCCAAACCTTATCGCAAAAACTCATCGTTTGCATTCTCCACCACCAATTGAAAGAGATTCAAAGGATTTTAATGATCGTCTCCTATGTCGCATCCCAAGTGGAGTCTCCCTCAAGTGTTGGACAATGGTTTTTAATTTCTCAATTGTTCTCTCCTTTTCTTCCATATGCTTTTCAAGCTCTGCAAGCTTTTCTTGTAAAGATATGATTGTGCTTTCTAAAGTGACCAACCTTGTATGATTTAGTTGATATTGTTGAATCCAATACTTAATAATGATAGTTGAATGTGTAGATAATTGTTGACTAACCTAAGAGCCCAGCTTTACTGGCACCAATGAACTGAAGTAAAGTTGAGAGGTTATGGAACGTTGGATGGTAAGAAGACATTGGATCAGGAGGGTATAATGAACCATGAGTCCAAAGATCATTATTCTTTTCTCCAGCTTCACGACGCTCATTTTGAGAGTTCACATCATTGTTGCACTGTGTATTTGGAGCAAACTCTCTGGGCACACAAACATGGATACTTGTTGATGCTGGGGCATGAGGACGTCCTAATGTGAGGTTTGTAATAGGTGTCAACACCATCTTTTCCAACAATTAGACAATACTGAGAAAGAGACTAGAAATTTGTTTGGAAGAGATGCTAGAGCATGATTTTCTCAGGAAAATTTTGTTTTCTTGGATGTGGATAGCTCACAGTGTGTTTTTCCACTGAGAATAGCCAAAAATGATGAAATTTTGAAAAAGTCATTTTTTGGGGGAAGAATAGTTACGGATTTGATGATGTGGCACTCTACTTTTGGAGGGATTTTAAAAATATTACTTTTTCAAAAGGAAATTAAAAACTAAACTAAAAAAAAGTCACTTCTGACATATATATTAAAAAATGAGCCCTTTCAAGTAAATAAACACTAAAATTGAGACTTTGAAAAAAAAATCATTTTCTTATTCCCATACATGCTCGAGTTTGATGATGTGGAAAGTAGATTCCCTTTCTCTCTCTCTAATAGAAGAGAGACATGAGCCTAGTAAGCCTTAAAAAAAGCCTACTCTAGCCTACTAAAAGGTGCCCTATTAAATGCACTTTGTCCCCTGAAACAACAACAGAATTAGGCTTAATCCCTAAAAATTAGGGATCCTTACAAGGCCCATGCAGGGTTCACCTTTTTTCCTAATGATGTATCAAGAGTCGGATGACATCATGTGTAGATTCCCACCACAAATGACTGTGCTACTCATGTTTTGCTTTAATGGTGCATTCCTTCGAGTTATAATAAAAGGTACTGTAAGAAAAAAAAATGAATGAATAATGACCGAGTGGTGGGCTAGTGGTGCAACTCCAATATCATGTAGAGGTTACCGTAACACATATATGGGATCAAGGTTAGAGAGAAAGAGAGATATTGGTATTCATGGGGATAAAAAAAGAGATGTGCTTATAATGGAAAGTTGACTCAAGATGAGTAGAAGATGAACTCAACTCAATTCAAATCAAACTCATAACCCTAATACAATGGAACTCAAACACTACACAAAATATAGATGGCTCTATCCACCCATGTACTCCCTATATGGAGCTTAGATTGTGATCTAGATAGAAGCTAGGTGAAGGGCTATAGGCAAACACAATGGGTACTAAGATGGACACCCTAATGGTTCCAAACAACAAAAACTGTGATCCGACATGGGGACGGGACCATTCTTATAAGGCCCTCCAAGCCTGAGTCAGTTGACCCATAGGGTCGTGGTAGCTTGATCCATGCACATAATAATCTCCACCATTGATCTATGGGTAATTCCAATGGTAGAAAGGTAGGATCAACAATCATTTGTTTACAACCCTTGATCTTTGTTAGTCCACACTTAGGATCAAGTCTAGATCTAATGGCCCACATCAGATAGACCCTTCTACAAGTTAAGAAAGCTACTTTTTTTTCTAGCCCTTGATTTAGGTTGGTCCTCACATATGATCAATACCAAATCTAATAGCTTAGAAGTAACCTTCCTAACTATCCATCAATGGGCTACTTTAGACCTCATTTGACCTCAAAGTCAGGAACCTACCAATGTCCAACACTCTCACATGACTTCTTCTCATAATGAGGGCCTTACAAAATAAAGTATAGCAAACAATGGTGGTGCTACACTGAGCATATCTAACACACACCCTCAATGTCCAACCAAAGGTGAGCTACCTTCTTGACATGATGCCAAGTCCTCCATGAGGTTGGAGCATTGACCATGTCTAACCCCCCCTTACTGCCAAGTCTTCGAAGATGTATCTGAAGTAGATCCTTTGTAAGAACTTCGGTGAGGGACCTCCTGCATTCTTCATGATTGGATAACATGTTATTTTCAACATCCTTCTCAAGTGTGCTTGCTTGCCAACTCTTGAATGTCCTCCATGAGGTCTATTCCCAAGCCTTCTCAAAAGTTTGACTCCAAAATTGATATCTTGTGTGGTACTCCATAAGTAGATAGGACTACCAAAGACTTGCATGTATCTCGCAATGTATATCTATTTGTATAATGATCTTAGGGCTTGTTTCATCACATATGATGCCTTTTTCAGCTTACATAATAAGTCCTTTGAATGTGGAGCCTCAAAATCTGTTGGCTAAGACAAATCTACCTCCTCCTTGAGTTCAACATTCAAAAGTTCTGATTTGACATCTAACACAGAAATTTGCCACTTCATCTGAGATGTTAGCATTAGTAAGATGCTAATAGTGGTCATTAGAGCAAAAGAGTCTTGAAAAGTTGAAACCCTTCACTAGTGAAAGTCCTTGTGCTATCAATATATCTTGATAGAATTCCAAGATTCCATGTATCATGTACTTCACCTACCAAACCGACTTGGTGCTAGTGGCCTCCTACACTTCATTCTTCATTAAGCCCTCAAGATTGGCTTGCATAACCTTCTTCCATGCCAAATCTACAAGTGCTTCATCTTCAATTATTGGCTTCATTACTTCCTTCATAATCACAACCATCATGTCTATACTAGATATGCGAATAGAATCCATTGTGCTCCTATATTCTCTATGATCTCCATGGTCTTTTTGGCATAAGATCACTCTGACCATAGAGCTCGTTCACCCATTGCAGCGACAACCAATCTAATTGGGTGATTTCAAGTTGGTAGACTCTATTCTCACCATCTGATGATGATGCTTCCTTTTATTCATAGGTAGGGATGACTCTTGGGCTACTTACGTAGTGAATTACTCCTTCGATTGATGATAAAGTGGAGTCTCCTTCCTTTTCCTCCACTACATGTGGCTACTCCACATACACCACATTGTGATTCCCTTTGATCTTCTTTGCCTGATGGTCATGCAATATGAAAGCCCTTTTCTTTTCATTATGACCTATGAAGATGAATCTCTTGCTTTTTGGTCCAAACTTGTTCTTTCTTGGACCTGGGGCAAGAGCATAGCACACTCTCAAAAATTCTAAAGTGTGAGATTGATGGATTTTTACCAATGTAGACTTCATGAGGACTCTTTCTGATTTGATAAGGAAAGCCATGCTTTCCCTCATATACATTGCTATCTCAACAATGGAGTGAATCTTGCATTCCATAATGCCATCATGCTATGATGTGTGACATGTCAATGATTGACACTTTATCCCTTTGCACTTTAAAAAGCCTTCCAGCTCCTCTAAGTTGAAATCATTACCATTGCCTATTCCAAGCTTCTTCATACTTTTTCTTGATTCATTTTCAACAAGTTTTGGTTTTTCTTTAATCTTACCAAAAGCTTGAGCCTTACCATGAAGAAAGTATATCGACATCTTCCTGCTATAGTCCTCGACAATCATAAGGTATGAAGATCCTCCCAAAGCCTCTATAGACATCTTACCACACAAGTTAGCATATACCAACTCTAGAGGAGCAATTGACCTACTCTTGCTTTCTTGTGGGGATTTCTTTCTCTGATGCTTGCCCATCATACAAGCTCTACAACGTTCGTGTAGTCCATTCACTATAGATACATGATGAAGAATATGTTGCTTTTGCATCTTCTTGAATATTGTCCCTTTCACCATGATGGGTTCTTGTTGAGGATACATAGAACTAGATTGACCTATATCATTATTCATCTGATGAGATGCATCACTACCTAGTACTTATGAATCCACAATTGATTCTTATTGTGTTGAGGAGCATGTATTGTCTCCTCCTTTACTTCATTTATCCTCTTAACATGACAATCTCCAATTGCGTGTCCCTTCCTTTTGCAATAGAAGCACTATCCTTGAAGATTCTTCTTACTGCTTCTTTTTGCACTCTTACTTTTGGTTGAGGAACCACCTTTACCTGATACATTGCTGGAGAATGTAGCATCTCATTGGCTACTTTGGGCTTTAAGCAGCAAATCCTCTTCAATTGGTATTGAATAAAACTCCTCAAATATCAAAACTTGAGGTCTCACTTGAGTGTTGAGATTAGTTACCCTTCCATCAGTGGAGAATTTTGGAATCACCTTCGAGAGATCCCCTTGCTAGTCTTGTCTATCCCTTCATAAGCCATTGTATCACATGGCTTCTTCATCTGAGTAATGGATGTCTTAACCTTCTCTCCTTCTACAAGCTTGTCTACTTCCAATTTATTTTCTAAATTTTGAATGCATGTTTAGTTTCTTACCTTGGTAGTGACTTCTCAATATACTCCATGCCTCACTTGTCTTGGATGTATACTAAATACGAGGCAGAATAGAGTACACACAATTGTTCACTACATAATATAATGCATTTGCATTCCTTATCTTCCAAGCTTGTAGAAGCTTTGCATATGGAAGAATCACCATACTCGGATCCAGTGGGTCAAAGGTAGGTTAAGGCTCTTGCTCACTTCCCATCACCATCTCCAAAGATCATAGGAATCAAGGACAACTCTAATCTTGAACTTCCAAGGAAAATAATTCATATCATCTAAATTGCCTTTACTGAATGTTGGTAGATGATTGAAGCCTTCCTTCCATGAATGCTAAAGGTAATTCCCTGGCCTCCATGATCTCTGCAATCTTCTATACCTTTTCCCGAGTTCTTATACCATGTAACAAAAACAAATGAATGAATAATGACTGAGTGGTGCGCTAGTGGTGCAACTCCAATATCATGCAAAGGTTACCATAACACATATATAGGATCAAGGTTAGAGATAAAGAGAGATATTGGTATTCATGGGAATACCAAAAGAGATGTGGTTATAATGAAAGTGGAGTCAAGATGAGTAGAATACGAACTCAACTCAATCCAAATCAAAGTCATAACTCTAATACAATGGAACTCAAACACTACACAAAATATAGATGGTTCTATCCAACCGTGCACTCCCTACATGGAGATTAGATGGTGATCTTGATAGAAGCTAGGTGAAGGTCTATAGGCCAACACAATGGGTCCTAAGATGGACACCCTAATGGTTGAAAACACCACCAATCGTGATCCTACATGGGGAGGGGACCATCCTTAAAAGGTCCTCCAAGCCTAAGTTGGCCTACCCATGTTCTAAGGTCGTGGTAGCTTGATCCATGTAGAAAATAATCTCCATCATTGATCTATGGGGTAAATCCAATGGTAGAAATGTAGAACCAAGAAACATTTGTTTGGAGCCCTTGATCTTTCTCTATCCACACTTAGGATCAAGTCTAGATCTAGTGTCCCACATCAAATAGACCCTTCCCCAAGTAAGAAAGCTACTTTTGTTTCTATCCCTTGATTTAGGTTGATCCTCACATAGGATCATTAATTTTGGCTTAGAACTAACTTTCCTAACTATCTATCTATGGTCTACTTTAGACCTCATCTAGCCTCAAAGTCAAGAACCTACCAATGTCCAACACTCTCACATGGTGTCTCTTCATAATGGGGGACTTACAAAATAGAGTGTAATGGGACAATGGTGGTGCTACATAAGGGTGAAGCATTGAGCATATCTAACACCCCCCCCTCAATGTCCACCCAAAGGTGAACTACCTTCTTGGCATGATGCCAAGTCTTCCACGAGGGTGGATCATTGACCATGTCTAATAGGTATCTTGCATTTCTTTGACATGCCATTGTATTATGTTCCCTCCAGTAAGTTTGTTGCAGCGACCATGCAAAGTTCTATTGCCACTCTTCGTGATGGGTAACCAAAGCCTATAGACAATGGCACATAGAAGATGGAGGTATCTCCAAAAATTAAAACCTTACACATTGTTGGAGCCTATGGCCATGCTGTTGTGACCTATGCTAATGCTTAGATGATTACACCTTCAATGCTAATTGATCAACAATCCAAAGTTGATGGTGCGTCTAGAACTTTCAAGACTCTAAATGCAAACAAAATGAGGCATCACAAAGATAGGATCGACAAGATAGAAAGAAAGAACTAGGTAATCATCAAAACATAGCGAGATTCCATTATATCATACAGATTCTCTCAAGCACCCCTAAAGGGATACATCCTCAAAAGGTATAGCATAAGAATATCTTTAAGGGAGTGCTCTTATAGAACATTCTTAAAAACTTGTATATTTAATGTAAAACTAAAAGGATTTGATTTCCCTTTTGTAGATCTTCATCAAGTAATATAATTTCATCAAGGTTTGAAAAAATGGAATATTTCTAAAAGGATTTAGGTACATTTCCATATCCCAAGAATATTCACAGTAGCATCAATCCAAAATGGATTAGAACAATGAAAAATATACATCAATGAGTTGTACTATTATTACTCTTTCGAGCTCTCTACATGTCATTGTAGACTAGATGGCTATCTAAAAGTGTGGAAAAATAAATTGAAAATCTTCTCTAAGGCCATCCTACAACATGATGCATTGCCCAACATAGTACAAGTGGTTTTTTGGTGTAGCGGGGAAAGGAATTTATTTGTTTTGTGAAAACGTCCCATTCTCGGTAGTGTTTCTACATAAAAATATAATGAGGACTCATAAGTAGACAACAAAAAATCCAAATTTTGGCGAATGTAAAAGACAATTCATAATTAATAAGTCCTCTAGCTTCACAATTTAACATAAAATTCTTCAACTAAATGGATTCAAAGTCAAAAAAATATTTGGTTCAAAAAATTTTATTATAAGTATCTTGGATTCATGTAGCCTTGTTAAATGTGGTATTATTTCAGGAAAATGTTTTATGAGAAACTACCATCATACCTTGTGGGGAACATAACTGTTGTTAGCTTGTTATGTATACATCTATTACTATCATGAATAAAATGAATGTAGCTAAGGTCATACAATTTGTATACAAGACTATCACATGCTTCTTCTTGTTTTGGGCTTGGATAGGTGCACAAATGTCTTGTGACAAGGAAAAGGAAAAGGATAATTACTAGATAAAAGTGAGATGTAGAGCATGTCAATCAGGGGCTTTAAATTCTTAGAGCTCATAAAGGACTATGTGACAACTTTAAACCATTGCAAAAAATTAGAGAAGTTACCTGAGATATGGTTGTACAAAAACTTTCTTGGTCTCTTCCTTAGAGAAAGGTCTAATTTCAACATAAACCCATTCACATCAAAGATGATTAGTCTCTATTTACCCAATGAAATAGGTAAATAGCACATGTATGAAAAAGAAGTTGCAAATCAATAATACAATAGACTCTCACCTACCTTCCATCATGCAATGAAGGTACATTTTGACCTTCCTATGTAGAATGTCTTGCATGGGGCTAGTCTTGCCTTCTATTTTCTTCTTCTTCCT